>JADANM010001663.1:4555059-4590008 GCA_026213755.1 Eurema hecabe | reverse complement strand
AAAAATACTGTATTAAGAAATAAAAAAATACATATAAAAACTAAGTTAAGGCTTACATAAGTTGCAATTGTGGTGGATAAAGTCAGTTCCTTGTTTCTCTTACATTTTTACTTTAGACTAGGCGATAACACTTCAAGTGTATTTTGGAATACTGCTTCCTGTAAATTAGAAATAAATAAAATTCAATCATTGTTATACTTCACAATTGCTTCACTAAAATCTAAAATAAAATAAGAAACAAAATAATCAGAAATGGAATAATAGATGATATTCAGTATGCAGATATTTATTAGATCAAAAGTTATTAAGTGTAGTCACAGTTTAACAATTAAATAACTGACACTCTTGTCCACTATATAATATATACTCGATGACTAGTATAAGTGTCGACCGTCGATCGAATAATTACCTAAGCCTTAGGCAAACTGTTTACATCTATGCATTGGAGCTATGATTTTGTAGGAACATTTAGCATGTCTGGACATTTGAAAACACTGTCCGGCTCCAATAATTATTACTATATGTTGTCAAAGTCACCTCCTTATATATTAATTGTATTTATTTTTGATTAATTCAGAATTATTTACAGATTTTTTTCGTATAAAGTGAAAGTACTGAAATAATTTCACGAAAATTATACGATCGTCCGTCGACAGTAACAATATAATATAATATGTATAGTAATTACTTGACTTGTGAAGGCCTATATTTTCATACATACTCTAAAAAAGAGAATTTTACGGAAATCGTTTTTATTATTTTAGATCTTATCAATTAGGTAAGCCGAAAAACTTGAGACTTTGAGACATACATAAAGGTATATTTTATCTACCTAGCATATAAGGTCAACAATGTTTTTAAAGATATTATTTTTATATAACATAGTAGCTTAGTCTTAAAGTGAATATTTTGTAATGAAGGGTCAATTTATGTGTAATGAATACCTATAATATATTTCTAGCATCAGTTCCTCTTCACATCAAATATAATTAAAAGCTTCCGTGACTTCAAGTTTAATATGAAAGCTATATCAGGAGTTTAATATATGTACATAAGTAAACAATGACTATGTCTACCTACCACCAAAACGGTAACAAAATTCCAGTTTTAGGGGTTAAAACATGCAACATAAATAGAAGTTCTCTTGTGTAGATGTCAATTATACTGATTACTGACAATGACAAAATGTTGTCAAATTTTAATTACTTTTATCAATGAAATTTTCTACAACAATGTCATCTTTATACAAAATTAGGGCTTTTGGAGATGGAAGAACTTTCATGTAGCTACATTATACAATACTTCAATTACTATTTATTATATTTTCGAACAATGTAGTTAAAGAAACAAAACCATTAAATAAATATTAATTAAATAATATTGAGATGTCTAATGTTCATATAGATGTTTCTAATGATTAAATTAAAGACGAATAATACAATCCATTGATGAAAGTCTAAATCTGTTTAATTTCATTTTAGAGTTCCTTGAACTAAGCTTTTTCAGATGGCAACCCTAAAATAAAAGAAAAACTTTTATCATTAGTCATTACTTTAATTGAAATGTGTTGTTATGTATATGCACCATGTACAAGTTTACAATTAGGATAACTAGGTAGTTAAAACTTGAACCAAAACCAAAATAAGACTATCTATCTTTCTACATTCTTATCATTTGCAATAAAGAATTATCTTTTTAAATTTTATATTTTTCCTATGTATAAAAATTATTAAGATGGAATGTTGCCCATGTTATTAATAGTGAGTATACAGCTAACTTTTCTGCTGAAAGTTGTGACCATATCACAAATAATAAACAACTAGCAATCATCAATAACTATCTTATTATACGTACAATAAATTTGCTTTAAATTCCAAATATTTCTATACTATGGAAGTTGCCACATACAAGTATTTTCTGATAATGGAATGAACTAAATTAAGGAAATCCAAAGATAAGATTAGATTTTAAATTTTTGCTCATATGACATAGGTATGTAAATATCACAAAGCTAAACTGTATAACAAATTCGAGGTAATATTGTATGTAGCACTGCAATACATTACTTACAAAAAAGCAAATTGTGAGTCAGTGAAAATCTAAAATACTTAAATATAAACTAATATGCAGTGGTCTTGAAACATTTAAATGATTTTCTTAGTTAACTGCCTTTATGAAAAAGCAGCATCAAAAGCAGCTTCTTTTATATTAAAACTTCCACCGCTCACATATTTCAAGACCACTATTAATTGGACATTTTGACTTAAAAATTGCATTAATGATTTAAATATTTACTTCAAAAATTAATTATTGAGAAATTCCGTAATTAACCCCACCTGTGTTGAGACCAGTGTTCTCTGATACTCCCGGAGCTGGTGGCGCAGGCATCACTATGGGTGGCGCCTGCTCGCCGGCGGGGCGTCCTTCTCCTCCGGGTTGCATCGTTACTGGTTGCACTCCATCCGAATCATCGCGTTCCAGCGTATGATAGTCACCGGATTCTTCTGGCGGGCGGGGCTTACATTTACCGCAGCAACAATTACAGCAGCAGCATAGACAGCAGCAAAAGTAACAACCGGTTAAAATACCACAAACAACAAATAATGCTTTGCACCAAGTACTCGTTACGACAAAATAGGCGTTGACATTTTCTTCGCCAAATTGTTCAGCTATGTAAAGGCCGAGGGAACCGTAGTTGTCGTATATATTCCTTTTCGTACCGTCGCTTAGAATTGTATGGGCGCGGTTTACTTCTTTGAACTTATCTGCCGCTTCAGGATTGTTAGGATTTTTGTCCGGATGATATTTTAACGCCAATTTACGATAACTTTTTTTAACATCATCGGCCGTTGCGGTTTTGGGAACTTGTAGTATTTGATACAGGCTGTCGCCTGCCGTTGATAACTTTCGTTTATCCATCGTTGAATAATTTGGATGGTTATGGGCGATTAACTGCTAAACTTAATTTATTACTCACACTACAGACACAATCATTAGACAATCTATTTCTTTTCTTGTATAAATTTTTCGCATTCACTTATGTTATATTACTACCAAGTAACTACAGATAATAGTTGTATTACAGAATAAAAATGTCTATGGCTTAACATGGTTGAAGAATACATAATTATTTATAGTAGAATAGTACAGTAAATACATAGGTATAATTATAAACCTATTTTCGTAAATAAAATTTAGGAGTTTAGAGTTCCTTAAATTTAAAAACTTGTAATATGAAATAAAGAGTAAGCATAAATATTAAACTTTTGAGTAAAACGTAGTGATTACATTCTCTTTGACTAAAACTTTAAATTGCGTGTGCTATTTTTTTTAATACAAGGTCAGATTAATTTCTACTTATTGTATTTGTTTAATACATTACTTTTGGCGTATTTAAATATCAATTAAAACAAAAAAAATTGGATACATATTTTTGTGAGCCTATGTATAGTTATATCGTTTATAAACTTTATTAATGTATAGGAATAGCCAGCTTATAACTCATAAAATTTGCAAGAATATTCTGAATATTTTTACTCATACTCATAAAATTCACTACTTCATAACGTTGTCACTTGTCACTTGTGAGTTGTCAGTTGTCAGCTCACAGCTGTCTGCAGTAAATACATTGGCAAAATTGTGGCAACACAGCACTGCCATTTCACCAAGAATAGAATAGAAATATATTTTCGACACTTCACGCATAATATTAAATATATTGTTTTTTTAATAATTATATAATAATATAGTTATAATAAGATGTCGGTATTCCAGTCGTTTAAGTAGTTAAAGGCGAAATATCTTTGTGTATTTAAAATTCACATTTCTCACAGTCCACTTTCACAGTGTTGCAGCTGTAACCTATAAATACCAAAACAATGCATGTATCCATTATGAAAGTTCGTGAAATATTTCAGTTTTATCAAAAAATTTTAAATCGTAGGCCGTATTTAGTCCAAGCTATTCAAACGGGTACACTGATGGGAGCAGGAGATGTAATATCCCAAACTTTAATAGAAAAAAAAACTTTAAAAGAATTGGATTACAGCAGAACATTAAAGTTTTCTTCTATTGGCTTCTGTTTTGGTGTTAGTAATTTTTTATATTAATAATTTACAATTAAAGTAACAATTGAGGTAATATTAAACTGTGTCATTTTCTTACAGGGCCCTGCTTTGAGAGTATGGTATGGTTTATTAAATCGCCATGTAGGCTCGAGTGGGAAAACAGTTGCTATTAAAAAAGTATTCATTGATCAAGCAGTATTTGCACCAACATTTCTATTCTTTTTGCTTATTTCTCTTGGAGTGTTGCAAGGAAAACCATGGGAAGCTATTAAAAAGGATATTAATGCTAATTATGTAGATATATTAAAAACTAACTATTACATTTGGCCTTGGGTACAATTAGCCAACTTTTACTATATACCTCTTCAGTATCAAGTACTTGTTGTGCAATCAGTTGCATTATTTTGGAATACATATTTGTCCTATAAGACAAATAGGAAGACACTATTAGAATGAAGGCTTTTCATTAGGTTTTTTTATAACTACCAATAATGATGATCATGACAAGTATTGTTAGCTAAATTAATGTTATTATAAAGCCATAACCTGTGATGTAATATACCTATACCTATAATTTAAGAAGTGTTAAAACAATTAATAAGAATTTAGTTGATTATGCTGAGACAATAATGGGTTGTATTTGGATATCATCCAACTATTCTTTTGTATTATATAACAGATTTCTTGGTTTTAAAGATGAGAATGTATTATTTTTAAAGTTGCAACTGATAGGTGCATTTTTTAAAAAAATTTAAAATAAATATTACATAATTATTGTAAAATAGATTTTTTTTAATTTCATTTCAAAAGAGACTCGACTTAGAATTGAGGACCTATATTGAACTTTTAAATAAACTGCATGTAGATCCCTGCTGAAAGTTAAGAAGATGAATAATCAAGGTTTAAATAAAATTTTACTTGAAACTTTATACATACTTAAATGTATTCATGTAATTAATAAGTAATACATTAGCCTGATTCCTTTAGATTTTCACAAATTAAAGAATAGTATTTATTATTTGTGTTACGAAAAAATTTTTAGCAATTTTCGGCGCCTAATTTAAAATTGATTCTCTAGATTCTAAAATAACTGCACAAACAGACACCTGACATTTCGAGACTAGATGGCGCTAAGTGAAATTTAGTTTAAACTTTAAAATCCAAGCATTAGGATTTATGTTCCAATTGCCAATGTTTTAGCTTTTAATTTATAAAGGTTTTTGGAATATATATATTACAAAGTGAACAGACAATATTACTTATACTTGAGATAAACTAGTTATCTTTTAAAAGACAGTTCTAATAGTGTATGCTGTGAAATCAAAGATTTATAATAATTATTTTCGAAGATTTACAAACATATGAAAAATCCGAGAATTTACACTTACCTTAGCACACATACTGTTTATGTAAATTATAACACAGTAGGTATACACTAATAATTATTTTAAACTTAAAATTTTCTTAATAAAATAAAAGTAATTATTTCAGATGCCACATCTTTATAATAAAATTATTCTTAATGTACTGAAATACTGAATAATTAATTGATATCACTTATCAAGTTATCACTGTCAAAATCGAAGTCAAAAGTCAATCAAATTCGATTGCGGAAAAGTCAAAAATCAGTCCATTGAAAATTGTAGAAGCTTTCGCCTTTCATACTAGATTATTTTTTTTATTAACTATTAAACAATTAAGCTTTGCATAAAATAAGTGTTTACCTATTATTTTTGTAATATTTCTACTTTAGAAGGTATGAAAAGATACCTACTAAAGATGTAATAATGTCTTTATTGGATTTTTATTACGTATCGTTCTTACGTCGAAGCATTTTCGGCAAGTGATATAATAATAACCTTGACGAAGAATGCTTTTATCAATTAAGTAAACTTTTTCATTTTATTCATAAGAATAAGTAAGATTCCTATTTAATTTAACAAAGCAATTTTTGCCAAATCTGTTCAATAATGCCGTAAGTCGTAACCCTACGGTAGCCTTAATTAGTGATTGCCGAATTGTGGACAACACTGTCCCTCGTGATTTGCGAATCATGAATGATAATTGTTTACGTCACATATATTATCGAATTTTACTATTGTGTATCGTTAAGAAATATGAGTTTTAGTACAGTAATCTTAAGTGCTATATTAAATTGCAAGTTAATTATTGAACTTCTGTAAATAAACTAAACATTATACTTGTGTGAATAAAATATAAATCCTACAGTTAACATTCACTCTTTGTGTAGTGTGTGAGCACCGTTCAATTTAATTAAATATGCAAAATTTTAATTCAGAATTTCAAAATGTAAGTAATTTATCTAATAATTTAAGAGAATTAACCTTGAGCTACCCTTTTTAGAATTTATTATTATTAAGCTTTCCATAATACCCTTTAACATTGTTTCGGTGGGGAATCTTTGTTTTTTTTAAATAAGGACAGTATTTACTGAACAAAATTTACTTATTGTAATAAAATTTTCAGCATTATTGATATTATTGACATGTCATTTTTTAGTTATTATTATCTCAATTTTCTTATTTTAGAAATTAAAAATGGATGGTTTAGAGTTAGTATCATCAAACAAGATTTTTGGGGGTCAACAAAAAGTTTACTCACATGAATCCTCCGAGTTGAAATGCAAAATGAATTTTTCAATATATCTACCACCTCAAGCTGAAGGTGGTGATGTCCAGCTGCCTGTTATTTTTTACCTATCGGGACTGACTTGTACTGAACAAAATTTCATAACTAAATCTGGATTTCAAAGGTATTAAATTAACATACTTATATGTTATATCATATTGTTTTATCCATATCATATTGGAATAACTAAAAATAATATTTTTCTCAATTTCTAAATCTTAATTACTGATCATATAAGTACATAAAACTAAACAGGTCAGTAATGGTAATGAATTATTTTACTTTACTTGATAAGCTTATCACATTGAATTATATAATTATGTGTAAGTTAACAGCTGTTATATCAAGAAAATATATTATCTAATTTTTATATCTTGACCTTAACTTTTATGAGATATTTTATTGCATTACTTTATGTTTTTATTTTTCTATAACTATTCAATCTTAAATTAATGTATGCCAAGATTTTTGCAATCTTTCAATAAAATATTAAAGTAAGAGTTTTTTGTAGGTATGCAGCAGAACATGGAATTATAGTTGTTGGTCCTGACACGTCTCCTAGAGGAGTAAAAATTCCTGGTGATGATGAATCTTGGGATTTTGGTTCGTCTGCAGGATTTTACTTAGATGCAGAAAAAGAGCAATGGTCCAATCATTACAGAATGGGAAGCTACCTCAATAAAGAATTATATGAGCTTATTTTAAATGCATTTAGTAATGTGGTTGATGCAAACAGAATTGGAATCATGGGGCATAGGTATTTTGGTTTTTTTTCCTATAGACACAAAACAAAAAATATACAAGTAATTATTTAACTTTTGTTACTTTATTCCATTTCAGTATGGGAGGTCATGGAGCTCTAGTTTCTGCATTAAGAAATCCAGGTCAATACAAGTCAGTTAGTGCATTTTCACCAATTTGCAACCCAAGCACTTGCCCATGGGGTATAAAGGCATTCTCTGGCTATTTAGGAGAAGATAAGAGTAAATGGGCTGAGTGGGATGCCACAGAACTTGTTAGAAAATATGATGGACCACCACTTACCCTATTTTTGGATCAGGTAAAGTATATTTACATAAGAAATAAATACTATTATAATTACATAATAATATTTTATGAAGTAACAGTCTCTGTGTTAATTTTTGCTAGTCAGATAAAACTAACATTCATTAAACCAATTTTGATGTGTGGTGATACTGACACTGATAGTGTAGTTTGGAAAGGCAAATTTTTATTGTGAGGTCAACAAGGGTTGTATTGATATTGTAGAATATACTATGATACTTTGGCACTTGATAAGAAATTTAGTATATAAAACTATAAACTCAGGTAACAACAAGTGTACCAATTTTACAACATTTTATATATTCTTTTTTTAATCAAATAGCTGAATTTTTATAATATAATAGCAATAGCAAGACAAGACTTGCATAGCAAGAATAATATACATATTATATGAAGACATTTAAAAATGTTTAGGGTGCTGCTGATAAATTCTACATTGAGAAACAACTTCAACCTGAAAACCTTGTGGAAGCCTGTCGTTCTGCTGGTGTTCCAGTTATATTGAAGTTACGTGATGGTTATGACCATTCTTACTACTACATTTCAACATACATTGGAGAACACTTTGACTTCCATTCTAAAATATTGAAAGCATGACAATTTATATTTTAAAAATAATTACAAACTCAATATCTGTCTGTGCTGAGTATTTTTTTTATTTGTTTGGTGGGGATAATATAATTATCTGAACATTTTTATTTGACTGTCCATTCTATGCATTTATTTGGTGCATTTTTGTACATACTATAAGAAATAAAGTTTATGAAACTTTTGAAATTCTTTTATTTATAATTTGTTATTATAAATATAATCTATCAAAATAATATGAATCTGAATAACAAGTAACAGCCATTCATAAGACATTTATGAGAGTAGATAGTACTATCTTGAGTCCTTTCTAATATTGTGATAATATTGCAGAAACTTGTCTCGATTTCCCCAAATATGGTGACCACCCCAATAACACCACGACCTGAAAGAGAGTTTTTTTAGTAACATGTTTACCTAATTAAAATATTTCTATGTAAAATCTTTAGTTTTAAATTGAAAAATTATTTGATTATCTGTTTGTAGTTTTTAATATATTATTATATTTATTTACCCTAAGATAAAATGTGAGAGTGCACTAAACTATTGTTTACGGGACCAGAGGGGGGGGGGGGGGCTTAGCTGCGGCATTTCTAGTTAATGTATAGAAAAGTAATTAAGTAAGCCGATCTAGTTAATTGTACTAACTTTTAATTTGAAAAGTTTGTCCAAAACAAAAATATCTCCAGTTATATGCTTATGCATATGTGGGCAGTACAAAACTTGCAAATCTGGAAGGTAATTAAGTAGTTTAAATATAGTTTATACCAAAACGTTGATATCTATTAGAACTACTGATAGTATACCGTTCGCTTTTTAAGGTGTTTTAAGTTTATTTTATTTTAAACGAGCCGCGCCCCGCGGTTTATTTCGCAATACGCACGTTATATACACATAAACCTTTAAGAATCACTATCTATTTAAAAAAACCGCAACAAAACTCGTTGCGTAGTTTTAAAGATCTAAGCATACATAGGGACAGAAGGATAGCAACTTTGTTTTATACTATATAATATTGTATATATGTTTTATAATAAACATATACTACGATACCATAATAAATATATTATTTTTTCTATTTTTTTAAACTATAGTACAAGTAACTAGATCGGCTCTTTAAGAAATAAATTCACACATCCTCAAATATTATTATAATAAAACCTTACATTCCAAACAAAGCTCCACCAAGATGTGCT
This sequence comes from Eurema hecabe, assembly GCA_026213755.1. Classification (NCBI taxonomy): domain Eukaryota; kingdom Metazoa; phylum Arthropoda; class Insecta; order Lepidoptera; family Pieridae; genus Terias; species Terias hecabe. The sequence goes on along the minus strand of JADANM010001663.1, from coordinate 4,580,443 downwards.
GCATGGTCAAAGAATTTCCATCCTAATATAACACCTGCTAAATCCACACCCATTATAACTTTAATAGCCTGAAATCATACCACACAATAACTATATAGAAATTATGTTTATATGGACTTAATGATTTAATATTAGTTTTGGTATTCACTTACCGAACCAGCAGCAAATGAGAACATTGGCAAGAAAATGATGCTCAACCTGGTGTCAGGGTATTGTACACATACATACGATAACACTGACATAATTGCTCCCGACTGAAACAAATAATGTACATTTGAAAGTCCTTCAATAGGGTGTTTAAAATTCAAGCAATGTAGGTGAACACGTTTTTTACATACCGCACCGAGACTAAGGCCAGGCTGATTGAAGGCGACCTTATAAAGAACACTGGCAAAACTGCTGATTACACCAGCACTCATGTACATGGCCACAAATTGCTCTTTTCCAAGAGATGCAATTGCCGCTGTAACAATAATTTGCATATTAGTATATTCAAATTAGCTTTCACTTAGTCTCTTATATATTTTTAGTGATTCTTACCTGGCATGAAACTATACAAAACATACATATTAGCAGCTAAATGGAAAGCTGAATAATGACTAAATGTTGAAAGTACCATCGGCAGACAAACAGCACCTGTTAATCATAATATGGTATATTATTAGGATTTTAGAGTAGTATTGCTACCAACAAATTTCATTCTTACAATTTATATAGCTCTATCATTTTACAGTCATTCAGGAGTTTTGATTTATACATATTATAAGAAGTACAATAAAAAGATAAGAATGTTTACTTACTGCCAGATGGATTAGAGCAAAAATATCTGATCATAAAAGGTTGTAATGACTTTACACGCCATGCTCCAAAAACTAACAAGTTGGCACCAAGTATGGGAAAAAATACTTTTTCATTCGCTTTTAGAGACTTCCACCACTTTTGTATAGGTCCTGGTTCAGATTGCTACAAATACGAAACTAATTTAGTATCCTAATTTTCAATCAATAAATAAAAATAAAGGTTTTATAACAAAAGAAAACATTGAGGTAATATAGATATTTGAAGTTGTATTTACCGCAGAGGCTATACGTTTATGCTGACCATTCAGCCATGTGCTTGGCCTCCTGAGTAAAGCTGTTGCATGTGATCTCACATTTTCATATTCCCATATAACACAAGTTGTTAAACTGGCTGCAGTTACCTTAAACAGGGGTTCAATTAAACCAGTTCTTTGATTACAATATCAAGTGCATGGCAACTCACCCCAAATGTAAATAGTAATGGTTTAATTAATGCGCTGGAATTTAAAGGGCCTGATTCAATCTGAGGAATTTCAAGCGGGTTCTGTTCAATACGTGGGCGCCTTGATCTTCGATTTGCATGATGAAAAGATTGTCGAAGTTGCCATTGAGCATATATTATATTTCCCGGTTGCTTACTTAGCAATGACTTGCTGTTTTAGGAGTAAGGAGATGTTACAATTATTTTTCATTTTGTTTTATCCATAAAAAGCTCATAGGTATTCTTACCAGCATCCAGTTAGCTCTGCTGCACTACAGACATTTCTAAAGAACATGATAAGTATGATATTATATGCAATGGTACATTATGTAACAAGAAATTTAAGCGTTATTTGTTGTAAAATTTAATTTACAAATTTAAAACTTTTGCCTCTGATGTTGACAGAAATGACAAAATAGATAAGTCACTAAATCGAAAATCCAGTCTCCTAACACCAAAGTATAATCTCAAAACAACGTCACTAGAAAAATAGTACCTGTCAGTTATCACTGTCATTCCATACTAAAATTATTTAACAGATTATAAATCAATTAAAATATGATGTCACAATAATTTGTCTTAAAATGTTTGTAAACTAAGAATTCCCACAATATCGGCCCCTAAAATACTACTATGCCATAATATGGGGCTAACCGACATTGGATAGACAAATTAACCGTCTTCAATCAAAGTTATCGGAAGATTTTAGTTCAATCCAATTCAATTATCACGTGGTAAAATTTCTGTAGGTATACAAGAGCACTAAAAACGAATGTTGATATAATATTATAATATCCAGTTATTAATAGGGTTTTGTATTTTATGTTTTTTCGCGTATCTCTTAATTTTTTAATAAGTATTCTCATTCTTTTCCGTACCTGCCACCACAATAAAAAATATATTAAAATAATGCAGATTAAAGCTTTTACAGTTTACTTTTTATATACCTGCTTGACCTATCCTTGAATCCACTTAAAAGTTTAGTAAATTAGGAATGAAAATGTAACAAACTCATACATACGGTAATGTTTAATTGAGTATTAAATACCTTAAAGTAAAAGTTGCAATTTCTAACACATATTTCCAACTAATAACTAATTACGCTATCAGATATAAAAAATCATGTCTCTATACGATAATTGACTCTTATTAAATGGCTGGAAATTGATTAAACTGAACTATGATAATACGGAGTCTTAAAGTTCTATTTATTTAACCAGGTTTAAGAACTTGATCTAGCTCTATATTGCTGTTTCTAAGGGGTCGTTTGCAAACAGTCGCGCCTTTAGCTTCATAATAATAAAGGAGCCGACCGGAGGTTTCCGAGAGGGGTGGAGGCGCGCATGCTCTATTCAAATCGTGCCACCAAGCGACCCTCGGTGACTTCAGTACAGCTGAGAAGCTCAAGGCGAAATTTTAACCTGTGTAACGGATTTTATATTAAGGAGAATATTATTCTTCACTTTCCAAAAGTAAGTATTAAAATAAAAATTTAAGGATTGTTCTGTGAATTATTTGTAAAAGTGTTGTATTTATTGGCTGTAGTGATATTGAAATGCCTATTTCTAATTAGATAAGTGAACATCAATAATTTCCTTTTTATATAATTTTAAAGAATGTGAAATATCAGCATGAATTACTAGGGGTTAACCTTTAAATCTTTGGAAGGTGGATAAATTATATCTTCAATAATTAATTAGTTTCTGAAAATATACCTGTAATTTCGTCATCAAATCAATAATTTAAGTAATGAGCCATGTGGAAAGTTGAAGTCAGATCAATGTAATAAGAAATAAAGGGCAGATTTAGGTCATAAAGGGCACATGGTGGGAGAAATATTATTGATATTAAGGATAGGTACTTGCGTAGCAAATATTGTCACATTTACATTTCGATACATAACCATAGGTGGTGGAAAGTGTAATATTTTTTTGTAGGAGTGTCAATTTATTAATCTTTCACCTAGAAAGAATATTAACTTTTCCCCCCAAATTTTAACCATTATAATATTATTATTCCTACGAGAAAAAATTTCAAGCTTCACACGTGTACACAGTGCGTTATTCTATAAAGGTTAATTTTATTTTCAGAAATGAAGCTAAAGTTCGCGATACCACTATCCTTTCGAAAAAGGCTAAATAAATATAGAACTTTGTGACGCACACCTATTTATTCTTGATTATATTCTGATTTTTGAGAAACGTTTAAGGATTACATTATTGAATAAGAGATTAAAATTGTACAGTTATACACAAATTAAACAGAATGTTTAACATTTTGGTTCTTAAATAAGACGTAGTTCATAGAGATTAGCGAAAAAGCAATTGGAAAGCAAAGCTTTTTGGTGTAGTCAATCAGTATATTTAATCCGATTGTTCATAGAGGTGCTGGTCATCATTCGATTGAGTTTATATGATTATGATTCCTTGAAGTAGTAAAAACTGAACCAGATTAGACCTATATTGCCGGATATAAAATGGAGCCATATTCTGACGATCTCCTATGGCTAGTAGTTTGTGGATTCGTGGTGGCATTTATTTTGGCTTTCGGTATTGGAGCCAATGATGTAGCAAACTCATTTGGAACGAGTGTTGGATCCAAGGTCTTAACATTGACACAGGCATGCATTCTCGCTACGATATTTGAAATTGCTGGAGCTGTTTTGATCGGTATGTTTTTCTAAATTGACTAAGTAATTTATTATGTTCACGTACTTTAAATTTATTATAAGTTGGAAAATTTAGATGTTGTATTGTGAAGTATAGTACGTCTTTCATGACTTGTTTTTAAACAAATAATCTCGTATTTTATCTGAGCATCTCGAAGACAAAACAACTTAGCACAAATTTCCTTGCTAAAATTAATTAATGAAAATTCATATTATAATTGCATTACAGGTTATAAAGTATCAGATACAATGAGAAAGGGAATACTGGATGTCTCATTGTATTCTGACGGCGGAGAGCGATTGCTAGCCGCGGGATGTCTCGCCGCTCTGCTCGCCGGAGCCGCGTGGCTCATCCTAGCGACGGCTTTACGATTGCCGGTTTCAGGAACGCACTCTGTTGTTGGCGCTACAGTTGGTTTTACCCTTACAGCCAAGGGCCCAGTTGGTGTTCGTTGGTCTACCCTTGGTGCTATAGGTATCATATAAATGATAACAATTTCATATCGTAATATACCTACGGATTTTTATAAATTGTATTTAAAATATTTTGACTTAAACTCTTATATACATTTCAGTCTTATCTTGGTTTATATCGCCAGTGTTGAGTGGAGCTGTATCAGCCGCTTTGTTCTGGTTAGTGCGAAAGTTCATCCTGCGAGCTTCAAAACCTTTGACTGCAGGATTACACGCGTTGCCGTTCTTTTACGGTGCCACAGTAGCTATCAATGTGCTGAGTGTTGTTCATGATGGACCAAAACGTAATTATTATTAATTAAATAATAACTTTTCTGAACTTAAATAAAAATAATTTTTAAACTAATCTTAACAATTTTAGTGTTAGCGATGGATAAAATACCCATGTGGTTAGCTTTTCTCGGGTCTGTAGTATTGGGCGTAGTAGCAGCAATTTGTGTAAGGCTGTTTCTTGTACCGTACTATAAACGGCAACTTACAGAAAACCCTGTCAATTTTACGCTTGGGTTGTCTAATGGTAAGCATTTTTGATTGCTTTTATTTATTACTATAAATATAGTACCTACTATAATTATTTAATACATACTTTGTTATTTTTTTATAGAGACAACACCAGCGAATACACCAACACACTCGAACAAGTCTACCGTACCTCAACGTCCGACTTCATTACTTTCTGAAGACGGAAAAGTTCTTGAAGCAATTGCGGAAAGCGCTGAAATGGTAACACTGAGTGATGCAGATAAGTGCTCCCTTGGGGTCAGAGAAATGAATGCAAAGAATCGAGCCCTTCTCGCGACGATGGATGATTGTAGCATTCTATCAAGAAGTTTAAGCCCACCAGATAAAGTCCGACTGCAGTTAATAGATGCCGATCCACAGATAAACACGTTAAAATATATAGATGAGACACTGAGTTGTTGCAAGAGCTTAGATTCCAATCAACTTGTGGGAATGGGTGAGAGTTACGATTCGAAGAATGGTTTTATAGGAGATTCTTGTGATACAATTGCACGTGCTGAGTTTGGTCGAATATCTGCAGTTCGAGCGATGTCCGGCGCGGTAGTTGACTTTGATACCCCGCCACCGAGACTGGACAAGGTATTTTTAGTATAAAATGTACTATTAATTATAATATTATATACTTTATTGCGCCACTGCGCAATAAAGTATATAATAAGCACAACTACTTTCTGCGCGAATGTTCGTTCGTGGGTCCGAACCCACACCAGGAAAATATATTTGTAATTTACATTTGTATTTTTCTTTGCTCTGGGTGTATGTAACTATGTATTTACAAAAGAAAAGTATGTGTATCTAATTTATCCGTTATCTACTTAGTTGCCATAGCACACCCTACTTAGCTTGGGACTAGATGGCGCTGTGTATAAGTGTCCTGAGATACTTATTAGATTTATAAAGTTTGATGATGACATTGACAATTCTCCAAGTAGGCTTACTTCTTGGTTGAACAGGGTCCCGTAGGAGGTAGTGCTTGGAGTATTGAATGCGATGGTAGAGTCGGATTGCCGGCGATAACGCCGAACTCTAGCGCAGCGCCTTTGCTCAAGGCGAGCACCCCCCCGCCCGCCGCACCAGTCGCCCCTCCGCCGCCCGACACGCTGAAACTCTTTTCCTTTCTACAAGTGCTTACTGCAACATTCGGTGCCTTTGCGCATGGAGGTAATGATGTGAGGTAATAATTTTCTTTACTTTGGTATCTTCTATAGCTTATATCTTACTTACTCTACTTTTCTTTCCTTTCTCATACGATAAATGTACTAACTCTATCTGTTAACTCCTAAGCTTAGCAATCGATTTTAATAAGTTTGATACACATTTTAGAGATTAAGAAAGTATTATTAACAATGTAAGATACAAAAAAGGATTATAAAATGTGTATGCAAAAAAAATCTGTCCAAACTAATTCACTGACAAGGATTATTTGACATAGGCGAAAAGTATTTTTAGATATACTTTGGTACGATGCAGAATGTCTAAGCTATTATTGGCTAGCTAATGTAATTTCGATTTATTTAATTTCCAGCAACGCTATAGGTCCTCTAGTAGCGTTGTGGTTGTTGTATTCGGAGGGCAGCGCACACGCACGCGCTGAAACGCCGCTCGCGATCCTGGTGTTTGGGGGCATTGGTATCGCCTTGGGCCTGTGGTTATGGGGCCGGCGCGTTATACGGACCGTGGGGGAAGACCTTACTAGCATCACGCCTGATACGTAAGTCAATGCAATTTGTTCATTTAATATATTATTGTGTGGTTCTACGTACAGGAGACTCCACAAGTTTATTCGTACATACTGTTAATCTAAGTGTTAAGATGTTTTATAACTTTGAATATGTTAAGAAGGTTCTGCACTCAAATCTACGTAATAATATTACGTAGTACTTAACAATTAAAATGCTTATGAGTCTATAGTAACGTATATTTCGTTACTTACAGGGGTTTCACGATTGAATTGGGAGCTGCTCTTACAGTATTGGTGGCAAGCAAGGCAGGGTTGCCAGTTTCTACGACGCACTGCAAAGTTGGGTCCGTTGTATGTGTTGGATATTTCTCCGAAAAGGCTGTTGATTGGAGTTTATTTAGGTTTGTATATCAAGATCGCAAGATTATAAGTAATTATTACTTAACTGAAACATCGTTTTTTTTTAATTTTACACGGACATAACTTTATCGTACAAGTTTTAAAATGATCGTTTTTTTTACATTCTCAATCGCTGTAAATCAAATCTGATATCTTGCTATGTATTATGCAAACTAATCTGTTATCGCAAAATGTATTGAATATGTTTAACATGCATTTATCTTAAGTATTGTATTGCAGGAACATAATATTCGCATGGGTGGTCACAGTTCCCGCGGTTGCAGCCATGGCGTCGCTCTCTATGCTTTCTTTTGAAGCATTTGTTGTATGAAGTGATGGAAATAAAAATTGACGATCCAAAATCAAATGTTGGCACTTTAAAAATATGCATTGAATGCGCATTATGCAATAGTTTATTTTCTTTTATTAGAAAACTAATATTTATAGTGTAATTTCGTTACCAAAATTTCATTTAATCTCAAAAATTAGGTTCAATAGTCAAAATATTGTCCACACCACAAGCGCAACGAGCAATGTATGTAGAATTGTAGATACGAAAGCGTTAATCCGAATTGCGTAATGACGTCACATGTCACGTGTCACTGTGTAGCAACTGTCATTTTTAAAAATCGAATAACTTATTCGTTACGATTTCTTTTTCTGCAAGGCTCTTAGTACTAAGTACTTGCCAAATTCTAAGTTGGCGGGGACTCTGTAAAATTTCCGTTTGCATTTATTCTTATATTTTTCTTCTACTTTTTTATTCTTTGTTAAAAGTTTGGAATAAGTGTATGTAACGTAATATTGTCATTCGGTTTTAAATGTAGAGCTACAATATTCATTCTATAGTCACTATAATATAATATCTGTAGCATTTCAATTACAATACCCTTTTAAACTAAACTTTTATACTTTCATAGGAATTGTGCTTCTTCAGCACTCAAACACAATTGATTAGAATATACCTACTTAGGTAATATAAACACTAGTTTATAATTTTTCCTAACAAACACAGATTATTGTAAAATGACTAAAGCCTACAATGTAGTTATGTATAACTTGTTAAATAAATACGCAAACTGCTGTTATTTTTTATTGTTTCTCTTTATCCCGTTTATTTTAAACTTCAATAAATTGACAAAATATGACCTTTAAAATATATAATATGGAAGTATTTAAAAAATAGTTGACATTAAATATACTTAATTATAAGGTGAAAGCGTTTTCATGACTATATTATACTTCCTAAAAATAATAATAAAAAATACATCATATGATAGATGTGAAAATTGTATGAGAATGTAAGTATGGATGTATCTTTGTTATTCTTTCACGTATGTAGATAGTTGATATCCTGGATACTCATACGATACTTTGCATCCCGGTTGTTCCGGGAACAACCCAGGTAAAAATCTTTCATAGTAAAAATTAAAATATGTAAGTAGTATGTTTTAATATAAAAAACGTAAGTAATAAAAAGTTACAGTTTTTTATCAACCGTTCAAACGTATCTAACCGTCACTATAGTGCATTTCGTTATAGATTCAAGTTTAAATGTTAGCCTTATATTTAGTAAGTTAGTTAGCTTGGTACGAAACACTCATAAAACATACGACTTAGTCGTAGAGCATATGTTTAATTTTTATTATAGTCATTATTATACGTAACTCATTAGGTTCTAAATAAAATCATTTGTTTTAGACTTTTCGTAGTTTACCAAAAACCCGATTAAAGGATTTCAGAATTGAATTAGTATTTAAAATCATGACAACTCCAATCACAGAGCAACCAAAACATTTAGTGACGTGTTCTCCTGTAGAGGTAAGCTGTTTTATTCAATATTCATACATAATAATTTCGAAGAAGCCATTATTAATAGCTATAAGAAGACAAGTGGAAAAGCCTTACATGTTCTTCGAATAATTGAGACTGTACTGAACGATCTGCAGATTCACTCTTTCGGTTGCTGATTTTATCATTGTACTTCATGACAATTTGAATTGTTTATTCAAGTTTAATTACCATTGCCACCGTAAATTAATAGGTACTCAAGCACAGATTAATTACTTACCAACCTGCTAAACAGCGTTGCCTTGCCTATACAGTATACACTTTCCTGGATATGGAAACATGTAAAAAAAATCGGAAATAGTTGGAAAGACAATCCCTTACAATACTGGCAACACTTAGCATGACGCATATAGTTTTTTTCGTCCACAAATGTTGTAAATAGATAAAAGTTTACTCAATTTATTAAAAGTCATTTTACACCTTTTTTAGCCTAAGGTACTTCTGGGTCCAAAGCGTACAGTTATAACATGTCCCTTCTGCAATATCTTAATAAAAACTTCTGTGAAACATACAACGACTGTTAGAACTCATATCGCTGCGGCATTATGCTGGTAAGTAAAAATTTCAATAAAATCATAATTATAGTGCTATCAATAAGGTTTAAAGTGTTATATGAAAACTTGAATTCATTTTTTTTTCAGTTGGTGTTGCTGCATTCCATTATGTTGTGATTCAGCTAAGAACACCGACCATTACTGTCCTAAGTGTAAACTATATCTTGGGACTTACGAAAGATAATACCTATCATATGTTTTGCTGCAACTTTTATATTTTTAATGTATCGAGGTGATGAGTCGAATAAGACCCGTAGAATTATTTATATTCTTATAAATTTGTTCATTATAGCTTGGATAATATCTTTTAATTATTTATTAAGAAAAGGTGCTTTAAGTATACTCTTTTTCTTTAATTATTTAATACAGTAAATGTAAAAAGGTTTTTTTTTTTTTTATAACATGAAGAGGGGAGACGAGCTGGACGCACGAGGTTATGGTGAAAGCGATTTTTTTTTATTCTTTATTATGAAACATATTGGTTGGTAAGAGCTCTGAGTAGCCTGGCGCGGCGTATGGCAGCTGCTTCTCGTTGTATGTCCTCACTGTTGTTGGCGTTGAGCTCCAGAGTGCCGGCCGCCTTGACCGCGCGAGCTCGCCGCCCGCCCTCCCCGCGCCGGTTGTGTAGCGCCACGGCTACTTCTAGTAATGTCCCGTCCCATAGACAACCGTAGTAGCCGTCCATGGCGTCAGCTGCGTTGCCAGTCTATAAATGGTTTAATTAAAACTTTATAGTTTATCTTTCTTGTTCCTTAAGACGTTAATTTGGGATAATTATGATTGTACCCGCTTTACAAAGACTGGTTAAATAAATAAAAACAGCCTAAAATTTAAATTTATTTTGCTCAAAAGAAAACGTAAAACATGCTAACACCGTTTTTGCTTTATCTATAGTAAACGTATGTGTTTTATTGTATAAGGTCATGTCAGAATTATTGTTTTCGGTACATGTTTGTATGCCACATTTATTTGTAGTCTAGTCAAAATAGATTAAATTATGACTCCCAGTTTGCATTAATTCCCAACAAGGTGAATTTTTGTGCAGGCCTTGAATACGTCATTACAAATGATATGTCAAAAGTCCCCATCAAGTTCACAAATTTGCGTATATCTCTGGAACAACGAGAGCTATCGAAAAATGGTTTAGACAAAGTTTGTAGATCGTAAAATTGTCTACAAAAACGATTTATATATTTTTCTTAGTGTCGGAATGTCTATATTGACTGGACTATTATGAAGTATTCGAATGAATAGTGCCGGCATAGCTGATGTAGCTGGCGTTAGTTGCTTCAAAGTGACTAACCTTCTCCGCGAAGCACTTGAAGGCGGTGGCGTAGTCGGGCTCGTCGGGCAGCTGGCAGAGCGCGGCAGCCTGGGCGGGCGCGCCCAGCGCCTGGCAGCAGCGCGCCGCGCGCCGCGCCACGCTGCCCTCGTCGGGCGCGCGCTTTGCGAAGTGCCACGTACTGCCCGCCAGCGCGCACAGGTAGCGCCGCAGCGCCGACGCCCACCGCCCGCCTGCCATCTCCACGTCGCCGTAGACGCGCAACCTTTTTGTTATACCATCCCAAAAATATGTATTTTTATCAAACTTGCCTTAAGATTTTTTTTTCTGTTTTGTTCTAGATTATTTTTAATATCAGAGAATAGTAGTTGCGGTACTTATGGCAACGAATTAAGCCAACGGTAGACTAGAAAATCTGTAGCGCGAGCTAGCAAAAGGTCTAGTCGTACTAGAAGGTTTGTATATAATATAAGATCCGAAACGTAGTTCTTCTAGATTTGCACATTTAAGCAAAGCAACTATTCAACATTTTTTTGTAATGATTTACGAGACTACGTTCTAGACGTACTAAAAAAAATTTTCGTAGCTTCTATGTGTGTTCTATTTGGTAGCTGTGTTCAACTTAATAAAAATTATTTAATAATGTTTGTAAGTTTAAATAGTAGGAATAAAATAAAATAAGCTAAATATTTAACTCACCAAGAGGTATTATACGGATAATATTTAAGACTTTTTTCCAACAGTTCAGTTATCGACTCCAACACATGTTTCGCATTATAATTGTTCATGTTCGATATATTCGAAGGCCATAGAGTAGTGTATTCTACCACCAACTCTAAAGAAGTATCATCTGTAAGCAGGTTGTATATCCTCGCCAATAATGACAACATGACACTGACAGCTAAGGGTTCTCTTAGGGTTGTCAAAAATGTATTGAAGGCGCTTCGTGCTTCGGCAGCCGCGTTGGGCGCATCCCTAGAATGCGACGGCATTCCTGACGCATTTCTCTTTATAGGACCGGATGACCCATTGTTGTATATTGATAATACTGTAACAAGCATTTAAATTATGTTTTCCTTATCAAATAATTATTAAAATACATCAAAATAATCGTCTGATTAATACATAAGCTCAGTATTTAGCCGTTTTAAATCAACATGCGAAAACCGGTGTACGGTTACTAAGTACATTGTAATTTGGGAGCCTGTTAAAACCAGTTATTGTATCGATTTTTGATCTTTAAGCGTAAATAATTAAAAATATATGGTTATTAGATGTTAACAAATATTACATATACCTATTAGTTCCACAAATACCCAATTTTCTCAAATTTTAGTATAAACGTAACTTTATCATAGTCAATATGGTCCCTTGGTCTGATGATGAGATCCTAGGATAGTGTGGCTGGCCTGCGGACCTTTTACGCCACATAGTAGTCAAATAGTAAGTTCTTACCATAATCCCAAAGCGGTCTGGGGAACTTCCTGGTGGCCTTCCCGCGCTGCAGCTCGAAGCAGGCCGCACAGAGCGCCGCGGCCGCCTCGCCCGGCCCGCTCACCACGCCCGCCCCCTCCCACTCGCACGCATTCACTAGGCACACCCAACAACCTTCTACCACCTGCAAGTGAAGTTTTATCATAGATACGAGTACAAGTTAAATTGTTGTAAGGAGCGCAACCGAATCTTTTTTTTAAATTTATAATTCTATATATTATATAATATGTAGTTCAAAACGACGAAGCCATGTGCTAAAGCTTGAATTTGGAAAAACCTACTTTCATACTTAAAATTTATTTGGAAAAACATACTTTTATACTTTAATTTATTTTTGTGCATCTATTTACATATCAATTAGCTCATTAGCGTTAATTACCTGAGGTCGAGGAACAATACCGTCGCTTGACGTTGCGGCAGCAATACATGCTTTGCATTTATTGGCGAGAACCGTTAAATTGAGGCGATGATGCGGCCACTCACTTAACATAACATTTACTTGTAGGTAAAGAACTTCCCATGATAGTTGCCGACATAGCCGATACAAAGTGGGATCAGATCCCCCACCCAATTGGCTCCTTGCCTCATTTTCCAAAACTGAAAGTAAACTTAAGGCTGTGCGAGAACAACCGGATTCTGCTCGCGCTCTTGCTGCACCAGAGACAATATAGCCAAAGTCTTGTAAGAAGCCTCTAGGTAACGATATAAAAGTATTGCCAAGTCCTCCGGGAGGCTTCCATGAAGGGCTCATTTTCCATAAAGGAGAAGACGGTGACATCACTGCTAGTTTCACAAGACACATCCGAACATCGTCAGCTGTCGAAGCTTCAACTAATCGTTTCTTAAGTCTCCCCATTTCTAATTCTGGAACCGCTTTGAAATCGAAATTCGGCATTTCCCAATCATCATTTAGCAATTCCTTTGGTATATCGATATTTTCATCGTCTATAGAGTTGGGGTCATTTAAAATCTCGTTTAAATGTTCTTCGCATATCAGTAACCGACGAATTCTATCGACCGACGATTCGCCTACATACTTTTTTAAATAATCATCTAATCTATCTATTGGTAGTCGACAGTTTGACGTTGCTAAATGAAGAAAAAATACTCTAAGATTTTGCCAATCAGTGTCGGATAAGTTACTTGTCAAAACGGGCCCGAGCGCCCAAAACAGAAGATCGAAGTACTTTATGCCAATTGTTTTAAATTTATTTAAAAATTCAGGCTGCGTAGCTGGTATGCCTCCTTCTAACGCGTAACGCACTGCATTTAAAACTGAAACTCTATTTAAAAGATCTCTTGCTACCGTAAATGCTCCACTTGACGCAGACCCTTGAATATCAAGCTCTACAACTTCCCTGTGAACTAACGGAATTTCCCGCGCTATATTGTCTGCTTGGAGAATGGCTATTATTCCTGTATAATGATTTGCAATAGACTCTTGTAGTTTTTGCAGAAGAGAAGGTTCTTCATTAAGAAGATCATAGCCTAAATTCAAAGCTCTTATGTATCCCAAGATATCTTCTTTTGTCATACTTGCATAATTGAAGTTTCCCCAAGGCATTTCATTATATTGCCCATATCCATTTGTTGCAACTTCTTTCTCTAATAGATTCGAATTCTCCCTACATCCTAATATATGTTTTTTAGCCATATCATTTTGACCATAAAAGAAATAATTGTAACAAAGATCAAAATGAATTTGCATAGCCAGTTCATATTGGCTAATAAATACATCGCCAGCATTCCAATTGTGGTTCATGTCATCCGAATCTTCAGTGAGGTGTACAAAAGTCTCCATAACAGGTATTTGTATCTTTCTTGATTCTCTACGTCCAAGAGTTGTTTCATAATAAGCTAATATGCCCTCCAAATATCTAATACTTTGTATTCTAGAAGCTTCACACATTCTTAGAATTTTTTCGAAATTGTGATTTAATGGACTGTAAGTGCTGTCGGTTTGGGAGCCAGGCCTAAAAAATGCAGTTTATATAAAGATTCAGTAGGTTAAATAGTTATTTTCTTTCTTATAAATTTTATACTTACATATGAACAAAAGGCATTTTGGAGGACTTTAAAGTTAGTGACGATTTAACAGGAAATCTGAGGACCCAGCGATGGTACAGTGTTAAAGCAAACTGTACTTGAAGTTTTTGTAAAATTTCAGATGGAATTTCCTACGGGATGAATTGGTTCATTTAAGTTATTAAGAAATATTCTACTCTATATATTTACAGAAGAAAAGAATATATTATACATTAATTATCCATTAATTCGTTAATTGTTGGAATAACACAAACTCTGCTTAGTGTTAGACTAGATGATGGTGTGTTAACATCCTGTGGTATAATTATTATTTTAAGATTTAACAATTTTTACAATATAAAATAATTAATCTATTAGAAAAATATGTTATACTGTTTATTATTATAATGAATATTTAATTTTCTGTCACTTTTTTACCTTTTAAAGTACTAAGAGTTTGTAGTAAACAAATATAAAAGCAACTTTTAAATTTTTAATGATGAGAAGAATGAATGTGATATTGTGTTTGTAAAAATATTTAAGTAGAAATATATAAAATGTTTAACTCCCAAAATATGTATCTGTAAGAAATGCTTTTACTGGTAACTACTTTTAAATAGTCTATTTACCAGTGGTGGTGCTGAAAAAGTTGCATCTGTAGCCATAAACACAAGGTCTTGCATTAACTGCTGTTGTATATGAGGTGGTAATTCATTTTCTAATATATCTGTAAAGAAAAATTATCATAATATTATATATATAAATAAACTAAGGATATTAAATAAGTAATTAAATTATTTTTAACAGCTTACCAAGATTCCAATGAATGGTTGGAGCAACTCTCAAAGCAAGAATCTTTAATGCTAGTTGTTTTTTAGTATACTGAATAGCAGTGGGTGTACTTGGTGCTGGACTCGATGGACCATCTACATCGACTATTCGTTCACTATTTACTTTAGAAATTTGATTCTTAGCATCCACCGATAAGAATTCTTCTATAAGTTGGCATCCTGAAGGTTCTGTTTTAATAGAAATATGTGAATAACTTGTTCCGAAAATAAATATTGAACAAATAGATAAAAATATATTTTTACCTGGATTTGGTTTACTCAAATGTGTTCTCAGTAAATTAGGATCAAGTAAAAATTCAAACCATAACACTGTATCAGGGGATATAGGTACGGTGCCCGGTCTTAGTAAGTCGACATCCATATTATAGAATGTATAATTTATTTATTCTGTTCCTAAATCTAGCATACAGTACTTAAATTGTATTTAAAATATATTCGTAAATATCAACAGCAAACCTATTCTATTCTTTGTGAAATGGCAGTGCTGTGTTGCCACAATTTTGCCAATGTTTTGTTGTGGCCTGTGGGTGGATAAATTAAGCTTGTTGTCCTAGTCACTAGTTGTCCAAAAATTGTATCCTTCAAGCACAGAAAAAGCAAACCTATATTCGTTGCCTACTACCTAGTGATTACATAGAAATTAGAAATCGGCATTCGGCATTAATTAAACTCAAAACTGTCACTTGTCAGCTGTCCGATGTCGCATGACGCTGTCATCATTGTGTCATTAACTTTCACAGACAAAGTTAAAATTACTGTACTTAAATTTGTAAGGTAAACAATAAAGTATTTACAGCATTTTGCTAAGTTATAATAAAACTATAATTATAAGCACCGAAAAGTTAATTAGTATTGTACTAATTTAGAAAAAACCTTAAAAGTAGCGGGCGGTATCAAAAAGAAAAAGAGATTTTAATAGTTTATAGGTATTATAATCAGTTACAAAAATATTAGTTTATAGTTATGGGGTATACGTTTCTTTTTTTTTATATTGTATTTTGTACCTTAGTCTATGAACATTTATGATTATTTTAATAAAAACTAGTATTTTTGTTTTGAATTATTTCAATCAATGAATTCCATGTTACATTATTATGGATATTCCCTGATTATGGACATGTAAAAAAATTCAATATGCATATCTATAGGATTTTAATCAAAAAGAAATTTGTTAAAGTTAGTATTTGATCCATATACAGCGTTATCTATTTAAGTATGTACCCGATAACCGACGGCTATCTATCAATATTATCCTCCACTTGCAGTAAGCAATTACGATGTATTGGTGTCATAATATTTTGAGGTAAATTAAGTTTATTTTGATAGAAAACTTACTATTTAAGTGATAATAAACCACTGAAATTTTTGTCATAATATCACAGTCAAGAATCTACGAGGAAAAGTAAGTACCAAGTGTTGTTTATTTTTTTTTTCGCAGGTGGCGAATAATGTTTAAATATAATGTTATGTATTATTCACAAAAATGTATGGTTTTTCTTACGTCAGTGGACTTCTTAGTTACAATTGTACTTCCCTAAGTGACTTTCTAAGTGATTTATAAAATTTACCCATAATAGGACCCCAAAAAAGTTTCTTGGTTTCTGTTACCTCTTAAAGGAGGCTTTTCAAATTATTTGATTTTATGGAATTGTATTACGTATATTTTTATTCTAAATTACTTAACTGACTTCCCTACGGCAACAGGCGCAAATAAAAACAATAAATATATTTCTTACGTTTACTTCTTTCAATTTCTGAAACGTCGAAAAGATAAAATCACTACGAAGCAGTTATTAGCACTGTATCTACTAAATAATTATTATATTCGATCAATAACTTTCTATAACTCCCGACGCCTATAATATAGACATAAACAGTCAATGTCTATTATTCTGATAAATAAATTTAATTAACAATAATAGGTATCATTAAACACGAAGTATATTTCAGTGGATTTAAATAATTATCAACAAATTGGACAAATACCCAATGAGGTGGACATCGAAATGGACCTTCTGCAAGTTGGTTCTGAGCCAATCGGAATGCGATGCCCTTACTGCCAAGAAGAGATTATGACAACAGTGAATTTTAAAAATACGTCGACCACACATTTCCTTGCTATTATTCTTGGAATATTGTTTTGGTAAGTATTTTTCGCACTTACAAATGAAAAGGAAATTCATATGAGTGTTTCTACAATATTTACCATTGGAAATACGAAATTAAGTACTTTTAACGTAAACCTCAAATAGTATTCTATCTATTCTAATTAATGTATTACACGCTAAAACTATTAATAAAATAATAACCAAGGTTGAGAGACACTTAACAATATTTTACTAATTAGCTGAGAATCCTTTATAGTATACATAGGATAAATGTGTGATTTCTATGGTTACTTACTCTATGGTCATAACCGTCAATCAACAATCAAAATGTAATAGATATGAAAAATCAAAACAAACAATAAACAGGGTAGGTAGGCACTTTTAAAGGAAACGCCATCTTTCTTAAAAAAAGGTACTTTTAAACGGTTTGATGAGAAGAAGTTGATCATATTAAAATAATATTTACTTGCGTGCTGAGTAGTAGATATAAATAAAAGAGAAATATTAAATGCCCGTAATTAATTATTGTTAAAGCTTAAACTTCTTCAATCATATAATTTGACACGTTTTAAATGTCTTATTCGCAACGTTGATTATGCAGAAACTTCTTTATAAGGTTCCTAAACTGACCTGCTAGACTCAAAAGTTTGATATACTCGTACACCCGCTTGTCATTGGCGAAATCTACAAGGAAACGCCATCTACCTTAAAAAAAAGAACGTTGATTATAATAATTAATAAATTGACTATCTGAATTATTATGACTCTAGTTAAAAAAGGCTAAATGACTGCAAGCAGTCATTTAGCCTTTTTTAATTGAATTATAATGAATTATAATAAATGAATTATAATATCTCAAGAGATATTATAATTCATCTGCTTTTTAAAATATTACTAATAAATTATTACTTCTGAAAAACTTTTTCTACCTTATTATTTATTGATTAGGTTCAATAATTGCCATGGGATTTCGTGTTATAATATATTTATATCCAGCGTTTGGTAGTTTAGCTTCATCCGAAATTGCGGATGAGGGTTCTGAAAATCCTCAGGGATTTTAGTTACAGGAGTTCAGATTAATATTAGATGGTTCAGATTAGTGTTTTTTGTACTGTACCTATCGGGTGAAAATATAGTACTTTTACTGTTTTACTCTCATGAAGACAAAATGTTTAAACTTTTAATGATAAATAGAAGTAGAGCTGAATAAGTATACATAGTGTAATGGTGATGTGGTTAGTCGGGACTTTATAAGGTTTCGGACTGTAGAATTCTGATATCAGACTTCTTTATTTTCCTCTAGATCTATGTCGAAAAGATGAAAAGAAAAAAGTATCAATGGCATTAACATGTACCCGACAATGATCTTCCATTGATAAGCTTATCTAGACACTGAAATGATAAGGGATACTGACTGTTGGTACTTTAAATATTACCTGAACACGAAACACGCTAAAATGTGCGATGATTCTTATGATGGAAAGTTGATCCTAGAATAGCAGCCACTATTTTATATAATGCAAGCATATTTTAAGTAATACATGTTATGTATGATAATATAAGTAGCTAGAATGTGTAATAGGTATTTTTTTGTTTTATTTAAAAATAATCATATTAGAAATAAGATTACGTAGGTAATGGTTATCATGTTAGACTACAACCAAATCTATTTACAGGTGGTTGTGCTGTTGTATATTACCCTACGTATTGAAACGATGGAAGAATGTAGAGCATTATTGTCGAAACTGTCGACGGTTCCTCGGTGTTTATACGAGAAGCAAGATATTAGGCATATAAATATAAGTATGTTTAATATATAGGATTTTGTCGTCTCAGTTCCTTGTTTCGTAGAAATTTATATTATCTGTTATACAGTGATTGTAATAATTTGAGTTACCAAACCTTACTGATATAGGTATTTGTTCTAATATAAAAAAATATGTTCCTAAGTAATTATTTAAATGGGAAAGTGAACACACGCTACTAAGTTTGCTTTTAAGACACGTTAATTATTATGTACCTATCAATCTTTAAACAATTGTTCCGAATACACGTAAATTTTTACTACAAATCACTCAAAGATAGCATGTAATAAAAATATGTAAACTAATTAAATGAAGACCAAGATTATATTACGTACTATATGTACACTTATTTGAAAAGGCTTTGCTTCACTGTCAAAATAAGGTGTAATGCTGGTAATCCGAGGCAAGTGAAAGAGAAAGGAGGAATAAAATATTATTAGAAACACAAATTATTGTTTGGTTGCTTTTTTGTTGATAACAATTTTTGAGCTATTTTGTTAAATTTAATCACATGACACATCTTGTGACCATTATGGTCGAGGTTGGTTTCATATTTTAAGCATTGCATTCGAACCAAAAAACAAAATAAAAACACAACATTTTAAATCCGTTTTTATTTTTACCAAAATATTTATTATAGAATCCAGTTCCTTATTTACAAGTAAGAAAATAAAAAAAATAAAATCGTATCACAGTAGAAATATTTTAAATTTCTATTAAGTAGTTAACTAATTTATCAATAACATTTAAAATAACTAATAAGTTAGTGTGAGATAGTAAGTACAGAATTAAGTAGACAACCTGTTTTTTTTCGCGCAGCGGACGTAGTACTATTTGTGGGTAGTTAATTTATAAATTCAAGTCGCGGAAATTACATTCACCAGACAATTACACATTCCTCCTCAAAAATGTATCTATCGTATTAAAAACGCCGCCGCATAAGATCCATATAGATAATTGTTCTTACAACCACTAAATTCTATCAGCAAAAAATATTTTAACTTAATTTTATGCCCATGCCCTTCTCAAAGAACAAACTTTCCATAACTATAGGTCGCGTCACGAATCTTTAGCGCTGAACGAAACCTGCGCAGAAGTCAAAAGTAAGGTATCGAGGAAACGGCGCGGCGCGCGGGCGCGTGACGGTCGGGTGCGCGAGCGTTGATTGGTTGTCCCAGTCTTGTTGTCTTTCTCGCACCAATACGTCAATTACGAGCGCGATTCTACCAAAGCAGAGCTATTCTCGTCCAGCGCTAAACATAAATGACGTGACCTATACTCGTATATTGCAAAATACTATACTCAAAACATTATCGTTATACAAAGTTTCATTTTATGATCTACGATTTAAAATCACAATTATTTTAAGCTTACATATTATTTAAGTATATTAAGAAGGAATGAATGAGCCTATAAAAGCTTTGCACTGCGGACAGTAGTGGTTGGCAGTCTTGCAGGATCGCATACAGTATGGAACGAAGCAACCACAACAGCACCTGAAAGACAAAAAAAAATATGCCTAAAACGTTTTAAAGGTATTATTATATGAAAATAATAATTCAATTAGTACGAATGTACACATTGATGTTTTTGTATTATCTACTAGTGACCCGCCCCGGTTTCGCTCGCATTTATAAGGCATGTATAACCTACCTCTGTATGTATATACCATGTATATATATAAACCTACCTCTTGAATCATTCTATCTTTTTTAAAAAACTACATGAGGTTATCGGTTGCATTGTTTTAAATATTAAAGCACAAGTATATGCATAGGGATATAGGGATAGAGAAAGCAACTTTATTTTATACTATGTAGCAAATCTAGATTGCAAACTAAGCGTTATTGACCTTATAGTGTGGAGCTGATCTTATAATGAAAATATTACCTACATCATAATGCTGATCCCAATTATTTTATAAAACTTACTTAATTCCTAAAATTTACGTGGTTTTTGCTCTAAAATCATAATTATATTTTCGCTAGGTTTATCAAAACATTCGTTTATGAATACAAATATTAGTTTCAAAAAGCATAGTTTTTATTGGTCTTCAAAATTATACATTCATCACGTTCTAAGTCCGACAATACACGTCGAAAATAGCAGAACGATTTTTATTGTAATTTGTAATTACTTGTTATACACACTAATATGCGATTTGTGTAACCTGGATATAAGTATTATGTTTATTACTTATACAATCTCAATTAATATGCCGATCTCGTTCGTAATACGATACAGCACAAGTAAATTCTTCAGGATTGAATCAACGATTACGCACATACATTATACGTATGTTGTTTCATATACGTTGTATGTAGATTGTAGATATATATCATATTAGGTCAGTACAGACGTACAGATTCTATTAAGGAACTATTTGTGAACATTGCTCCATAAAGAGTGAAGCGATTATTACACTAATTTAGATAAGAGGAGATAACAGTCTAATGACAGTCCAGTTAGTGTATCGGATAGATCAAGTTTATAGGTACAGCTATAAAATGATGAATTGCTTTTTGATGCATGTATGTAACACAAGCATGTTTTGCTTATATCCATTTCTTATGGGAATACTTACCCTGCAAGTACACAAAGTGCTGCAGAAACTATATGTGTTCGATTGTTAGGTACATAATCGACTCTTGTTACGATCGCCTTGTTACAAGTGGGACATGATGTTCCCGTAGGCCCCGGACCAAGTTTTGGTGGTACACTTGATGTAGGGCGGGTTACTGATGAAGTAGTAACGACGACAGTACGTGGGGCTGATGCAGGTGGAGGTGGGTTGCTTCCGAAATACGATGGTGGCGGCGCTGGATTTGGCGGCATCTGTTCGTATGGTGGCGGTAAACCCATTTTATTTTCCACTGGAAAGCAATGTAGATTATCTGATTAATTCCGAATACTACATAGTTGAATAAGTCGTAGTTAATCAACAATCGTTGCATATAGGTATGATACAATTACATAAATAATATGTATTATTATTTATATATTAATCTGTTTAGAAAAGAGTTACGAGTTTCCTATAATTCTAAATTGAAAAGTAACACTGTCTGGCTACTACTTTAGCTGGTACTATTTCAGTCGAATTTGAAGCAATTTGGTACAAAAATTATTTAGTATTTAGAGAAGGATTGTTTTTAATTGCTAAAAAGGAGAAAATCAAAATAACGGTAAAAACAAGTTTAGGTATAATGAAAGAAATATACACTCATAGGTTTTAAACACTCTTATATCGAGGAGGTGACCTCTGTCACCTCATGGCATGAATCATAACTGTTTTATCGTTGGCCGCCTTACTATGGAAAAAATATTACTCACATCTTGTCATCTCGCGACTATATGCTTAATGTGTTAAATTTTAACTCAATGTTTCGTTTAACTCAATTGATTCATACTTCTTTCTTCTTGAAAAATACTTAGACTTATCTATCTACATCTGTAATAGATGTAACAAATATTTTCTTTTCCGACTGTAATTATGGCTTTTGTTACAATACTCCTTTACACAAAAACTATTGAATTAATTTGTTTGAAATTTGGCACGTACACGTAGATAGATTAGATCCTACATGAACACACGTTACTTTTATTCTGGTTTCTCAACGGAAAATGAATCTACACTTGTAAAACTGTGGGCCGCGGCTTATACAACAATTATTCTTTATTGCGAGTAGTAAGTACCTTCTACATTTAACACTTAGTTTAGTCACGGTCACTCGTCTTTACCTTATGTATGTTCTTGGATATTATCTTAATTTACATGACCTTTATAATTTTGTATTTCTTAATACTCATAAACGGGTAGGAGTGTGAATAAACGTAGTATATCATATTTAAGAAAAAAAAAGAACAAAGTTGTGTGATTTGAGTACTGTGTTTCGGTATCCTAATTGGATAGTATATACATTATTTAGTTTCTATGTCATTTGTTTTATAATTATACATTTAAAAAAACAAGTCTAACATAGTTTTATTTTTTAATCTTAACACAAAGTTAATCAGGAATGAACTCGAACAATGAACGTAATAATACTCGTACAACCGAAATGTGTCTTTAAATGAAAATATGCTTAATCTCAATCAGTGATTTCGTAATATTTAAAGACTTGAACAAATTATTCAGTGCGTGACTAACCCGCAAGGTTTACTAAAACGGAAAGTGTAAAATCAGCAACAGATATTATTATTCAATAATTAATTTTACATTTATCAATCTTTTTTTTAAATAAGATTATTTAAAAGAATAGTTTAACAGGACGTTTGTGTAAATTAATACGCTTGAAATCTAAAAATAAATTAATTAGTATAAAGCATTAAATTATACTATTAACTTGTTAATAAATTAAAATAGTTAAACTCGTAAATACCAACCTAAAGTACTTAGTTTTAGAAATGCCATTAGTTACATTTTTAGTGTGGACTGGGTAATGGTAAAAACTGGTAATTATCTATTTTATTTATACGACACTTATTTATTTGGATCGATATTTATTTTATATTATAATGTATGTTTGTCGTTATCTGTGGTGGACAATTTCTTTTAATAGCTTTATCCTATCCCCCTCTTATAGTAAAGTGTAATTTTAGATTTGATTCTGCCGTCGGTGTATTTATATAATGTACATTTGTATATAAATATTATTAAAATTATGTAATAGATAATAAGATGTTATGGTGATGTATACTTTATGATTTACAAGTAGTTCGGAAACAGATCGATATGTCATATTATGACCTAATGGTCATAATATGATATATATAACAATTATAATTAATTGTTACAGAACATAAGTTTAATTTGTTTACTTACTTGTTGCGTCCATTGCGAAAAAACTTTATTGGTGAACTTAAGAACAGCTCGCTAACAATCCGTTGGCAAACTCAAAAGTGGTCGTAACAAAGGCACTTATACAACGTTATTTTAAAATATAAGTTCGTAGTTGATCTTTGATTTTTGCTTACGTAGCGTAAAATAAAAACTTGTTTACTTCGTGACGCTGATCACGGCTGCCGAGTGAATGCACTCCGGCGCGCGGCGGTTGCGCGAGCGCACATTGCTCGGCCAACATAGAGGGAGAAGAAAGATTGTTACACATTAAATAAAAGAGACGAAACATATTTGCGTCACGACACAAAACTTGTTTTACAATTCTTACTTAATCACGTTCTTATTTATATGATTTCAATGGATTATTTGCAATTATATAAGTCAGAATAGGTTAAGAGCACCGTGACTCACAGGCGTATTTGGACTATGACATTTAGTTACCAGTTTTATTCTAGTCTAGATGTGCGATGCAGTTTTCGAGTCGAATTGGTTGCACCTGAAACATGGTGGTACAACCCTGGTAAAGATAGCTATATCTAAGTCTTTATAGCATCTGTGGTAAACGGTTGTGTTAAAGTATGATCCATCTTTGCTTCACGTCCCTAATGTACCTACCATCTTTTCTTTATACCTTTTTTTAAAGAAAGTAATCATATCATCATGCCATCAGAAAGCTTACTTCTTTTTAAATTGCACGCCATCATATAAAGAAAAAAAATATTATTAGCGACAGATTAGCGCATAGATATTTGCAACCAACAATGAAGCATACAAATGGCTCTTAAACGGACCACACACAAAATTCATTGTAACCATTCCATCAACACGTCTTTATGGCTTCGTTATCTTTGTGTTCTATATTAAGTTCATTTTACATTAGAATTCAGCATAAACATGCGATTTTTAATTAAAATAAATTTAAAAACGTTTATAATATGTTTGTGTGATGGCGCTCAAATGGTAGTACTTACGTAAAAAACCATATAAATAAGGATCCTATTAGATGATAGGACATCTTCTAGTATTCTACCTTTGAATTGGTTAAATAGTTTTAGACATTTATCGTTAACATTAATTAAATGAAAAACACAAAGAAGTATACATACCAGGACTTAAATATAGCTAATTGGCGGCCATAGTCAAACGACCAACATAGTAAATTTTATCTAAAGAATAGCTTATTACTTCTTGTTGTTAATGCCACCTATTGGTAATCAAATTAAGATTGGAACCCTTCACAAACTTTTTGTCAAAGTTTGAGCAGACGAAGGAGACTTCTGTGCTCTTAACTAGAGGGCAGAGGCGTCGTGTTGAATTTGACGGCAGGCGGGGCTTGGGATGCGCACGCAGGTTACATAACGGCAGCAGAGGCTGTAGGGACGCGCGCAGCGGGCGCGGGGAGCGGGGCGATCGATGCGCGCCCGGGGGGTGTCAGTCGAGCGGCGAGCGAGCGACATGGCGGCGCGCCCACCCCGCGCGGCGGCCCCGCGGCCCGGGCCGCGCGAGTAGGTCGCCATGCGCGATGCGGTATGAGGCAGCGCCGCGCCCG
>JADANM010001663.1:4528105-4554959 GCA_026213755.1 Eurema hecabe | reverse complement strand
ACGGGCATGCGGCGTGCAGCGGCGGCGGCGCCGACACGCTGGCGGGGCGCGACGTGCCGTCGCTGTGCGCGCTCGGGGCGAGTGCCCGAGCGCGCCGCCTGGCCGAGCTGCGGCTGCGCGCCTGCTGCGAGCGCTCCCCAGCCTCTGCGCTGGACCGGAGCGCGCGCGCTGACGTTCTCGCAGGTGGAGAGCGCTGTAAACGCACGCTGCGCGACCTCCTTGTCCTCGACGCCATGGTGGCGCGCGTGCACTGTGACTTCGCCAGCATCCTTAATCGCTACGATTGCGACCAGTCCTATTCCGTGCATACCTGTAACGAATGCCAGGTGAGTGTACCAGGTTCTCTGCAGGTACCGCAGCAGTATAGTTACGTGTAAACAGGAACAGAAAATCAATTAATAGAAAGTGTAATTTATTCCCTACACACTATCCATATTATCTACCTCTAGTAGTATACATATCTACCTCTAGTTCAAAAGCAGATACACTTAATCCAAAGCAAGAGGAAAGACCACATCGTTAGCGTAATCCTGATAGTGTCTTGTCTAATAGAGTTTCATTGATCAACATGGATCTGATCATAGATTCCTAGTCCAACCTCTTGAGTAGACGCGTGACCCATGTCAATGGTTAGGTTATATGCGTGTATCGATCGTGTTAGACAGGCCACGCTGCTTAACCTTACTGTAAGCTTTCGTTAAGTATATTAAGGGTCCTTAAATCTGTTTCAGTACCGGCTTAATTTGGCAGCTTCGATTCTATTTGTGTATTACATAATCGGAATACTTTAGTTATACAACAGGCTCTTCCTAATTAATAGTCAGACGCTTAACTGCCTTGTTATCAAATATGCGACATGCATAAATTTAGTTGTTCTAAGAATATTCCAAAACAATCAATATTAATAATCTGTTGGTTGCTATGGTTATTTACAACTACGGGATATTAATGGAGATCTAATACTGAGTCGACACAAGATTACAAAACAACTGGATTTACAATTTGATTTGATATATGTACATAAATGTGCTTAGTAGAATTGGTAAATGACAATTCAAAAATAAAACGAATATATCGCTTAGAGTGTAGACACGCACGGCCATTTTCTATTTCCTAGTGGAAGGTGTTCAAAAGTTTTTCAAATTAGAAAACATTATGGGAAAGGGGACCATTTTATAAGCCGTGATACAGATTCCATTATAATATTCCACTCCACTTGGTTACCTACATACATAGTTTTTATTATTCTTAAATGTTATTATATAGAGTTTACTTACTTAAATGTCGTAATAAAGAGTGATTCAAGAGTAAGGTCTATATGTAGATTACAAGCGTGGTATAGCCACGAAGAAAAGTAAACCGGTAAAAACACGGAGAGCGACCGATAAAGCATGAAATCGCATTACAAATTGATTCAACCCTAGACATAACTTAGCATATCTTTAAGAGCTAGCAATTTGATCTCCGTCAATTGTTTAGGGATAATAACTAATTTGATACCTTAAAAAGTGAAGAGCTTGCGAAAAATGCCTGAAAGATTTTCTACATGTTTCACGGAGATGCATGAATCAGCACATATTTTGGTTTGTGTGCTCCGTCCCTTTTAGTTTTCATCCTTTTTTTAAAAAAGGGAGTAAAACGAAGGGTGGTAATACCTTTCAGTTTAACGTTAATCTGTGCGGCCGCCTGTATCGCAAACGAACGATTCGATTCAGGTTATGATTCACGAGATTTTTTAGTTTTTTTTTTCTTAGTTTTATGTTAAATATATTATTTTCAAAAGTTTAAAATTAGGTGGAGGGCGCCAAAAAATTATAGATATTTTCAGATGAATAGAGTTTATTAGATGTGGATTTTATACCATATAATGTCGCGTATTTAATAACGAAATTGAATTTCATATATCAAAACCTTAAGATTCCATTTACTGCAACTTAAATAGTAAACGATATTACAGGAAATAAAATGCCGCGATATAGACGTGGAACCCTTTCATGAGGTATATAAAATCAACTTGACCTAGTTACCTTAAGATGAAAATGTTGAAATTTATCCTTCGGTCTTTCAAACCCCTAGACTATTAAATTAATAAATAATTTAAACAAATAATAATAAGATCGTTACTCGAAAGACTTCGGAAATTTAAAATCAGCAATTATTCAAACTAAATACCTAATATTTTTGACATGAATAACACTTAGGCACTGTTATCATTAAGAACATATTGCTGTAATTATATTATTATAAAAGTTAATATAAAGTAAAATGCCTAAAAAATTCTCATTTCTGTCAACGACGTGTATAAATTATGCTATCAACGAAGAAAAAGAATGGGCAAAAAATACACTTTACTCAAAGTGAAGTGTTATATACACTATTTTTTATTACATGGTTGTCCATAGAATAAAAAATATATATACAACCCCTAATATAAATATAAATTAAATATTTTCAGGACATTTTTACACAGCGCCATCTAGTTCCAAGCTAAGCCGAAGCTTGTGTTATGGCAACTAGATAACGGAATAAATTACGTATAAATACTTTTCTTTTGTAAATACATACATACAATACATAGCAACACCCAATATAATTTTTCAAGAATTAATTTTATTTTCCCAATATAATATAATGTTTTAATTTTCCAAACACATATAATTTTTCAAGTTCATATGGATATACTTTAATGTACTTATAGATTTTTATTTTAAATATGATATGTAAATATTATTATATAAATCATAATTAATTGCATTGCAAGGTTTGTGGGTGAGTATTGAGTTTAAAAAAATCAAATAAAATAAAAGATTATATTTCGTTAGCGAACCGTTGTTACGAAATAAATAATTATGATATAATGAAAGACATGATAAGTTTATTTTCTACCGTTAATATTTCAATTATTTAAATTTTTTAATGTGGCTAAATTTATTATTTAGTAGGGTTATTATGGGAATATTTAGTTCCATTTCAAAATTAGTTTAGACTGACGATTAACGAAGAAGCAAATGTTAGGTTTCGAAAGATAAATAACGATAATAATTAATTAATTATAGTACGAAGGTCCTTTAAGAATATAATCAATATGTACATGGCAACTTTTTGAAAAGTCACGAAGCGTAACAGTATCTGAAATAATACAAGATTTCAGGAACATGCCTTTTTGTTTCTATCCTAAAGCTGTACACACCTTTATGGACACATTTACAACCATAAAACAAAGAAATGACGCCATTGCTCTGGGTCTAAGCGGCGATGATGTAAACTTTTTATAGAACTTTCTTAGAATTCTACGTAAACGACTGTTATTGATTGCTGCAATATTTGATTATAAAATGCGTTTTAATTTAATCCAATTATCATTATTCTTGACACAAAACAGAGCTAAATAATTAAAACAAACAAGATAATCTTGCTAAGTACCAACTCTAGAAATTCATTCTTATGGCATTCCAATTTGTCTGAAAAATTGCTTGTAAATGCAACATTTGGCTAACAATTAAGAGCATTAATTATAGAATGCATATGAATAAGAAAGGATATAGATACATTTCATCAACGGTATCAATAGACAATCCGTCTCAATTGACTGAGCTTTTAATGTCTCTTACTAGTCGCTACTAATATAAAGTTGTAAAACAAGTATTATAATAACAATGTATAATACATTTTTCAGTGATAATATTACTTCGATTTCAGTCGCGTGTCCAATGTGTGTTGTCTAAACCCTTCTATTGCAGGTACTCCGATGTACCTTCTGTTTGAGACACTTTAAAACTCTTAACCCACCTTAAATAAAGGTGGGTCATATTAACCCGCGACTATATTAAACAGATATTTGTTTTTTGCGTCCGTGGAATTAATGTACTTGAATAGGTGGACTATTATGCCTCTTCTCTACTTACACGTTTCATATAGTCAGTACAGAGTTTGCATAGAAAAGTGAAAACAGGTTGTTTTAGACCGACACATCACTTTATTTAATATAAATATGGACCAAAATGACCCGACGTCGATATCTTAATATTTTTTTAATGTCACTGGTGACGGGTTAAACGATTTCCACGTTGTTAACTTCGCTCAGTTGAATTGCTGGGGACGTGTTCTTCAGATGTTATTTCTCGTCCGTTACCTTTAAGAAATTTTACCTCTCTATTACGGTAACGATACTCGAAGCGATGCTGGTGAAAGCATTACGATAACATTTATGTACACGTTTTAAAATTGTTATATAAGTACATAAACTTATTTAGTTCGACAAACAATGTAGTTCTATCTATGAAGCAATTCTTCGCTATATTAGAAGCAAAATAGGCTTGCATGACTTGGTTTCGATATAATTTCACAGCGCATAAAAATATAACTCAATTTGTGTTTAGCTATATATAAACAAACTTTAAATATTATCAAATTCTGCATCAACTAGTCTCATTTCTCTGCTACTAAAAGCATATATATACGGTTGAATTGAGAAGCGTTCTCCTTTTTGTGAAGTTGGTCTAAAATATGTAGTAATAAGGAACGATCGTAATTTAGCCATGCCGGTCTTTACGACACATATCCGTTATAAAAAGTAAAAAGATTAAAAATGTCAGTGCAATTTTATATATATTTTTTAATTATTATTTAATGTTACATATTGATAATACGAGGTTACATTAATTTTAAAACTTCGTATTTTTATCGATTATAATGCTTATTTTGGGCAGGCAACATTGATAATATCTGCGGCGTTGCGAGGTAAAGTTTCATTCAAAAACACCCCACGATTGAGGTTATATTAAAATACGCATGCGTAAGTGAGGCGCATGCGAGATGCTGGCTTGTCTGACTTTGGCAATGATATCATCCTTTACGTCTACCCGTTTAAATCAGAACTATATGTTGTTTACCTTCATACAATTTATAACGGTAAAATATTACTGGTAATACTTGTACAAATACAATCGGTTACATACTAACGATTTTTAGTTCGCCTAAAATATTATATTAAAAATTTGAGCCTTTTTATTTCCTGTTATTCAGGACTAAAATCTATATTAATAATTCTAAATTTATTAGTGTCGAATACACATCTAGATCTAATATATGAACATTGCAAAACATCTTAACTGTTCTATATATTTATGAAAATCACTTAAGAAATCGGTATTTCCTCATAGTACTCTTCTCACCACATTTTTATGAATATTTTGTTTAAGATAGATGTTCAAGGTAAGGTTCGTTAAGGTAATATTGAACGTGTTGCCTATAGTTAATATACCTTTTAAGTAAACTCTGTATGTCTCCGAACTTATGAGCATGACTATGATATAAAGCAATATGTTCGTTCGTTTACATATCCGTTAGCTTTTTAGGGACGTATAAACGTGCAATTTTATACGTCCGGTGTAGGCACGGTAGACAAATTGCTCTCGGCGGCGTGTTGACGTGCTCCGCCGGAAAGGGCGACAGGGGAAAGTTCCCTTAAGGAAAACGATCCTTGCTCACGTTGTAATAGCACCAATTTATTTAAGCCCGTAATTTTAAAATAAAAGGGTACTGCGGCTCGGTTAACTATATAAAAGACGCTGTGGTTCTCGTATTGTAATGGAATGGTTTGACTTTTTCGCATGACGCGTTTATACTCGTGAGTTTTGAAATTGCATAATTAATGCAGCGTATCTATATCTATATAATTCAAAGGTGACTGACTGACATAGTGATCTATCAACGTACAACCCAAACCACTGGACGGATCGGGCTGAAATTTGCAGTGCAGGTAGATGTTATGGCGTAGGCAATAAAAAGGAAGAAAGGAATTCCCGAAACTCCCGCGGGAACAGGAATTAGCGGGAAAATTCTTTCGTATGAAAAATCTAAACGCTTAAGTTAGACGCTTGAAACTTATTTATATGAAAGTCCACGCGGACGGAGTCGCGGGCAACAGCTAGTTATATTATATACAATATTCTTTAGTAGTTTTCTTTTTAGTGTTCCATCCTTTTCCATATTTTTCAATATTTAATAAATTATTACGTTATTATTATGTACATTACGGATCTGGTTTAATACAGATTATATTTCAATAATTATTAGTTACATTACAAATTGTTAAATTAAACTAAATATGTTTGCCAAAGTTTTTAAGTTATCTGAACTGACGTTCAACTTCAAAATTGAGTATCAAGTTAAATTTAACGTTTAACTTATATTTTACAGTAGGGTTTATTAACATATAGCTACGACAGATATTTCTATCTGCAGAATTCTTATAGAGGCAGTATTTGCACCCACTCAATGAAATACAATGAAAATTCAAGTGACTCTCGGTTTCTGCATCTTATTGCGGAAAAACGTTACATAACAACTATGCTGGATAGAATAATAGGAATCAGTTTGTGTTGAACCGCAAAATGGAGTAAGTTAAGAGGTATCTTGTCAGAAGGTAAAGTGACACTTGGGGGTTGTTTGCGCGCGCGAGCGCTTTCGAGCGCCGTCGAGCGCGTTGTAACTGTGGCTAAAATATTAATTTATTACGCTTCACTTACGATGTTTTATATTAAAATGCAGATTTCAGATTTAAATGCAAATTTTAAGTCGGAAAATATGAAGGTGAGATCTTGTATTTTAATTGAGCTGCGGCAACTACTACCGCGATCGAGTTACTCCGACGTTGTTGAAAAATAAAAAGTTATGCCAGTACAACGTTAAAACAATTAAGCCGAAGACAATGATTTAAAGTATTATTAACTTATACCTGGACTTAATATTCTTGTATTAGTTCTTAAAAAAAAATATCAATATTTAAACAATGTTAGATGTGAAAATGTACGAGTCGTAGAATAAACAATGAATACGTAATTAATCGACTTGACGTCTTAAAAAGAAGTACCCTTCCGATCTGTTCCAATTCACTCTGAGTAGCTTGTAGCACCAGCATTAATCACAGTCTATAGTCGGCCTCTTAGAGCCTTTATTCATTATTTTTCTTAATTTTTGAAATAACTTCTTCAAAGCTTTTAAAAAGCTAATTGTCAGACAAAGATATTAGATGCAAATTTTATTGAAGAGTAATTTTTTTAATACTTTATATAGTGTGTTAATATTTATAAATTATCTCATTTCAGGCAGGACTGTTTTATTTTATCTGAACGATTAACTACTTTGACAATTAATTATTATTATTTTTTAATCTTATCTTGCAAATAAATGATCAACGAAAATTCCTGAAACATCTTATCTTAGCATGCCTATAGGTACTATCCTCTTAGTGAGTGCGTCAATTGAGTAGTTCAATTTGCGTGGAACATTATTAAATTATTTAGTAATTTCAGTGCTACGCAGTATTCGCGATTCTGTGAGAGCACATCAGTTTGGGCGATGCGGCGGTTACTTAATGGTGATAACTAACATAAAAGTTGATTGTGCGTCGGCTGGCTACGTTAATTCAAGCATATTTATATAACAATTATTTTAATAAGAACCGTCGATTTCTCAATTAAACACAACGTAAATTTTGTTCGAATACTTAAATATTGTGATAAAAATATTTCTAGCTATTCAAATGTCTCTCCACATTTTAACTAGTAAGCTACGCTCATGAGATCTGATATTTTTTACAGTGCATTAAGTGCAATCTGTTCGTAACGTTACACGGAAATGTTTTTTCTGCGACCTTATATTTTCTATTTTATGTTACGTTGTATGGTTCAGGTAGGTTCTATTTAAGTATATGGTTTTCTTCGTGTGTTGTTTTACACATTTTAGAGTTCCTTAATATAAAAACTTTTTTACGAGGTCCATTAGTCACTTGTAGCTAAACAACGTAAGAACGTACATTTCCATCCCACAATCGCCGTTGTAATTGTCCTTCTAAAAGTATAAAGTAGCAACAAACTTCCCAATTGTGGCCGCTACACGCTTTCCACGTTCAAAGCGTTGGAGATCACTCAAAAACAACTTTAAATTGAGTAGACTAACAGTGTGTAACATGAGCTGAGAGTCCGAAAGTTGTTCGTTATAATTAAAGGCCGACTCGCGAAAATTAATATTTCGTTTCTGCGGTGGCGAATTACGGACCAAACTTATGTGGAAAGCGGGTCGCCGCGGCGGAACGGCGCTTATCGTATTGTTTAATGATGTGTTTAATTGGTTTTCCGCTATATATTATTTTGCGGTGATAGATGTAATATTTTGTAAACCAAAAGTACCAATTAGAATGCCTGATAGCAGATGGTTCGTTATACAACTCTACTTAATAATAGCTATATTTTGTTTGTAAATGACGATGTAAAGACGGTATGTTTCCGAGTGTGTTTTCAATTCGCTTTGAGGATCTTGGATCATGTATATTCAGTTAGAACTCGAGTTCCGAGTATGGAGAATCAAAAAGCACAGTCGGAGAGGTCGACAAAACGAAGTAATTATGTAACTACGTCAACGAATTAGTGTCGGCGCTGGAGACGCGCCAACTGCATACGGGACGGAGCGAAAGGCATATAAAATATTGACTTGGATTATAAACTTTGGCTATTTGTGGAAGTGTCTTTGTAAAAAGTAGTGCTCTCAGTTTGAAAAGTAAACGTTAACCAGTGAAATTATATAATCTAGAAATTACTTAAAATAAATCGACAAAATGGGGCAAATCAAAGTTAGTATCGAACAAGAATTTTTATTGTTTTAAGTCGACGGCAAATTGATGAAGATTTTTGATTCGAGATTCAGGATGAAATGCGTTATGTTTGCTGAAAAAACGTGCATCTTTACATAAACTTAATTTAAATGACTTTGGTTTAAATTTTGAATCGATAAAAAATTACGCAAAGGCGGTGTTATATATACGTGTGGTATACCGCTTATTAAATATGACGTTATCTGTGTAAAATTTTTTGAGCCCTTCAAAAATGTTTGTGTATGCTTAATCCCTTGAAAAAGGCACGCCTAATGGTGTCGAATAAGGGTGCTCTTGGCACTCGCCTTGCTCTCCTCACTTTGATGTAGACACACTTTCCTTAAAACAACGTGTCTGAGTACTGTATAGCAAATTGCTCGTCCAATTTCTACTACCTTTTGTTTTTATCGTTTTAGCTGATATGATACTGTTAATAAGTTTAAGTTATTATTAGGTACGTGATTTTAATATTTTTGTAGTATTTATATTGTGAATTAATTAATGTTTCTTCACTGCCTACTTCGTCGTTTTATTAGTGTTTTACGATGGTCTCTAAGAATTTCGAAAAAATATTTTTTTATAGATAATACGGTTCTTAAAAAAAAATAGTGATCCGTTACTGTAGTATACTATCTATATGTTAACATAAGGTACATACTACTACTTTATTGTAGCATAATATTCGTTTGTAAAAAACCTATACTTATGTCAAAGATATTCTTATACCTTGCAGCTGTATGAAATAATAATTAAAACCTACTTTCAACTTATAAACTGTTAAGGTTGTACTCTTTTCTTAAATAATATGCCTGCTCATGTGCGATGGCTGCCTCGTAATGATAGCTTTGTTCACATTGTATTGAATACTAAAAGTCTAACATTTATTCCCTCAGTTAAATATGGCTTGAGAGCAATCGTTAAAGCCGACCATTGTATTGTATGCAGGGTTATACCGCAATCCACATCATACTCAGATACATAAGTGAGGCCACTGCCTTTTATTTTGTATATTCTATTTCATAATATAAAGTTACTAGCCGTTGCCCGCGACTCCGCCCGCATGGACTTTCATATAAACTTTGACACCCTGATAAAGGTTTTATTACTTTTAAGATGTTTCGTGCTATTCGGGATGGGGACAATCCAATGAACCAATAACCGTGAAAATTGGTCTAGTCGATCTCGAGTTGAAGGTGCCCGTGATCCCCACTCTCTGTGGATTACAAACAGTGGGGTTTTGGTCGGTAGAAGTCCGACATAACCGTTGGCCCTTCCCCGAGGTCCATGGGTATACTATGAGGATTTCCCCACTAAAAAAAAAGGCGATCTCGAGTGTTGTAACAAATCCGTCTTTGTTTTATATATTATATAGATATTACTGTATATTATCATGTAGGTATTAATATCCTTATTTGTTAAATATTTGATTTTATTTTATAATAAAATTTAAAAAAGAAAAGTATTCCTTCGTATTTATATATCCCTAAAAGTATTTAGTATATTGTTCTATCCGGGACAGATTTTTCCGTTTCAACAATTCTAATGGAAGTAACCGTCAAGGAACTATCCGATAGTATCAGTGTCCAAACATTTCTCGGTTAATCGCTCTCTCTTTGCTACAACCGTACTACGTACAGTAATAAAAATCAAGTTTAGACGACGGCATAGGACGGAAACTTTGAACCGGTAATAAAATGTAATTAAAAATAAAGCGCAGATAGGGATTTTTTAATTCACATAACAACGTGTGTGATTTATCTGATGCGTAGTAATATTGCAATATCGGAGTAGGCAACACAATGTAACCATCACGTTTTAATGTTCGATATATATAATACGCGCATGCCACGTCGAGATATATAAGTTATTGTTTGAGTTGAAATCATAAAAGTTGTTCTCGTGTATTAATCCGTAGCGCGGTAGTGCGCGGGCGGGCGCCGATCAAACAGGCACGGAATCAATATGGCCGCCGCCCAGCTGATCCGTGACCTCTCCGCCCCCCGCGCGCCGCACCTCGCACCCCTCGCTCCGCACCCCGCGCCCCGCGCCCCGCGCCCCACGTCGCATCCCTGACTCCATAGTCCATGCCTCACGACTCCACGAGTCACGATTTCACTCACGTTCTAACACTTTATAATTTCCTAGTCATTTCATAATTCGTCGCCTTTAAAAATCTGTTTATTACATCGTTAAGGTAAACTAGCCCGTGTGTCAATGGATATCTTTAAAGGAGTCTGCATTCAATTTCGAATCATCTCCCTGTTTATATAGATAAATTTTAATTGTCAAGATAAAATTGTCATTTATGTCTAGCTTTGTTTAAAGCCAGTTACAGCTTTTTGAAAATCTACGGGTATAGGTAAAAAGATGGATAATTATCAAATAATTCGATAGACAATATCGTTAAAACATTATTCAGTAATAAGATTAGTAGGAAGGCATGTTTCATTGTTTATTGGTATTGGATTAAGCGATGAAAGCGGCGAGGTACACGTGTTGTCGTGTGTAACAATATTGCAAATGAAATCTCACCACAAACATCGGTGCGTTAATTAATTAATAGGAGTTAACAGTGATGCTTACGTAAATCGAACATACTCCGCTTGAACACTTTTTATGTACGTAATTTTATTAATGCATGTTCAAATAATTGGTGCAGATCACTTATCATACTCGTATAACTGTTTTCGACATTTAATAGGTATATTAATTGCTTTCCTTAATAAAAAACTGTCATTTTAATACCCGATCAGCCTTACTCAAACCACGCCATCTAGAGACTGAACCAATTATAATAAAATTTAGAACGGAAAAAGGCTTGGGAACGTATATTTAACTATGCATTAAGACTCTTCTTTAGACGTAAATAAACATTTGTTCAAGATTTTTATAAGGTCATACATATTTTTAATTAAAAATTCAACATTTCCGTTATCTCCAGGTGTTCTTTCTGCTTATGATTTCACACAAAAACAAAACAATGCACGCGAAGATAAATGAAAGAGCAATACAAAATAGAGGTAAAATATTCGAGGTGCTTTAATGTCGGCTATCGGGCGTAATCTGTGGTGCAACTCGTAAACCAAGTATTGCTGGTTTGAGTCGCTTCTGCGTCCAACTTCATATCACTTCTGTTGTTAACGATATTGCGAATTATTATTTAAACTAGTTCAGACATTTTAATGCTTCGAATTTCACAAAGTACTTCATGTTTGGTATTTGTAAATGCACCCAGTACACAAATATAGAAGTTAATAAATTTTGTGGATTTGGACTGAGGATCAACGGATTTTAAAATCTATTTTACGTGTAATAAGTCAAAATCACATTCTAATATTACATACAATGTTTTAAACATAATGGTTTCAATTCCAGGCGTACTTGTATTAAATTCAAACATTGAATATGCTGACGTTACTTAAGCGATTAAAGGGTGTTTCATTTCATATCAGATGTGCTTTTAAACACTGTTTGGGAATGTCTTCATTAATATAACTGATTTTTAATTTTGTTACTAAATTGTTTTTAGTATCGTTATGCTTTTTAAATCTCGTAACGATTTATCGTAGCAATAGGTCTGTAATTACCTGTTTGCACAGTTTGTCGATAGTGTGTATGAAAAATCGTTGTCGATAAATCGTTACGTGTGTATGAGAATGAGGCATTTCATTAACATATTCGAACTAGCATACATTATTTGTTTACTAATAATAATGTAGCGGCGACTGCAATGAGGTCGATAAAAACTTAGGTTGTAGGGTGTAGTTAACACTAAATGCATAATTCGATAGAATTGCTTTTTTGAACTATGAAGTCTATAGTCGTGAGATATATTCATGACCTTTATAATCTGACTTCGATCGAGGTGAGATGAAATTAAATTTCTAATTAATGTCTTAACTTTATACAACTTCATGTAAAACCTTTCTCCGCAGTTTTACTCGCTTAGTTTTGCATTCTATTAGCAATACTATACAACACCTTGACAGCTGGCAGTCAAGCACAGTGTGTTTTTGCAGGAACTATTTACCACACACGACCATCCTCTGAATTCAGCTTCCTCATGCAGCGTTCCCGAACACGTACGACTTAGGAATCTTCAAAAAAAGAGCGTACATTTCTTTTAAAAGGCCGGCAACACACTTGTGACATCGCGAGCACTCATGGGCGGCCCTGATCACTTTTTATCTGGTGACGCGACTGCTCGTTTCCCCCCTCTTATATAAAAAAAAAATACCGGGCTAATCTACATGCTTCTCAAAATTCAGCGAAATTCTTTAAGAATTTTTTCATTAAATAGTAATAAAAATGCCTTCATCAATACATCCCTTACAAAGTTTAGTTTCTAGCATAGTAAGGATTATTATTTTACAAACATACCTACTTCGCGTATAAGATTGAACGGACGGTATTATTACGTGCATGAGAAGAAAAAGATAATAGCAATTAACACGAACAAGTTGTAAAATTTGCAGTTAAACTAAGGACATCTCGCTGTTATCACTGTGTGAACTTTTTAAGTGGATGTTTTTCTTTGGACTTCGCTGCAACTTGGATATTACAGGCATGAGCTTTTAGTGCTTTCGCGTGGAGCTAATGACGTTTATCACGTTAAAGTTCTTTTATCATGACAGCAGGTCGAAAAAAGCAGATAAAAACTAATCTATGTTTCCGCAACGTTACGTACATTAATTAAAACTGCATATAAATACTTGAAACATTTCTTTAATCCCGCTCTAAAGTTGAAGTTCTTTATTTTAATATCATAAAATGAAAACGCAAATAAACAGCATAATGCAATTTTTTAAGGTTTTTAGTTCGCCAAGCGTCTAAAAGATACTCAGGTCTAATTAGGTTTTTACACTCAAAAGTTTGCTTGCGCTGTGAAAAGCTGAAAAGCTGTAATATGTTGAGGGAATAATTTGATGTCGGTAGCTAGCTACATCGATATACTTTTCTAAAACATGTTGTAAGCTTGCGTCGCGTAATAAGCGCGGAGCTCTCTCGAGAGTCTTCCACAATGTGCTCCGACGAGCTCGGATTACTCGTCAAACAACTCAAAACTCCAAATCCATATTACTCACCTTTTTGATACACCGCTCAAGGGCTTGAGTGCCACTACGCTGTGCTGCGTCCGTGTCAAACGAATTCATTCAGAAGCCACAACATAACGCCAACTGATAATTGTGTACTTGATTTAAGATTCTTTTATATATAGTAATATCAGAAAGATTAGTAAATGAGATATAGAAAAATTTTTAATTTAAGGTCATTAATAGTATGATTGATATTTTTGAGCTATGTTTAAGTTTAAAAACAACCCTACTCAATTAAAACTACTACCCTTTTTTCTATAGCCTCGATTTTATTACTCTCTTTAAAGAAGCAAAAGCACAAGTTAATAAAAGGTATTCTCAGCTATCGACATATTACATTCCTATACAAAATCGCAATCTTTTTCTAGACTAAGTCATAGTGTTTATGGAATAGAGGTACTATGTGTACTTTAAAAGCTTCTATGAATGGATTGCGTTGAAAATAAAATATAAATTAGTGTATTGAAAATGATGTTCCTTATAAAATTGTAAGAATGATCGCTGTAAGGCCGCCGGACCGCTTGACCCAAAAAGGTCTGAAGTAGGCGATCGCGCCGATAGCCCGCGCCTTATACCCCCCCGGCCCCCACTATCCATGCTAATTATCTCTATAGCACTCACGACTAACACCCACTGCATATTATAAGACGTCTTGTCTAGGCTGGCCAAGGCGAAACATGATTTTTCAAACAACTTTTAAGTAGGTCGGCTTTCAAACTTTTTTCTATTTTTCTTTAATGCGAGAACTTTTCTTCGGATGTAATTAATATGTACTAACTTAAATGTGATTTAGTACGATTTAAATTATTAAATGTTGTGTCGTACTTTTGAGGTTGTAAGAATCTATACAATGTTTGCTTAATATACCTGGCTACGGAACAGAACCTTCACAAAATACGTAAAGTAGTGTATCGTGTGTTTCCAAGTTATAAGATGGATAAGTAATTTTTATTGCGAAACGATGGGGCTCAAATTTAAAAGAGCTAAAAGTGAATGGAATAGCCGAAATATAATAAGAGCATCAACTTATCACATGTGAGGGTAGCTTATAAATGCGGAGATGCTTATCAATTCAGTGAGTGAACATTGATCCCCTTTTCTACTTATTTAAAATAATGACAGGCATGGCATCATGCAGAGATTTTCAATAAATATTTGATTTTGTCATGACATACGGTCGCTACGGCGCGCCGGTTTCCTTTCGGAGTCTGAAACTGAAGCCCGGGGCGCGGGGGGGGGGACGTTGACCTACTCCCCACACAGGCCCGCGCGCGCCGAGCGACTGTCAACCCTAAACACAAGCGGACAAAGCTAATTTCACGTTGACTAATTTTACGAAGGTTTATTGGAAAAATTTGTTCTCTACATTCGAGATACGGTTGAGAAGCTGAGTGCGAATTATACCGTTCTAGGGCAAGACAATAGCGCGATCTTGCAGCGAAATTTTTCCGACAACATCTTATTTAAAATATAATTTACAGTTTGTGAAGTTTTCAATGGACATGTTCTCGCTTTCAGTATTGTTTTCATGTAATCCGGTTTAGATTGGTATGGTTGGGTTTAATAAATTAAAGTTACGTATATTTCCTTTCAAAGTTTCAAACCTTCCTTAAAATTAAAGAGTTTATTTAGCTATATGAATGTACCTACACAATTTTACAGCATTATATTTGGTTTTTGTTTTTATAAGAACACGCGTGGGCTTATTGGCCTTTCAAAATGTTAATATATACAAATTAAATAGGTTTTGATTACTAAATACCAGTAGGCACTGTACTATAAATACTAAGGAATAATAAAACTTTTCGCTTTCGCCCTAATAAGAAATTATTGAAAAATGTATGAAAACATTTTGATTTAAAAATTATCATAATATATCATAAAATAGTTTTTTTATCATCTTAATTAAGTGACACTGGTATCTTAGTAACTGTTTTTTAATTATGAAAATAACTCAAAAATAAAAAGAAAAAAGATATGACAATCCTATTTACTAACATATTTTATCTATACTACGTTAAAGCACATCGGTGTTTATGCAGTGAAAAAATCAATATGTAAATCCTTAGCGATGGCAACATCGCTCGTTCTATAATTTCACTAGATTATAAGCAGTTAACAATTTGCCGCTGCAGTTGTTGTGGCGCGATTGCGGCAGGTAAGGCCTGGATATTTGCCATCTATTCACATTATGCAAGATTTTTACATAAATTGCATATAATCTAACAACATTTTGCGTTTACTTGTCGTTTTGAATATGAAAATGAATCGGCAAATGTGTTGCTATGTGAATAACTTGATGACAGCTGAAGTGATTTTGTTATTTTTTTTAGTATATTTCTTAAAGTACGTGGATGATTCTTCAGCATAGGTGCAAAGTATATGGAATACAGTTTGGATAGCTATACACAACGTGAACGAAGTGGCGTCGGGCCAGCTAGTCTGTCATATATTATATTAATTACAGACCTACTACTATTAAAATATATACAGTTGTTTTAAGAAATATCCTAGAATAAAACCTACAACTTAGAAAATGTAGTTATATCAAGATTTAAAAACATAAGAAAATTATAAAGTATATCCACCATAACGGCTTGTCATTGACAATATCCACAATAAGAATAACGATATAAAGACGTAGATCAAATGTCTAATGAATTGTAAACAAACAGATGAATATTGGATTACAATAAGCGGTGAGTCACGTGCGTCACGAGGCCTGCACGAGACTCCATCGATCCGCCCTTATTTGCTGCAACCCTAAGAATGCGTGGAGCAATAATATCCCTTCCTTTAACTTTCCTCGAATCCTTTACTTATTCCTATAACAGGTTTCCCTTGACAAACGATCGCGTCTAGACTTGCTCAACATTTGTAGACGATCGGAAAATATTTGCATCAAGAATCGTTATATTGTCATAGATATTCTATTAGTGCTCGTATTTTCAATTCCTAATTCGTAAAGTACCTACGGTTATGAGCCTTATTGTTTATAGCTTATTAACTAGTTGTTTTCGTAAAGAACGTTATTATTTAATGGTGTATAGAGTTTTACCATTATGACGACATTCGGGCACTCCCACAAGGTAAATCACGCTATCATAAAATTTTAAGGGTGCAGTTGCTTTCCTAGTGCGAGGTTTAATAGAAAACAAACTATAAATATACCTTCTGTATTTTTGTTATTGTTAATAGGAAGATTTATGCTTTGTAGAGTTGTTAAATTATTTATTTAATTGTTAAATAAGGGTGATATGCCCTAAGGCATATGTCTAAGACAGATTTTAAGGGTGCGCAATTGAGACGAAAAAT
This sequence comes from Eurema hecabe, assembly GCA_026213755.1. Lineage (NCBI taxonomy): Eukaryota > Metazoa > Arthropoda > Insecta > Lepidoptera > Pieridae > Terias > Terias hecabe. The sequence goes on along the minus strand of JADANM010001663.1, from coordinate 4,537,895 downwards.
TCACTGAACAAGCATCAGTAGACAGTAGATATCATTCTTACTACATTTCAGAATAGATTTAGATAAAGACTGACGTACAAAGTAAATTCATTATGTACTTAATATGATGGGTGCTGGGAAAGTTGTTGTTGATACTTACATGGCCAGACTGAAAATCCTTCACTGACTATTCTATTGTGTTCGATGAATTACACTTGATTTTAAAATTTCTACCCATCCCTATACCTATCAGAAGGTAGAACGACGGTAGAAGACTCCACATTCTACTTTTACGTATACTCTTGTCGAACAACTGAAATAGTATCGGGCTGTCAAATCCGTTGTGCCAATTATGTCAGAACGTCACACTTCGCCTATAGTTTAGCGTAGTTACCAAGATAGCTGAACTCGGGCCAGACCCGTTGCATATTTGATGCTAAGGTGAATCAACAATTACGTCGACACTTACTAAACGAGCTGAAGCTATTTAAGCTTAAGTTTCTTTCATTATTCAGAGCCCATGCGCGTTCACTTGCCTATTTGAAGAGTATTTTCAATTCTTAAAGATGTATGTGTTTCTTATACTTAAGCGAGTATCCTAGTTTCCATATGTACTTAGACAGTGTTATAACTTTGATAACAACACTAAAAGTTTTTTTGTGGCTTAGCCGTTGATTTTTCATTTAAAATATGGCCTCTAATCTGCACATTGCAAATGTAGGAAGATGTAGATTTCATTGTATTCAATATTAAACTAATCAATCAACTTTTTAAACATCAATTTTTGACATCAAACCCGTGGAGCAATACTGTGAGCACTAACGTGTTACCGTTATAATTGACTCATTATTCTACAAAAAAAACCTTTATCGGGCTTTTCAATATGGAAGTCCCCATGTATATTAATTTGAATTTACCGCTTTTTAACAGATATCAGCTTAGCTTACAGTTTCATAATAATTAAAAACTAAAAAACATAAAACTGATTTACCGCTTTTCTTCGCTTTATTCTCTTTATCATGAGTTGCTTTTAGGAGAACACTCTTATAAGGTCGCCTGCTACTTATATTGTATCAAATCAATTTTGAACGTTGTATATTGTAACAAACTGTTATTGATAAATAAAATAAACTTATTTATTTTAAAATCGAAATATTACAATTTACGCAGGCTGGCTGCTGGCAGGTGTTTAGGCGCCCTTGCTCTGAGCGCACGTAAAGCCGCCATTCCTTCTAATCTTTCCGGCCGTGTCGGATAGCGGTCCCAACGGACTACGAGCGTGAGGAATAAAGAGTGTAAAGCTGTGTTTACTTACACACTTCTTTACTATCTTTGCTCACGACTTATGTACTTGAATCTAACACGAGAGCGTTTATAGATCCCTTTTCAGATAACTTGAATGAATTATTATGCAGGTTGTAATTTTAAGCGTGGGATACTAACAGAGAGTTCTTATTAGAACTCTATTGCTGCTTGCTTTATAACTCGTGCTATTGCACGATAGATATCAATGCTTGCATTTTATCAAACTTACTATTTTATGTCCCCTTATTGGGGCAGAGGGCACCCACAATGCGTGGCCATCCCTTTCTGTCTTCAACATCCCGTTTGATTGAATTAATAGTTGTCCTGGCCTTGTATCAGGTCTTAATGAACTTTTCCTTCGTAATTTAATTCAAGAATTTTTGAAACTGTTACTAAGATAATTTGTAGGGTATTGAGTAATAGGTAATATTCGAAAAGCTTACACACTTTATGTCTGTAACTCAACATAAAATAATGCATTTCGTCTTCATTATGACTGAAATATAAAGTCGGGAAAAACCAATATGCATGCTCTATTTACGATCAACGCGCAGTTTTAATTTACCAAGTACAATATATGTATGTTTTTATTAAAATAAATAATTTCAATATATATTTAAATGAAAACCTATTTGTGTAAGTAATGTGTTTTATTATTTATTGAACGTACTATATGACAAAGAAATTGAATTTTTTAACGAAAATAGCACGTTTCATGCTGAAGAGTATATATATTTTAATAATTATTCCTTTCTGGTGAAAGCTTAATTATAAATAATCTTAGCCGAAACCAACGTTAAAACACATTTAAAATGGGATTCTTATATTGCATGGTACAATTTAACTACGATTATATGAATCATGTGTTACAATTTGAAGCTCTTAATGTTTCGTTTCTCGCGCGCTTTTACGGTTATATCGCTGTCTTTGCAGATTTCCCTTTGTTCTTTTTATTTTCTTCACTCCACTTTCAACAGTTTAGTTTCGTTTTTCTTGTATAATAGATGAGTTTTGAAATTTCTTGGTTTTTTAAGAATTCCAACATGTCTAGTTTTTCAGGGACGTGTTAAAAGTATAACCTACATATTTATCATTATATAAAAGACTAGTCGTTCTTCCCAGCAGGAATTTCGGGAATTCCTTTTTTAGTGCATCTCTACGGTACCTAAGCTACGTCCCTGCCAAATTTCTAGGGCCTACGTTTAGCCGTTTAGGTTGTGCGTTGAAATGACAGTCAGTCAGTTTCTCCTTTTATAAGTATTTTTGACTAGCCGCGCTTGGCGTGTTTGTATGCGATCCTGTTACTATAACTGTAAATGTTATATGTTATAAGCTATAAAATCTTATAGCATTCCTCATAAATGTAGATTTAACAAAAAAGGATTCTTAAAACCTTTACCTCTAAATTTGAGATTAGCGTGTTTAAGCAAACAAACTTATAAGCTTTTTATAATATATACTCATTTAGTTAAATATATATTAGCAACCAGATTAATCACAATTCCAATAATAAATATAGGTTATTTTTTACTATCTTATTTCATTTCATTAAATTTGACTACATGTCCAAAGTATGTCCGGAACCAAGGCAAGTATTTTCTTGATTACGCTCCGTAAGGCTTTAAGATCTACTTTAAGTTATTGAAACGAGGCCTTGACTGCAACATACATATTAAATTTTACTTAAGAAATGCTATATAACATCGCAAGATAACTGAGAAGATATTCCACTCTCATCCATACTATATTAATATTATTGTGTTTGTTTGTTTGTCCTTTCTTCACGCCGTAGATAAGCAATCAATCGACCTGATTTTTGGCATACAGTTAGTTGAATAGATGAAGAGTAACATAGGCTACTTTTTAACTGGAAAAGAAGGGTTGTAAGGGGGATCAAAGTTTATATGAAACTCCACGCGTACGGAGTCGCGGGCAACAGCTAGTCTTAAATAAGATTAAATTAATATATATGTTTTAGTAGACATTAGATTGCAAGCTATGTTACACAATTGTAATTATAAAATGTGAAGAATACTACTAATTTAAAGAATCATTTCTATATCGTTACTGTAGTTACTATTCTTACTATTGTTCTTATTCATAACATATTACGACAACATAGATTCGCTCAAATAAAGTAACCGCGGTTTATATCACGAAATAACGCACTCACATTAACTTTTTAACAGCTAGGAAGCGAGGGAAGTCGGAAAATATAAAATGTCAATAATATTGAATGCGGAACTGGTATGGGTTATCGTCCCTGTGACCCAGTGAGCGCTAATAACCATTCAGTATGGAGAGTGGAAGCTCTGACTCATATTGACTATTGTAGTCTTAGTTGTCTATAAAGCCAATCGTTACCGTCACAATACACTCAATTGGATTTGTAGTTCTAAGAGAGGTTTTTGAAAAAACCTTTGAGTATATCAATTACGAAGCAATGCTATTTCTCTCGTAATGATTTTTGACAGATTCTTCTTCATTTCTTATAGAAGAATAGCTGTAGATAATGTATTGAATAAAATTATTATATTAAAGAGATGTATGTATACATACCTACTGATTTTATGTAAGGGTAACAGCATGTGACAGTTTTTTTTATAATTAAAAGATTGATTTGAATATACTTATATCAAACATAACATTCTGATTTACACGAAGTACTATATTACAACTATAATTTATAATATTGTCATATACCTATGTCTGAGTTCATTAAATAGTCCTTATTAGAATAAGCTAAATAAAGGACACATACCTACCTCAATAATTATGTGGAACGATTCAAAAACTAGTTCGGCGAGTACATAAATTGCGGTATCGGGTATGGTCTCGAGGGAATAAAGAGCAAAATTAACAAAATAAACAGCAGCCAACAAACAGTGGCGCGGGTAATCCTCTTATCGTTTATCCCGGCGTGCTGATCACGCGCTTCCGGAGCACTGAGGAACCGAGATACACCAATTGAAATACCTATAGTTACACCATACCTCTATAGATAGACCATATTTTGAAATACTTATAAATACCTATATAGATATACCATTTGAAAAACCTCTAGATGCTCTGTAGATATACCATTTGCAATACCTATAGATAACCTGTAGATACACCATTTGAAACACCTATAGATACCCTGTAGATACACCATTTGAAATACCTATAGATACCTTGTAAATATACCATTTGTAATACCTATGGACCTGTAGATACACCATTTGAAATACCTATAGATAACCTGTAGATACACCATTTGAAACACCTATAGATACCCTGTAGATACACCATTTGAAATACCTATAGATACCCTGTAGATATACCATTTGAAATACTGGAAATGGCGGGAGTATCACCACCATACACGTTTAGCTTTTTTACGTAAGTAATCCGTACTAATATTATAAATCCGAAAGTAACTTTGTCAGTCTGTCTGTCTTTCCATCACGCTAAAACTTCTGAACCGATTAGAACGAAATTTGGTACACAGATGATCTAGAGCCTGAAAAAGAAGGCTACTTTTTAACTGAAAAAAAAGGGTTAAAAGGGGGGGAAGGTGGTCAAAGTTCATATGAAAGTCCACGCAGATGGAGTCGCGGATAGCAGCAAGTATTAAATAAATGTTTGACCTTCTGATCATCCAAGTATGGCAGAATTGATTGATTTTATACTGACACGTCGTCATTACAGCGAGAGTTGTGTATTAATTGGGTTGTGAATGACTACATATTAATAGAAATGGCCAGCATTAAGCCTTTTAAATAATCTGTCATCCAATCAGTAATGTTTCCGCCACTTCATCATATTGAAAAGTCATCAAATAATATAACGATTTTGTCAGTTAGTCATAAAGACCCTTACGTATAACGTTTTATTTTTGAATAGTTTTAAATAGTTTCGTTCAATGCAAAGCTCGCTGAGTTTAATATTATATTCATGTTCATCGTACAAGTGGGTTTTGTTAAACTGTAAATGATTCATTTGGTCTAATTAGAAAACCTCATAAAGCTTTTCAATTGAAGTCTGTGAACAACGTCGGAAAGAGTAGAATCATTGCATTCATCGAAACAATCAGTTAAAGCAACAGTATTGTATCGGCTGTAGCAAATTGTTACAAATAGTGACGTGAGACATCGGCAGTCGGCGCTCGCTAGTTCCGCACAATACTGGGCGCCATTCAGCGCTGCTTTCGTACCCGGCGCAAATTTCCTCGCGATTCTGTTTTATTTTTTCCTCAGAAAGCATTGAAATACGTTACTTGGCCTCGTTTTTAATGATTCAAATTTTCACGTAATTTTCCTTGAAACGTAAATATTTTTTACATTCATAGCAGACAATAATCAGATAAGATGCCGGTTATTTTATTTTTTTATTTAATTTTTATTTATGCTTCGCAAATACACATTTTAATTGACAATTTATTATAGTCTTTATATATGCTGTTTCATTACTTTTGAATTCAGATAATTCTCATTGCTATTTAAAAGTACGTTCATTACACTATAATGTATGTGTTTACGAACGACATCTATTACCGTAACTGGGACGCAACATACTAACCTTTTAGTCCGAATTAATTACAGAAGTGACGTCACAGGCTATATAAAATATAACAATACAGCAGCAACAATAATTACGAGGCAGAGCGTGTTGCAGAGCTGCGTCATCTTATAATAACAAACTTCACTTATCCACTCGAATATTGCAACGGTTTTTATACGAAACGCGTGCATGCGACGTACTAGAGAATTTTTATAAACCCGCCCATACAAAAACGTGCCTTTTAGTTTCACACGTCGAATTACAAGAGGCGTGTTAGGAAATTGTCGCGCTTCGAGTAGCGGGGCGAGCGTTGTACAACAAATGCTCCAACTCCGCGTGAACAATAGACCTGCACGGTTATCGGTGACACTTCGCTTGGTTATATTTAAATACAAAAATACATTGCATTGAATATACATAAATATCTTTATGGTAAACAATGAAGATTTTTTGATATATTTTGCTTCAAACTTAATTTTATTCCAACGAACTACTCATGCGTTAGCCAATTTGGGTTAAGGGTACCTGTATCTAATACCAGTATCATATAGTGGGTATACAACATTTATTTGACAGTCTTATAATTTAAATATAAATATGCTAACATTCTACCGAACCTACTTTTTTATGGGAATTTTACCTTATAAACGTTGGGGAAAGGAATTGCTCATGGGTTATTGTGTTCCGTAGTTTCACATGGGATGAATGCAACAGACTTTTCTGCGACCCCTACAGTAACGCAATAGTATATATAAAGTATGAATATACAAAAATATATAACGTTGAACATACTACGTATGATACATATTTAAAAGTAAAACACATGAAACACAATTTTAATATAGACTAAACTAGCGACTCGCCCCGGCTTCGATCACATATGTTATGCATGTATTATAAATATGAACCTTCCTGTTCAATCACACTATCTATTAAAGAAGACCGCATGTGAATCAGTTGCGTAGTTTTAACATTTAAACATACATAGGGATATACGAACAGAGACTGCGACTTTGTTTTATACTATATAGTGGAAAATCGGATACTTGAACATTTTAATCGAAAGTTTGTGGGCAGGCAATAACGAAGTTGATTGAAACATGGATGCTGGGAGATCATTAGTGCAGACTTGCATCCCAGGGGAACAGCTGCTCGGCTGGCCGCTTTCGGATGCTATAATGCAGTAACTTTAAGCTTTTGATACCTTTATCGGTTACTACCTACGGAATTATGTTCCGCCTGCATTTGCCTATTTATGTAAAGTTTCGCTTAATATTTGCGCAAACAACTTCACGAATGTGCAACATTGTCAATTTTTTCCTGTGCCATACCAAGCATATCACATTAGGATTCGTTTAAAAAAAATGCATTGCGAATTAATTCTACGTAGCTTGTGAGCCATACACTGTCTTATCATATATTTTGAATATCTCAGTCGGTCATTAAAGCCTATTAAACACAAACTATGTAAATAATAACATACATACAACGTACACCTTTGCATATCTAATTACCCACGCCACTTCACACAAAATGGTCGATTAAGTTACATGCGGTTCAGTTAATGCGTTTCAATTACATAACAAGCAAGCGATTCTGTCCCGGATTGGTGAAGTTACCTCAGTCATATAACGGCTATCTATGGTTATCTAATGATCGCTCGCTATGATTGATTATACAAACCGTAAGTAGGGAGGCCAGGCCGTAGAGACATCTCCCCAAAAGTCCATTTGTTCTGATTCGTAAGATACTATTAAATAACTAACTTATAATTCGATTTCTACTAGCGCGAAAGGCAAGTCACCTTCGATTAAATGATTGAGGGCGGGTAATGAATATATTCTGGGCGTTACTACGTGTAATGGATGCCGAATTTATACGGAGCGGATGTTTTAATCCTCCTTTTTCCCTTTGGGATATATTACATATTATAAAAAAAAACTCAATTTAATAATGTTCTACGCCTAGTTTTATTAGATTCAAATCTTAGGTAAAAGATAAGTAAATTTTCGGTTTGCTATTGGGCCAAAATTAATATGCAAAAATTAATTATCTGTGCAAGTCTTGTAAGATAAAGTCATTATCCATGGACCAAAGAGTTTTATTAAGTCATATCCATTTAACCCTTAATATTCTCTGATGGTAAACAAGGTCCACTATGGCTTATAATTATTTGAACGCATAATTACCGAGAGCACGTGTCAATGGGCCATAAGATAAAGGAATGCTCGTAAAAGGACAGCGTATTGGCTATTATCGTTACAAGATGACATTATTGGGACAATCCCCGCAATCCCACGATGTGTTATCAGTGTTTTATAATTAACTAGCGCGGTTATGACTCAATTGCTTTTTACGAAATTTTGAAAATTATAAAAAATTTCGTTGGGTCCTTTTAAAAAAGTCTGCTTTGAAAAAAAATGCGATTTTACTGATAGTAAGGAGAAATACTAAAGGATAAAAAATGAATCTTAAGTTTTATTACAACGCTGTTCATTCGCGCTGCCTTACTCTAAGCAATAAAGGAATAGTAAAATATACTCTAGTATTAAATATAGCAAGCCATATAAATAATTTAAAAAAGGTTTTCGAAGCCACGAATAATTATAATAAAAATATCGCATTAAATATATTAGTAAGTAGCAAATAAAATCACGATTCCCAATATCTTTTTAATTTAAAATAATTATCAGCTATCCGTAGATTTAACTTTTAATTTGAATGGGAAATTATCTCATCGAGAGGTCGTTTGGTGAGCTCTGTCTATAAAATGTGCTCATTTTTTCAACTTAAGAGTTCTAATAACTGCCTCTTTTTATTTAAATTCGAAAATGTCATTTACCTATATGTCTATGAATATTATACTATCTTTGATTAATTATAACTGCGAAATATTGTTAATCTTTCACACAAATCCTGGATTAACATACTGGCCACTTTTCATTCCGGTATTACCAAGGGAAAGGAAATTGTGGGAAAATCGAAAATCCTTACACAAAGATGAAAATAAAGCTAAACTTTACGTCATATATACAAATCGCTTAAACAACAAAGTGGTTCTGTACTTTTTGTAAAGAATATAAGTCTCCATAAAGTTACAATATAAAACATGTCTAACCTTTTTTGCAAATTAATACAACGTGCTACGAAAGTTTCATGAATATTTCTCCGGAGAAAATTTTTCAAGACTCTTAGGGATCTTAATAGAACAAAAGTAAAGAGCTGCACGGTTAGACTGAGATTTTAATTGTGAGACGTCACTTTGTATTTAAAAATAACGAGCTAGGCTAGCTCCGAAGCTTAGCCGTGTTTTAATTTTCTAATAAATAACGTGAACAACTTGTTTGTACGAGACGATGTGTATTTAGTCTTAATTTAGTTTCGCATTTAACGCTGATTCCTTTATACGGTCCATTTTCTGAAAATAAAATAACATTTTATACTAAGTAGGATTTGTTACAAAAATCGTAATTTTTATATTTTTTGATTGAATGGAATTGATAAATGGTTTACATTCAAAGCAAGATGTTACGATTAAGGGTTATAGGCTTGCCGTTATAATCAAAGTGAATATATTCCTTAAGAAATGGCCTACTAACATGATTACGTTGAACAAAGAGAGTGCTGAGATTGCATCAATTAACGGGTAAGCTTCTATACGTTAGTTGTTAGATGTGTAAGTCTAAGTATAATGAAGCTCATCTTTCAAAAATTCTACTATCCATTTCGTTGTTTTATCCGACGATCTCTTGTATGAAAACCGGTACAATTCAAAGTATTTTGCTGGTAATTAAAGTGGCATTTAACTAACCTACGTAATCTGTGTCACCCCAACGTTAACACAAGTATTTGTATATTTAAAGTTGGTATTACTCGCTGAAAATTTTCACTCTTAAATTCTATATTTAGGAGTATCACACAAAATAATTAAAACGCCAGTAAAATTGCGGTACCTTAAGCTGAT
>JADANM010001663.1:4478849-4515952 GCA_026213755.1 Eurema hecabe | reverse complement strand
TGGTATTTGTAAATCCTTTACGTAAACTACTTTATGGAATTGGTTGAAGTTTGGTTTGCAGGTATATTAGAGTCTGAATACGTCGGATATGTATTTTCATTTCAAAATTTTAGTAGTCGATGGAGCTAAAGCCTCTGTTATACTCAGAGAAATTAAGAAATATTCTTTTTTATATAACGTAACAAAAATTACTCTTCAACGAAGTCAGGTTTCTAGTTAGTACCTTTAAACACAAAAGTGGCTCCGTCAGCAGAATTAAAGATGGTATCAAAGCGAGGATCGCCACACAGCGTGGGGTCTTCGGCGGCAGGCTGTTGTGTTGTTACGCGAGGAATTGTAGGATTCGGTGCGATGCCTCCACTGATGTCAAGCTGTGTCTTATGACCATATAATGCCTAGAAATTATTAGTTAGTTAGATTATTACGTGAACTTAATTCTTAATAAAAATAATAATGTTTAATTACTATGTATACGTTAGGTTTGACAAAATAAATTAAACGTAATTAGCACATATTATGCTTTATTTGTACTTTAAATGTTGTTTTCTAATAATATATTTATAAAACCTTACCTGAATACCCTGTATATCGTTTTTTTTTTTTTTTTTTTTTTTTTAATCCTCGGTAAAAAGGCGCCATGAGAGCGGATCTGACGTCACTGTGTGACAATCCTAACGAGTGACCGAATTCGTGGGCTGCCACCTAAAAAAATTGATATTAATTTAAATAAGATAAAGCCACAAAACACTAGTACATTAACAAATTCAAAATTACTAAAAATTATTTCGTGTGTTAAAATTGTGTTCTTTGTATTCTAGTGTTCACATGATTTCTTGGATGTTATACCTAATTTTGCAGCATATTTAAATACTAAGTTTTTGATTTAAATGTTTTTATATGATTGGGACATTAAGTTTGGCGTTTTACGTTTAAATTTCAAAACTATTTACTTGGAAAAGATTAGTTCCGCGTCTTGAATTAATGGACCACATTTCAGCGTCGTCGAAGTGAGCATCTCCACCGTAGACCTGCAAAAAAATATTATAACATAAATATTGATCTATTGTATTGTTATGACCTCACTATTGATAAGTTTTTTTGGTATTAAATATCACAATGAAGTCTCGATATAACATAATTCTAAGGACAAAGGTACATCATTAAATTTAAGTACACTATCATGCTTATGATTTGGAAAATATTTCAAAATCTATAAATTATCGTAATGCGTTACATCCGTAGGCAAATAGTTTACAATTATTGAGAAAGCCATCGTGTTGTGTTTGCTTTATGCTACCATGGAAATGATTAATTTCCAAACAAACTGCCGACAAATTTGCCTTTTAGATTAAAAATGTGGTGGATTATGAAAACAAAATCAGCCTTGTAAAGCACGCTTTAGCTACTAGAGCGGAAACGTAGATTTTTATAATAAAATGTTTTTAATGTAAACAATATGATAAGATTTCTAAGCTCATTATGCTATTTAAAAAGGTTAATTACGAGAATTTAAAAGTAGGTAAATAGTATTTTTAATTTTATTTTTTAATTTTGAGTTCTTAGCTTAAGTTTTAAATAGGATAACCCACTGGCTCCCGAAGACAGTACAGTTTTTTACTAGTTTGCGTGCTTATGGGTTCATTGTTATAAAAACTACTTCAAATAGAGTTTTTTTTTAAATATTTTATTTATTGTATGTAGCCTAGTTGGATAAATATATATTTTATATTGACTTTAATAAACTAAATTAAAAAAAACACAGGATAACTTACTGGGAAATAAGCGTGAGCTAAAGTACCACCAGGGCCGTCGAAGGGGTCACCGTCACCGTGCTCGCCTTTTTCAAACCTGTACAAAATAAATCAATACATCAAACTCAATATCCATTGATAAATGACCATTTTTACACTAGTTGATGTTCTATGTTTAGATCATTATCTTTACATTTGACCTGAATATCTACTACGTCCCTGTAAAAATAAAATAACGTGTCGGGTTTATCTAAAGATTATTATGATCGCTATAGTTTCTGCAGGCTTATGGACGTTTTTTACAATTTTCTGTGTGGTTTTGTTTAATTTAGACGTTAAGGTAGAATAGAGGCAAAGTTTACTCAAATATTACTTTTATCTCAGGATTCCTAAGGGCATTGAAAACTGTTCGGGTTAAAACATCAGGGCGCGCGTCGTGTCGTAATGTTAGAAGTTAACTTTCGGCTATTGTCCAATACCAATTTATAGCAGAAACGTCATGCAGTGTAAAACGTGAGTTGTCATACAAATGGGCGAATAGCAGTCAATGCCAGCAATTTGCTCAGTTCCGCGACACTGATCACCATTGTGTCAAAACTGTTCTCAAATATTTCGATTATATGACGGGTAATAATGTATTGCATGGTTTACAACATTCCCGGCGCTCTTATCAAACTTATTTAATTTGCAATGTAACACTTTGGCTTTTGTTATTTTGTTGTTGTAAGCTTTTTATTCAGCAGGGAGTGAACGTGAAAAGTTTGTTCTACATGTTTATTGTAAAGTTTCACAATACGTAAAAAAACAAATTACGTTGTACAAAAGAACCAACGGCCAAAGCCTGACCATAGTTTCATAGACGTACCTACCATAGAATAAAAAGTTTTTTTTTATAAATACAGATAAATAATGATGAACCTGATCTCAATGTGGACCTGGCCAGATCGTTTCTGCGTGAAGGTAAGGTCGGTATAGTCTGACCACACGGAGAAGGCTTTGGCAAGCTCAGCGTCGACTTCAGCGCGATTCAACTTCGATGGGTATTTCGAGATCTTGTATGTCAAATTTTTCACGCGCCATCTTGAACCTAAAAGATAATTAATATTCATTTGGTATACTGACCGATAAAAAGTTTGAAAAATAATACCGTTTTTAGGTTTGCTTTCAACAATGCAATTAACTAACTTAAGTAACGAGAAATCTTTAATTAAAATATTATAAGATAAAACTTACCTTGGAGAGCATATCGTTTCGCTCGACTTTCACCAAAACCAACTTTATCACGAACACCGCACCTCGGCAGTGACATTACGCTAATTGTCTCCTCATCTAATTCACCTGTAAATCAGAAGCATAAATATCTAATATATTATACGTTGAATAAATGAAACAGCTGTGACTGCCATTAACTATTTTAAATGATCAGCTGTGTGCGATGTGCAGGAAGTAATTACGCAGTCACATCAACAAAAACCACAAGAGGAAAAACTAACAGGAACAACGCTAGAGGTGGACGAGTCAATCGCTATTATTAGAAATACATTTTATTTCATGTTTTGATCAAACTACATCTATACTAATATATAAAGCTCAAGAGTTTGTTTGTTTGAACGCGCTAATCTCAGAAACTACTGGATCGAATTGAAAAATTCTTTTTTTATTGAATAGACAATTTATCGACGAAGGCTTTAGGCTACATAACATTACGCAGCGACTAATAGGAGCGAAGAAATAATGGCAAAAGAGATCGACGGGGACGAATTCGCCAGCAACGGCTAGTATCAAATAAATTGAACAGTATTTATAAATCCGCTTTTAAGCTGTCAGACCAATTGTTCTGAATTTATATTAAGAATTCTTTAAAAGACTGTGTGGTAGGTGTGGGTAGATATAGAAAATTAATCTGTATATATAATTAAATTTTATTAAACTTATTTTTTTTTGTCAAATTAGATTTAGCTATTAGATTGTTCTTAGAACAATGTATCTACATATTTAAATGCAGTAGGTAACTCTTTACAAAACACGTACAGATTCATGGATTTAAGTTCAAACCACGTAATAGTATGGTATTTGCACGGCATTTCAGCGGACCTGCCATCCATGTTTCCATAGACGGTAATTGCATTGTCAATGTCAACTGCATCTGCTACTCATGTGATGACTCGCGATTTGTGGTAATTGTCCCTCTTTGTTAGTTTATTACAGAACTATCAATAGTTAGACTTTATACGGGGAAAAATATTTTCCTAATTAACTTAGATATTATGATTGCTAAATGCCCGGACGAGAAGCGTATTAGATAAGCGACTAGATTACGATTGTCATCTCGCTTATAAATCTCAAGTTATTGTGTAATAGAATTATTTATAAGGCCCGAGTGTACTTTTATATCCTTGTAAGAAGATTAAAGTTCGCAAGAACTGGAAAACGTAATGATTTGTACCTAGCTGAAGTTATTACGAAAAACTGGAAAGATAAAGCAATTTGTGTTCATACAATGGATAAAAATCCATATAAATGTTCGTATAAATGAGCATACAATCGAAATGAAGGTCGCTGTTGAACTGTTATGGGTTACTATTACAATAATTACGTCAAACCGGCAATTCGACGGTCGACAAATGTATTGTCACGCATACTGATGTGATGGTTACCATACGCTTGTTCACTAGCGTCTGTTGTCACCTTCGTTTGAATTAATTAACAATACAAAAGGCACCTCAGTTATAATTTCAATTTGATCGATGCTCGATATAGAAAATTAAAAAAAAAACTATTAATTTATATTAATTATTAGGCTAATTTTAAATGCAAAATTAAAATGAAAACCTGCGTCTCTATTTATTGCGACTACACCCAAAAATGACAACATGATCTACAGTGTAGCTTATCTGCTGTAGTGCTGTAGATTATTCCATTAGTGGCTTAAGAATAAAGATAACTAGTAACTTCCAAAAGGTTTTTATAACCTAGAGGGCAAACGAGCAAGCGAAACCACCTGTTGAAAAGTCATCGCCGCACACGAACACACGCAGAGCTTGACAGCTCTGGAGTGGGTTGCCAATCTTAAGATTAACGTTAAAAAGTATTCATTGACTCATGTCAATAATTATCATAATTACCTGTTGTATTAAGTCCGGCAAAACTTTGGAATTCCGCAATAGCTCGACGCCAGGAACTTTCATCCATAATATGTCCGCTGGAAGGATTCCGAACTGAAGGGCTGAGGTATCCGTATTGAGCTAAGTACATCTGGAAGTGCGCATCGTAATCAGACTGCCGTATCTAGAGGATATGGAGCTTTGTTAATGACAAGCATGCTTATGAAATAGGAAAATTAGTTAGAGATTTAAGACCAGTTTTACTTCTAAGGATAATATTTTTTGATAGCCTTCTCATCGTGTTACATTACATTTGACATTTTAACTGATGAGCAAATTAAACAGTTATCCAAATTAAGTAAAGCTGGACTTAATAAAGATAGAATAGAATTCATTAATATGAATGATCACAATGCTTGGTTAAGAAAAGAATAAACATAAAAGTAACATAGAAATAGTGAATAGTTGTAACATAAGTTTTATTTAAATGCTTCCACAATAAGTACCTAATAATTTATTATTTCCTTTTATGACGGTATCGTCCACGTCAACAAACAATTTACTGTGATGAATAAGTGTTACTTGTGGAAGAGAAAAACACACCGTGTAGTGAGTAATACTTCCTACCGTTAATGACTTTAAAAAACCATAAATTGTTAGCAACTACCATAAGTACTGCTTAAGATATTTTTCCTATAGCAATAAAAACGTAACATGACACCAAAGCAGTTAGGTACCTAATCGAGATTGTTTCGTGTGTCGTGAACAAACACAAGGTTATCCCTTATTGTTTATTATCTACACTTGATAAGAAAGTAAACAGATATCAAGTGCAAAGTAATAGTATAACCTTCAGTGGTCCAAAAAAAACTAGCACAAGTATGAAACAATCTGATATTTCTACGATATCACTAGATACAGAACAAAGTTTTCTATCTGGATATTTAGTTTTTCGCATATGACTGCTAATAGTCATTGTGTTTGGTATAATAATATTTTCGAACTTTTATATAAATAAAGACGCCCCATATAACCTCAATAAAAGGAGGTAAGAACATCACATTGATTATCACTATGGAAGATAAGCGTATTGTGGGTTTTTACGTATTTGCTCTCGCGACAGTAATAAGTATTCATGTACATCTTTATACTATAGCTAACAACAGCAATGCCTATTTGCGTTGTATGCAGAGTGAACGACACTGTTATGTTAACCAGTAGGTAACCACAGGCTTGCATCGTCGGTTACAGCGACCTTGGTAGGCGGCGCGTGCGACGCATCCAAATGCCTACCACACATCTCCGACTGGCACCGATCACGTCCCTTTGTTCATCTTAGCTTCAGGGAATGCTATTAACAATGTCTGCAGTCAATACCCCCGCACGCGTATTGTTTTTCCTTAACAACAATCGTCGCGAACTCTACGTGCTGAGCCGTCAAATGAGCTTGATAAATAGTTGTATAGAATCATTTGCATAGGGAAAAATACACGCTGGTGACCTACAATCTAATCTAATTCACTGTTTTTCTATAGTTCTACAGTTCAATGTTAAGGCTTAGAATATAACCATTTAATACAGAGAAAAATTTAATGTTTATATAAAAAATAAATATATAAAACGATAGTTTAATTAAAATTACGTCTTCAAAGAAATCCACGTCGTGATCATTTGCTTATAAGTCGGTTTATTTGAATATAATTAGCCGTGTTTTATTTGCAAATCAAATAAGCACAAGAGTCAAAAACAATGTTATCTCAGTATTATTCTTAGTAAACAGTTAGTAATTGTTTTGGTATGTCTCGATTTCGAAGGTGCTTGTCCTGACAGCCGTTGACATCGGGTTGTATTGTCAGCTCTTGATTTAATGCAACGTACGAATGCAACGATCTGTGCTGCATTAATTTTTTGGTCCGTTATTTTTATATCGTTTTTACTCCACTTTACACATTTATAGGTACTATATTAATAGAACTATAAATGTTTTATAAAATCTTTAATATAAAACACCAAAATATTATCACCATTACGTAATTATAAAATGTATCCTAATTCCTACAACATATCAATTTTATTAAGCTGTATATAATTTTTAATCATTAATTATATCAATCATCATAATTATATTTTTTTTCAGATGTATATAATTTTCAATCATTAATTATATCAATTTTTAAGCTGTATAACATTTTTAAATACAGATTAAAAATCTTTTTATCCTGTGCACCGTTAAGTCTAGCTGCAAATTAATTCGCATACTCGTCAATTTCATGTCACGTAGGCGGTATTCAAGATAACTAACAGTAAATCCTATTATCGAGGTGTGAGGATAATTTAAAAGTGTTTGTCGACGGGTTAATAAATTCGTACAAGCGTATCGGGGTCAGTATGTCCCAGTAACGGTCGGAGTCTGCGGCTACATTGTATTTAATATTTATGTTTCGGAAACACAACTGTCACTGCTAAGGTCACTTTCACACGCAGGAGTGTTAAAGTAAAGACCCCGTATCGTTGGGAATTGCTTTTGGATATAAGAGAAATAAGGCTAATAGCGATTTTATAGCGAGTCATATCAACAACCTACATAAAATATAAACTGTACAAAATTCATAAAATTTACAAAGTAGGTTTATTTTCGACAATGTAGCAGTTTAGTAGGGATATATGTCACCTTATATTTTCGGAAAACTAAGATATAGATATGTTATACGCGAATGACATTGCGATAAAGCTGTTGTAATTAAAATAATAAGGTCTATAGTTGTATGCATATCAAAACAATAATACAAGATTGTGTACACCTAAGTTCAACCTCAGGATAACGTGCTAACATCACGTGACGCGACACAAAGTATAATTGACTATATTCGTATGAATTTATTGATAGGAAGCTTGTTGTTTGAGAATGCAAATATATAAACAGATCTTCTTTTATATAAAACAAAATAAATATTTAATTTAATAAAAAGAAAATGACAAGGTAAGTTTTTAATTAACTATGTTTTATATTACATTTGAGATGTTTGATCGGGATGATACCTAGATTTAAATACGAACCCATTAAGGATTTTGTTTGAATAATTCAGGTACGGTATATATTTATTTAAATAATTGACAGGAAAAATGACTTCCTGCCTATCCTTTTGTTTAGTGAATGCGTAAGTTGCTTAATCACTGTCTACGTTAGCCGTTAATCATACCTTTCCACCCAGTTATAACCACACTACCGTCATTGTACTCGTATTGTCAAGGGCACTACAATACAAGTGTAATTTGTTGATACAATGCACTTGAAGCTTCTAAATATCAATTCCATATAATTAACAAGTGACGAAATATAGTTTTCTGTGCAAGGCATGTTTGTAATGTCTACTTTTGTCATTGTCTATGCGGGTACAATTAAAGTTGGGTGTGATTTTATGTACAAAAATATTATTTCGTTCAAAGTATATGTGATACTATTTATATAATAAACACGAAAATACAGAATAAATTTGTCAAATATTTGCATCTAGATTGCACCATAGATTAATTAATTCAAATTCCTAATTGAGGCGATCGTCGTGTCCTATTTTATTTTTGTAATTGACTTAATCATGTTCTAAATAAACGATTTTATTTTTATTTTATTATTAAATAATATTTTGTTCCCGGCATTGTCAAGGTTTGGGAACTGCAAAAGTGAATTTATCTCTTTTTTTATATTTTTGTCCGTATTTAATTACATCACAGAGATCGATATACCAGGAAGATCTTATAATTTTCGCTATAGTGACCATT
Organism: Eurema hecabe; assembly: GCA_026213755.1. Classification (NCBI taxonomy): domain Eukaryota; kingdom Metazoa; phylum Arthropoda; class Insecta; order Lepidoptera; family Pieridae; genus Terias; species Terias hecabe. The sequence continues at coordinate 4,507,317 of JADANM010001663.1, read as the reverse complement.
AAAGTATGAGTTTAACAGGTATTTTTTTTCAACAATTTACAGAACACAGATGTCTTAACAATTTCGGTGTATGGTAACTACGTGACGTATTGATAATTGGCTATCGTCTAGTGTTGACATTCTTTCTTTATCAGTGTGATAATAACAACGTTATTGGGAGACCTTATTAGGTGTTAGTACAAATTTCAATATGATGAGCCGTCTTTTGTTCTAGGAAGTAAGTTAGGAATGACGCTGATAGCCGTATGTAAAATGAACCTTTGTTACACGTGTATTTTTTATCAAATAATAATAGTAAATTATTTGTATTAAGTATCAAAAGTACAAGTAGTACACATGGCAAGAAAAAAATCAGAATTTGTTAGACAAACAGTACAATTCGCGTTCATTCGGCTTCCAGATCACTTTTTTAACACATTTAACAAATTAACTTAGTACTAAGTCAGTCTAGACTCGTGAGTACAAATTTAATAAAATGACGTTAATATTGATGTTTATTAATTTAAATATGTATATATAAACTTTGAAAGAAAGAAACAACTAAATTCAAGGCATTTCAAATCCTACTTTGTTGATTTGCTATATTCAAAAAAATAATATAATGTTTAGATTAATTCAAATTATTAAATATAAAAATCCTTTCATTTAAGTTTTAATATCGTATGTATAATACCTACGTTGTTAGGATGACATTCAAACATTTTTATTAGCTTCAGTAATGATTCTAACATGAACAAGTTGTAGTCAACACATCTGCTATAACTATTGAGTTAAATATTATAAACTCATATATTTATGAACATGCGATGTTTATAAACAACATGTATGTAAAAATATTCGTAGCTGAGGATACTATAGATTTAAAAAAAATAATTTAAATCCACAGAAAACTGTTGAAGATCCGTAAATAGGTACAACTACTAAAAATACATACGAAAGTTTTTCACGTAAATATCTGCATCGTATTCATTATATAAATTTGAATAAAAAAAATAAAGTGCAAAAATAACCCAACCGGTAAACCTCCGTACTAAATAATTTTCAACAAGCATATAAAATAGTAATTTGTATGTATTGCGTACAATAGACAAACCACTTTAGTTATTTTTACATCCTTTGTTATTCATTGATAGTTCATAACGAATGCCTCTAGTGCAACGTACTACGGAATAAACAAACATAAATTACAACTAACAACGTGAAAATATTACTATACAACTCGTGTAGGGGATAAATAGACACACGTGTAAAGGGTCTGATCGAGTGCAATATTCAGATACGCAAAATCACACTCGTGGATTCTATAATACTCGTATTATTAATAATTGGTTCACGCATGTACTGCAAGGAACATTTATGTAATTTATGATTATTTTATTCCCTACATCTTCTAATGTAACAAAAATATATGAAACCATCTAATGTTTTTGCAACAATGTTTAATGGGTCTACGCAGTTTACGTAGGTAATTAGTAAACATAGCAATGCGAATTGTGGATTATGAAGATAATCTTGGGCGATCAGCAATAATATGTAATTGATTCATTCACGTGATAAAAATATGCTTGCGTCATATTTTATTGAATAATATTAAAATCATAAATCACGTGTCAATGTTTATAAATAGTGATTACATATAAAAATCTCCACAACAATTCCTAATAATTATCATAATTTATTGTAAATACGTGAGTAGTTTTTGGAATGTAGGCATAAATATCAAGTAAACGACAATTCTAACATCAACATAAAAAATTCATTAAGAAGCGTGTGATAAAATAAACTGAATATTTAAATGACTGCCGGAAGTTAGTAAGGCTCGAGTCTGCGTGTTACACAGTACTTGTATACTTTATTCGATGTTTGTACTTTTTTTAAATATGATCAGCCTATTGAAAAGGTCGTCAGTAGGTACAATGAGTGACATCTGTAATTACTTATAATTGTAAGTGATTGGCAAAACGTTAAAATAGAACATTTATCGCGTGTACACGGTCATTTTATAGATTTTTTCTAAGTCCAGTGCGCCCTTTGTCTAACGACAGTCACGTGTACTTACATAGCGGAGATATATAATCAATTCTGGTCCGCAGATTACCATCAATCATGTACTACTTACACGTGGAAAATTAGATTTTTATGTTAATTTTTTGTCAGTCACTGTCGATGGTTTAGACTTTAAACTTAATATGATAGATTTGTGTTTTGGCAATCCCGTAAATATATAATTAATAACACAGCGTTTAGAATTTTTTGAACGTGTGTACTAAGTAAAAATTTATGAATTCGAATTTGAAATTTTCCTTTCAACTGACACCTTGTTTTTAATCCCCAGGAAGGTGTAAAGTCTATCGAGCTTGCAATATCTGTCATCTAGCTGTATGTTTTGAAGTAAGTATGTAAAGTTGTGAACAATGAGAGGACAAGAGCGGCCGTGGAGCGCGTGTTGAAGGTCGGTGATGCTTCCTGCGTGCGTGACGAGAATCGCCACCGCTACCACTCCCCACACTTGATAATATTGTGTGCACCCAAACCGCACAATATTACTCATGACCGTCTGTTTAATGTCTACTCGAAATATGCTTTATTTGATTTAAAATACCTGGCACCTTCAAGGTACCACTTATAGTTAAAATATTTATTTTTAAACGCGGTACATGCTCTTTGTAGCAAAGGTAGCAAAAGACAAAACTGAAAGGTTACTAAGAAAATACTTATAGAAAACTATTACAAAATGTAAACTTTTTGGCATTGTGCAGGAAAACACATGCATACGTGTACGTTACGTGTAGGTACCGAAAACAGAAAGATTTAAATCTATATTCGAGGAATGAAACATTGTCTTACTGTTCTCATGGTGTTATCAAAGTGTTTGTTGGAATTCACGAAAATTATTCTTTTCTCAGATGCGAGAATCGTGACTAGGGTAACATAATTGTTTGGAAGATTTAAATTGCCCGTTTTAGACCAGTTTATCTTTTACGCTGACAAGGTTTAGTATGATCGTTAGATACGATAATGTTGAGTTTTAACATTCTAAGACGCGTATCAAAGGAGCGGCTGATAGCAATTCTATCATATTTTGTTATGCGAACTGCGTAGTGGTCAATCATAGAGATAAAAACTAGAAGACAATGGTCTCGGATTTTTAAATTCTCTGCAGAAACAAAGCCATAGAAGCTATGTAAGAGCGCGAATACTTCAAAGTTCATTGTTCTAAGTAGCCGTAAAGGAAATTTTACGAGAGATGTCCGCTCCGTGGAACATGCGTCGAATTTTTATATCGCATTAATCGTACACGCGTGTGCCTTGCGAAAAACAAAGAACGGCCCAGGTTCTTGGCACTTTCTGCTGGGGCATTGTTCTCTGCAGGTATTTGGTGGGAGAATGACCCCCTATATAAGGGCTCCTATTCATAACAGTGGCTATTGATCAGGACAGGAAATGGCACGTTAGTCGTGGACGCAGGTGCATGACATTGTAGTCACGTGACAATAGTACAATGACCTATAAATTTCGAAGCTCGCTATCCCTATAGCATTTGAATCCAGAGCTACTTTGAGGGAATGCTTTCGTGACTTGGTACGATGTGGGTTTCACCGCTTACTATACTTGTAAAGGGCTGAAGCGTATCCTAGTAACGATTTTGCATTTCAATACTTTTTTATCAGATTCACACACATAAATTTTCTAGTGGTGTTGTTGCATGAAGTAATTGTTCATAAAGTAGCGACAATTTTAAATTCGACATTAAAGAAACAAAAACTAACCTACCTTTTCCTTCACTTAAATTTGACAGAATCATTAACAACATACTTTTAAATATTTATTCCTCTACACTTATTGCTCATACCATATTTTCTGTAACTAAATCTTAGTCAAGATAGTGTAATGAAATAAGTACTAAAGAAGTTTTTCCAAAGAAACAGTACAATCTATATGATCAAGGCCTTTTACTTTCCATTTAAGTCAAGGATGTTCTATGAATCAATTCACTTAATCGATTTTTTCGATGATCCCTAAAAACTGGTTTACAGAAACACTTTCTTTTAATGAGAGGCTTGGCTTATGAATGTAGGTAAGTGAAAGTAAGCATATATGATTTACGTTGAAATTAAGGCTGATAAAAACAGATGGTCTCGAAGTTATCGCTATTAAAAAAGAGTTATATCCAATCAAAATGTTTTTTTCTAAATACTGTGATACTAAAATAAGTTCATGATAATTTTATATACAGCGAATCTATCTAACCTTCTATTATCTTACGTCTTACATTTCTTAAGTTCGCTGGTACGGTAATAAAAACAATTATTAGTCAGTAGGTAATAAGTCAGCAAGTTCATATGCTTGGCCGGTGCACTATGACCTAGAACTTGGCGGCAAGCGAGCTACCACCGAGACTGGTTATGTGAGTCACAGTGCGACCGACCGTTTCTAAGAAATACACAGCTTTATTACCGTTTCCTCTTGAGTCTGAATGTTCCTGACTCACGGTACGGTGACCGCTGCTATCATTTTTACGTAATCTTTCCTTACCCCGATATGCTTTAATAGTTCTTGAGAGTGATACGGTACTGTTCGTAATGTGGTTTTTGACCAGCAAAGGTTGTTTACAAATTCTACTGCTTACTCAATTATATGACTATTATGTAGAGTAAGAATGTTATTTTAAAATAAATATTATTCAATGAAATTCAACAAGCGGAACGATTAAGTATTAAAAGAGACTACCGCAGCTACTGATACGGATATCCAATTTCATAGCTCATCGATAATACTATAAAATTATATATGTTATAAGTAATAGATAACATTAACTGATTCATTGAGTAAATAATATATATTGTAGAGGAATACTAAACACAATACACGATTGTCATTAAGTTGAATTACCAATAAAGTAGTTGAGAACATATATGTATATAGTCAATAATGATTCATGTATAAGACGAACAAAATAAAATGTAAAGACGGCGTATTTGACTCAATTCAAAAAACAACTTTTACATCCGGGTGGCTTATTATGAATGAATATTACAACCATGTGTGTACTACTCGATTGAGTTTTTAATAGAAGGCGCCGATGATAAATTCTTTGAAAACATGAGTCACCTTCTCGACCCACTGCGAGATCATTTCCGATTTTAAGATTAATGAGTTGTATCGGTATTTATTTAACGGAACTTGAATGTATTACTCACTCGATCAAATATGTTCGTACGGGCATAAAACCTATGTTACTTCTAATTATTTTGTTGTTAATTTAGCTCTAAGTCATGCGTTTATGACGAAATTTTAAAGAGTTTCGTGTTAGGTACCAATGCAAGAAATACAAATCTTACTTTTACAAAAGTAAAAATGTTTTGTTTGCTTAAAAGATAATATTAAAACATGCGTTAAACAAAATTAATAACATGCAACATTGTAACGATTATTTAGTATGATCACATTTGGAAAGACTACATGCAATATTTTGAGATAGGCCTATTACTTGGTCTCAATTTTTTTATATAAATTAAATAGACTTACCATAGCTTTATCGGTTCCACCAAAGGCTGGAGCAGCGCTGCTCTTGGTGAGGAAGATCAGAGCAGTTACACCCGTCCATAATATTCTTAGACTACTCCTCAAACTAATTGACGCCATGTTTCTAGATATAATACTTTCTCTTGTACTAAATATACTCATTTGTGCCTAAATTAAAATACGTTCTTTCAATGTTCTCTCATAAATCGCGATTAATCATTATTTGTATAAAAATATATCTTAACCAGTTTGGTTACAAATATTTCGCTACTTTTAATGTAATGTGATATGTTGATCATTCGCAGATCTAGTATCTGAAACAAAAAAACATACTTATTATACTTTTTGAAAATACATATTATATAAAAGTACACATTTAAATATTGTTACTTTTTCCATATAACTTATATGTGTGTATGAATAGTTTTAGTTATCTATGCTAATATATAAAGAAGCAAAGTTTGTTTGTTAAATTGTAAGGGGTAATCACGGGATCTACTGAACCGATTTTAAAAATTCTTTTACCAATAGAAAGCCACATTATTGCTGAGTCTATATATGGCTATAAAAAATAAGATTGTTAACATTATGCCGAACGAAGTGGGCACGGGTCTGCTAGTATGAGATAAAGAACGGATGTTATAAGTCAATCTTAAAGAAAACTTCGATAGAAACCTGTGTAGAATAAAAAAAAGCAGTTTGTAATTTGTTTGCTTATACATAAGCATCGCCAGGTCATATCTCGGTGACACGTCATCTTGACATGAGTCATATTGGTATATAACTGGTTTAAATATGTAAATAATATTATACTTTAACGATGACCCTTGTAATCACTGCTAACATCTGTCTATGCACCGAGTGCTTTATAATTTTTCGCTCGTATTTATTTCAAGTGTACGCGATAACATTTTACAAAGAATGTGTTGGTAAAGTTGACCCAGATTTGTACTTATCATACAACTAACACTTATCAATATAAAAGATAAATTGTACGAACTAATCGTTTAGTGCTCTGCACACATTAGATAGTAACGAGTATAAAAACTACGTGTTTTACTTAAAAGAGCCCTACAGTCAAGACCTTGACGAAGGTACTAATGTATACAAATATTATTGATGAAAAAACCTGTTTATTAACAACGTATGAAATTTAAAAGTACTCTGAGAAAGAGCAAATAGCCTCAAATACAAAGCGTACTTATTTTTATGACACCTTTATTTATATCCTGAATTGTAATCGAAAGTATAATCATTAATATATGATAATACAGAAAACGGTAACTAAAAATCGAAAAAGGTGTCGGTAGCAATTTTCCGCTCACCAGAGCGTGTCGATGGAGGTTTCTCCGACATTGGGTTCAAATCTTACCTAACTTTATTGATCGAAACCTTTTTACACAGCATTTACTACTATTGCATTAGTAATCTTGGCACCAAAAATCTACTTTGAATCTAATTATTCTGTGAAATTTACCAGATCAACATTTAATCAATCTAAGCGAAGATAATAACCGAATTGACCAACATTTTTCTAATAATGTAGAGGAAGGACAAAATAAATATTAGGTAATTATTACAGTATAATGAATTACTCATTTAATTGTGAACTTTGATAAATTATCTCAGATTTAATTGAAAATGTGTTTACGTTTAGGTACTCGAATAAATAAATTATTACAACAAAACCATTTTATTTCATTCGATTAACTTAATTTCGATTCTTTGTTTAGTAAAAATGTAAGTGTCAACTCCCATGGCATTTGTTATAATAGTTCTCAGAGCGAAATTGATTGACAGAGGTCACATTGTTGATTGAATAACCATTCGTGCGTAACATTTTATTAGAATTATCCGATAATCATAGAAAATCTGATCTAACAAAGCGATTTTGTAATACTTGAGGTTGACGGAAGATTAATACCATCAAATATATTGTGAAAATGGAAACTATGGCAACTTTTGAATTCTTATTATTTGAGTAAAGTAATATGAAGTATGCGAAAACTATTCAATTTAATAGGTTATTGAGTTATGAATTGTTTAAATTTCGTTAATTCTAAACATTTTAGCGGCTACAATAAATATCTTTCTGATATTATTCAACATGATAATTTTGATACGTACTTAGACCTTACATTGTACCTAACTGTTTAATTAAAGTCAAAAAATATTTTTGTTAAACAAAACAATTATGTCCCGTCTGCAAAGATGTTTAGCGAACAACCAGCGAGATTACTCTGGAAATTCAAAGTCAGTAATTTTTTTAAATTAAAACATACTTAATATATAAACTATGATATAACTGAATTAGATAGTAGTTAGTTTGTATGTTGATTGTATATGTTTCATAGTTTGCAGATAACCATCTGATGACCATGAAATTCTTTATATTTCCGGAGGTAGATAACATTTAAGAACAACACTTAAGAACAAGGTGGTATTAACAGAATTTTTGAACAATTAATTGAAAAAAAAAATACTCCAGTATCAATTACATGCGATTTTTTCTTGTGGGTTTTGATTACTTTCTTTAAAATAAAATTTTCCAAGTTGGTATTTTACATTTATCATTATCATAATAGTTTAAAACGTCGAGGAAAATATAGCGTTATTATTATTATCAAATATATTATATTTGGGTTTTAAGCGTCAGGTTTATTTCGCTGACGTCATTAGGCATTAGTCATTTTATTAATGAATTCCTGATTTAATTTTGAACATATTATTTAATAAATATTTTACCTGTGATGATTAAATTATTATAATAAAGAACGTTGCAGGAAATGAAGTATTTTTGGGAGACAAAAAAATAATTACATGCTGTTCTGTATTCGTTTTTAACTAATTTCCTATCGCGCGTCGTTTCTTTTGCAAGTACACAAGTGAGATCAGTTGTTATCAGCGAGATAGCGTATAATGCCTTATCCACTAATTTTATCAGATAACATGACAGGAACGGGTCTTTACTTTATTCTTGAATGAAACAATACTAGTGAATCTTTGCAAATTAAGACTTTAAAAGGTTCTCAATAGTTATAGGTATCATATAATTCATAAATATAGACTACACTCCGTAATAAATTCGTCTAGTGACGTCTTCACATCACGCATTCGAAACAGGTGTCTCAGGGGACTGACCATTGATACAATAATAAAATACATGAACGACATATTAATCGTCCAAACTTAGGCTCTGTATCTATGAGACAATCAGAAGAAAACGCTCAATAGTAGGAGTAGATTTTCCTCATTAAAAGATGAGTACTTTACACAATCATAAAAACTCTACCACTGAAAATTACCTAGTTTCTTAGAAATTCAATTGAATTAACGACAATTAATTCTAACAATTGTCGCATGACTTTTTATGTTTTATGTGATGTTTAGTATTAGTAATCACCTTATTGATATTTTTCTTCGATGTGTTAGTATATTTGGTTGTTTATAAGTAAGTTAAAATCAGCATACGTAGGTTCTATTATTTTTATAAGTTTCCTAAATTATGTACCTGTTAATAAATTGATTAGTTTATATATGAAAATGAAAACCCATATCTTACCTGAAAGTACAGTGCTCATGCAATCCTTACTTTTTCAGTCATTCGCTGTTATTTCCACTAAGTGAACACGTTCGATATGTGAAAATGTAAGTTCACAACGCACTCAAAGTCACAATGTGGCGCGGTCACTTTTTCTTTGCAATTACACGAAATTTCAAAGAAAATGATTGGCGTTAGTTGCACGAGCGATCGTAGTGCCCCCAGTGCGGCACAACTTATCGCCGGCCGCGACTCGAAGCGTGTGTGCGCCGCGCGACTCCGGCCCACCTTATAACAGGCTTGCGACATGCGAGCTCGCCGCTCTGCAGCCAGCCGCCCGCCTGCTTCCACAACACCAGACATCTAGGCCTCCGTCCGCCCCTTTTTCCAACTAAATCCAAATAGGGCTGCATGAATATAACCTATCTATCCCTCAGGAAGCGTAAGTTCATCGGATTTTGGAGCTGTCACCCCCAGCGTCCGGGTACTCCCGGACTACAACTTAATCCCCGCCCAGGCGCACCCCAGACTCCTTCCAAACTAAGACAAATTCGGGGAAGCCTGGACGGATGGCAGCCCTACTTACAATGAAAGCTTGCACGTATAAGTGAGAAAAGTTTCGACTGAGGAAATTTCAAACTGATTGCATTCTCGACGTTGGTGAAGTGTTAAACTCTTTAACTACTTAACTTCTTTGTTTTGAATAGAACAGTTAACTTTTTTATGTGATATAAATTGTCTATTATGAAAACTATACAAACTAAAAAGCAACTTTTTGCTCTACATATTAATAATGAATTTAAAGTTTAAAACGAAAGAAGAAAGTAATGTGTTTCATGCAACAAAGGTTAATAAATAACCGATTAATAGGTACGTTAAAATATAAACGTTTTTCTGATTGAATTATTTACATTACAGAAATTATTATAGAAGTTTTAAGTGAATAAGAAATAAACTGCCACTCAAAAATTAATTTTATACTTAATTCTGTTAACGCAATATTTTGCTGCCCTTTTTAATATTAGAAAATTATGATGGTGATAATGAAATAAATATCTATGCAAACAATGGCGGCGGCAACTTAGTAATTAATAAACAATACTCAGATCAATATATCTTGACACTAATTGGCAATCAGAATGCAAATTGCATGCAACAAAAAATGCACTCTAGGCGCGCCATGTCGGAATTTCATTTTTTATTTTTCCATATGCTTGTATAATATGATTTACAATTATTATCCATGGCCGTTATAGAATGTGAAACAAAACCACCAATTAATATTGATTTAAAGTAAAATAGGTAATTTTAGCGTTCTATTTTGTGTGTTCTAATGTGTAAAGCTATTTAATGCATTCATAATTTATCTAGTTAGTAAACAAACAATAGTAGGAATTAATTTCCTCAAATAAACAATTGTTGTACATTTAGTATTTATTTCTATCGCTTACAAGGCGCAAGGATTGAATTGTTTAACATAATATGCGACATGGTATAGGTTGACCTTCATAAATCCTTTCCGACATGACGAAGCTATTGTCTGCGCTGACTAACCAGGGTGGCTTCCCTGAAGGCTGGTGGAGGCGATGGTGAACTCACCAAGGTCAAGGGCGTTTTTGTTGTGCCATACCATGGAGCGAACACCCACTAATCATGATCGGTATGCTTCTTTGTCATGATTTACCATCATACGTCTAAATAAAATTGTTCAATACATCGTGTTTTTACTTATATTTATTATGTTTATACAAATTTGGAGGTTTGTTCTTATCTAATGAAACAATTTTAATATTTTCTCTACCCATAGTCATAATTAGTTTTGATACAAAGTTATTTGTAAAAGGAACACACTTAAAACTAATGAATTCAATTCGTACTTTTATTATGCGAACAACATAATAAATAGGTAATAATATGCCTTTACGCGTTGGTATCAACAAGGTTCTGTAAGCAAAAATCGTTGTAGTAAATTGGGTTACCGCAGTAATTAAATAGATGGAAACCTTAACATTTCAACCCTCATGGTCTGCGACGTCACCTATACATAAAGTGGCATGTATTTGTAAAAAAGCCTATCGATTTATGTTAAAATCCTTTGCGAAAAGTTTCAAAAATCTCGAATAATTTCTACCGTGTCAATACACGTGTGCATTTTCGTCACATTGATTAGTTATTACCCACATTAAGTATAGTTATTTAACCAGCTGTTAAATTTAAAATATTTCATTTTATCACTTACATAATAGGTACGTATATTATGTTGCATGCCCGGAACGCTTTGCTTATCACAAATCAAATTACGGTGATATATATTTTAGCGTTAGGAACATGAAGAGACCCTGACTCAAAAATGAAGTAAGTAGGTTCGTGTTTTCAGAGTTAAGACGAATAAAAGTATGAACAAGGTTAGATTATGAAAGCTTTTACATCCATAGCTAGTTCCTCGAATTAAGTAGGTTGTTTCAGCAATGTCATGTTTTATTGGGTTTATGTCAATAATAAGATACGAGATAAGAGGTATACTTTATTAAAGTTTTAATATTATTTGTATTGCGTAATTAAACCATTTTCTTTTCTGGCAAAACATACCAATAGCAAAAGAAAATGGTGTCAGGAAAATAAATGTAAACAAAAATTAGATACATTTTATTTTGTACTATGAGTAACTTATATCCCATAAAACTTTTTTTGAAGTGTCAAAATCACTCAGCTAATAGGATATGAGGAAATAGGACTTTGGCGGCAAATTTAACGAGTACAATACAGCAAATAAAGTGCCGAATACATTCATTCAAAGTTAAAATAACGTTATATTCTTAAGCTACGTGTAGAGAAGTGATAATTACCGACTTCCGTATTTGTTTAAGGTTGCGTGTCTCGTTAGCGGGATGACTCTCAGTACCCTCCTCTCATCTAATAGAATTAATGTCGCTAAGTAATTTTCATTATACGATGATAATGGATATTATGCTGTTTTTATTTCGTTAAAAGACCTGTTTAATTACCTAGAGACCACTTTGATGTATTAGTAGCCTAAAGGACTTAGGAATCATTTATTTTTGAGTCCAAACTAACATGATTGTTGTAGGTCTAATTCGTTCGGAAATTGGTATAATAATCTTAGAATTTAAGCAAGTCACGATTAGGTATATTGGTTATTGAAAATAATTGCATTTAACTCCTTTAAATTACATTTTCTTCAGCGTACATTTTCTTTGAGTCTAATAAAGATAAATTATACGTATTATTAAAGGTAAGTATTTGATTATTATTATGCAGCTTTGATAGTTATTTATTTTCGTAAATTTATTCAACCTTGCGTTTATAAAATCTTAATAGTAATATAGAGTTTTTAAATGCAAGTATTTATCATACTTCGATTTGTCTGCGGTTTCAGGTTAATGACTGCTTCCGTACGGTTATAAGTGCTATATACAGTATGTACCTATGTATTGTTAGTATGTTCCATTAAAGGATTTGTCATACCAGTAATAATTATAACCACGCGTTATTGAAGTAATGATAAATTTCATGTGAATTGTTATTTAAAAAGTACATTGAAACTGTATTTTTTCTACTATTTTTTGTTTTCAATGTATTCATTGATTATGCTTGTTTCAATAAGTTTACATTAAAAATATTTCAAAAATTTAATATCGTAAGAATATGAATAGACAAGTTTTTTTCTATTTATTAAATCGTTTTTAAAGTGTGGCACTAGGTTAGGATCACCAACGTTATTCGTGTTACGCCTACGCGTAATGTCTCAATACTAACTGTTACTGTCGTGTTTAAAGAAGTAATTAAAACAGTACTTGAAGAGTCAGCATATTAATTTGTTTAAAAATTATAGTAACCCTGCTTCCTAATCAATTTGGCACTAATTGTAAGGTCAGCCTTTTTAATTAGAAAGTATAGAATTGTTTTTTTTTAATTACATACACCGTAGAATAAACAGTTCCCCGCTTAACCCATTTAATAATTAATTTACGACGTATAAATAAAAAATTCCTTGTTGATGGCTTCTTCTGGTTCACTTAAATAAAATTTCTCTTATTCATACCTCGGTACTAGCTAATGGCTCATGAGTAACTTTACGTGGTCAAAATAAGGCGAAATAAGTGAAACAATAGAAGTGGCAGCCGCTGTAGGTCGACGTTCGGGTACAAAAAAAATTAGGAATTCCTGCACGACCTGAGGCTTTTCAACTCTCGGCAGGTACCATATTTTATTGAACACAGATTTTAAGTTATTCTAATTGTTTGACCGTGCTGTTAAGATGCACTCCGTTTAATACCAAATATTTCCCTTGGGCAATTCAAAGGAATTTTCTGTTAGACTTTCGCTAGAAGGTAATTTTTGGAAAGTATAAAATAGAAAATTTTGTTTCGTTTTCCTAGACAGGTTTCTTATGGGTTTATCTTAAATTTCTTCAATCAGGTGGTAGAAAAACCTATAAAATATATTACCTAACAGAACAAAGTTCAGAAACATTAGCAAGTTCTGCTTACCTTGATCATTATCTTAACTACGTCAAATGCTTCAGATGACATGACTTTAATATAGATTGATAGACTTAACTTACCTAGTAGAGTAAATTAGTCTCCCGGAAAAAGGCGGTTGTATTTTCCGATCGTGAGCTTCACAATTTATAGGGAAATGAGATATCTTAATAGCATACACAATTGTAGTATTTATTTAAAATTTAAAACATGTAGGTGCAACGCCACTTAGTATTATTTATTTACCGATGTATCATATTAAAATGTAATTGGTTATTTTTTAATACAAACTACCTTTGTGTCTTATAACTTTACATGCGTTTATTTTCCTCCACGTACCTCCATAAATCAATGCATTGAACTGCACTTCACATTAGCTGTAAACAACTGTTCTCAAATCAAAAACAAATGTGACCTCGAAACAGGCACAATAGTTTTCGTATCGTTGTTTTACAGTATTTCAATATAATGCGAAACAAAGGAAGTCGAACTTACGCTTGAAATCATAACTGTAAATTTTGTAACAGTTGTGTTACATAAAGCGGCTGAATAATGACCATTCTGTGGGGCACACGGTGACGGTGACTCACGCGTCGCCGTTAGAAGAAATTGGCACGTCGGCAATGGCTTCCTTCCTTTCCTCTAAATCTTATAAACAATCAAATTAGATCTAAATATGGGTTGCAATATCAGTGATATCATTTATTGCTATGACTGTACAGACGACTATTACGTCGTTATTGACCTGTTACATTGCTGAAGCGAGAAGTGACCTGTATGCTAAATATAAGAAGCACAATCATACTAATATTTGGTATAAATGTTAAAGCTTATGGATATTTTTGGATGTTTGTTGCTCTTTTACGCAATAACTACTAAATGGACTTGGTTGAAAGTCGGCATGCAGATGAGACCCTAATTTGACACGAAGAATACTTCATAACCCGGTACTGTCCCAAAAACTGGAACTATGTGGGTAAAACCCCGGGACATGTTTATTTATATACATAGTATCTTGTAATTCAACGATAGTGTATGTGAATCACTAGACCACATTGTCCCAAAAACGGACTTTAATTGTAAGTTGGTTTTGATAGAAAATATTCTCGTTATTAAACGTATTTTCCCGCTTTATTTCAGTGATGAACTGGATAAAGTCGAACTATACATTCTCATTTAATGTACTGACGTATGTAGTATGAACTACTAAAATTGTGACTCAACGCCATAGCGTTTTCTCAGTAAGTGATCTGGTCCAATTTGTGGACAGCGCACTCGACGTAGTTTATTGTTTAAACATTAATTGATTTGCGGAAACATTTAGCTGCATTTACGTTCATCTATTTGTTTTAGCGATTATAAGAAGCGTCCCAAATTCGGGTTACCATGTGGATAGCCCGAATTCAGTATAATATATTAAGTATATTCAAAAACCTTAAATATTTATTTAGCGTCTTAGCACTATTTGCTCAAATAGATCATTTTTTAGGAAATCATTGAATTAGTTGTCGAGTAAGTATAAAAGTTTATAAAAACTTATTGTATTAATTATGACGATATATGAGGTAATTATGAACAGTTTTTAAGGCTATTATTTGCTGTAGGTACATAGTTTTTGTGATGGCGTTACTGCTTAAATATTATAACAACAGAGTAATATTAACGCTATGATTCATCAACTTATATTAAAACATATCTACTATAATATATGTAAGGAAATATTAACATTTACATATTCAAAATAAACGTCACAGGTAAAAGATTCAAATAATATTATAATAAATTATGAGTCACACATACCAATCATTGCGTATTTGACCAGTCTATAAAAAAACAAAACCAGTTTTGACGCAATAGCGTCGCATATAGGTAAGGTATTTACAATATTAATGCCTGTATTTTTAATATTCATTAATGACGTATCATCGCTTACTAAAGGGCTTTTACATAAAAGTAGGTATTATTATGTCTCTTTATAAATCGCTATGAAAAAATTTAATGTTTCATTATCTTAAAAATTAAGCCACTATGACATTCTATATTCTATAATGATGCTCAGCTCAATCCGACCGAAAGCTTAGTTTATTTTAACTCGCTTTCGGTCGGTAACTCGCAAAAGATATCAATACTGTTAGAGTATCATTGAACTGTTTGGCTTTTTTAGGTTTTAGCAAAAACTTACTGTTACAATATCAAAACAACATTCACAAACATAGGAACAAGTAACAACCTACCATGATTAATGAGACCTTTATAATCAGCGCAGAGATAAGAAGACATCAATCATTGACGCGTGTCCAGGATGAGGGATGATCTGGCAGTAGGCAGTTAGGCACCCATCCAACATTTCCTGGTACACTGACTTAATTATTTCTAACAACACGTAGAATTTACCTTCTTTAAAAGCAGGGCCACGCCGTCCCTATGTGCGAAGTGTGTGTTTTTTTTCGTAGTGGGGTATCGATAAGTATAGGTCGCGTCACGAATGTTTAGCGCTGGACGAGAATAGCTGCGCATCGGTAGAATCGCGCTCCTAATTGACGTATTGGTGCGAGAAAGACAACACGACTGGGGAACCAATCAACGCTCGCGCACCCAACGTTCACGCGCCCCGCGCGCCGTGCCGTCCCCTCGATACCTTATTTTTGACTTCTGCGCAGGTTTCATTCAGCGCTAAAGATTAAAAGGAACAAAGACCTTGTAAACAACAAAACATAATATATTCAGCTTATTGAACAAGTCTCTCAATATTTATAATATTCGGTACAAAATTAAATTCTTTTTTTTTATGAAGATCCGTTAAAAAAGAGGCACTTCATCTGCAGTGCAAATGCAGATTCTGCACACAGGCGCTACCGGGGATTGGCGCGGCTCAGTTTACTAGTAAACTAATACTCTACGAAATCACAAATAAATAGTAGGTAGGTACTATAACGTCCTCGACAATTTTGAACATTAGATAAGAAAATAATAGAATAAGACAAATCTCATCCAAACTTTTTATAACACTTGCTCTTTATTAATAGACTGATAAAATATACTTAAAATAGGTTTAGCAGTATTAGACATTAGTGTAGCGAGCTTCACTCGCTCAAAACTTCGAAACCCTTTAAAAATCTTTAACCACACAAATAACACAAATAGGAAAACCTATTCGACTTCATGACGACAAATGATTTACGCTATCGTATAGTTCCGTGCTAATTTAAGAGCGTGCGGCATATAAATGATTAGGATTATACTGAAAATTGATATGTTAATGGGTGTATGTTTGAAGGAAACGTAACTACGCGTCTAGTAGAGGCTGTGTACGCGTATCTCGGATGTCGCTAATTCCGTGCGCTTGCGTTGAATTACTAATCAACAGCTAGTCGAGCCGGTGGAACATATAGAACATATCAGTATTCTGCCAGCACCCACCGCCCAGCACGGCGAATCGCTAAAAATACAAGATACGCCGAGGGCACTTCATGGCCGACATGGCCTTACTTGGATCACAAAATAACTATCAAATCATTGTTCCTGTTTTGATAAAGATTTTAGTATCTTAGTTAATGTGCTTAAATTCGCATTCCCCATCAAACGACAGTCAGATGTTATAAGAAAGTTCCAGAACAGACGTTTAAAATTAAATATTTAAAATAAAAATCTGCTTACAAAGTAGTGAAATAAAAAAAAATTCTATGAAGATAAATTTTTCATGTCCTATTAATAGAATTGTAAGATGGAATTTTTTATGGTAATGACGTTAAAATTGTAAATTAATGATAAGTGGTAATTCTGGTTTAAATTTACGTATCAAAATATTTACAAAGGCGACCTTCACTATGGGACTCGTAATTTAAGAACGAAAACGATACATTTCGATAACCCGATAGTGTTATTTTTGTAGATAAGAATTATTTTTTAGTGAGAAAGTACATAAGACAATATTCATATATCAGCACACACAAAAATAAAATGCGTCACCATAATTCAAAATTATAATTGATTTAAAATCGTCGTTTACACATTGATAAATAAACTACGTCTTAATAAATTAAAATAAAGAAACAATTTCAAATAACAATATTAGCAATATAGGAATTATTAACAAAAGTATCTATTTACTCTCTAAATAGTAAAAATGGTAACAAAGCTATGATATCTGAATAACGCTTATAGTATGGAAGACGTATGAATGAAGCTTATCTTTAAGAGTTTCATAGCCGTTAGTAAATGCAACGCTAACTAGTCAAATATTCAGCGTTTTCCAATTATAGCACTAGAGAACATTATGCTGCATAATGCTTAACGTTGAATGTTTCAACTAGTCGACTACAAGTACTAAGTAGTGCTTTCGCTTACTGCGTACAATTACATGCGCAGTGCCAGTGACAGAAAAGTAACAAATGTTTTTCTTTAATTTGACATTGATCGAAATGTGGCACTATGCTCTGTAATTGGAAAACGATGATTATGACAATACCTACATATTATCACTCGTTCTACAAACATCTCATCTATCACCTAGTACACAATCACTCCTAATAGTATTAATTATTCAGTTCTATTTGATATCTCATCATACTATTATTCTTAAGATTATTTGTGGCACGAATTTAAATTATTAAACAATCTTGTGACGTAGTAGCAAAAAGCAGATACAGAAAACAAAATAACTTAGCTATTTGATTTTTATTTAATGTTTTGTTTAAGCATAAATAATATTGTATAGATGGCCTATTGCAAAAATAGTTACTTTCTTCTTATTGAGTAACTTTCTTTTTTGTTAAGATACTCATTTTAGATATCGATATTGTCATTAGTAAAGTACTAAAATCAATATTCGCATACAGTCTCAAAAAAAACATCAATGGCGTTTCTATTGTCTCTTACACATTACAATCGATTTTTCTGAAGCCTGGTATATCGATATAACCCCGCTGAAAGACGTCTACATCGGAATTATCTCTGATTCGTTCAGCTAGTGCCTTTTCCTGTGCTAGTGGATGCCACGCGCCTAGAGTGCAGCCGGCGTCCTCGTTTGACAGGTAGTAGTGACAGCGGCGCGTGGCGCGAACTGACGGAATGTACTCGAATACTCGTACGCGGTTGCAACGGTGCAACGCGAACCATATGCCTGGAATAAATTTTCATGAATTGAAAAAAAAATAAAAAATGAACTTTGTTATTTTGGAAAAGTTGTTAACAGATAATAGAATGCTTGTACAAAAATTGAATGTCGCGTAATCTCATTTCACAAATTGTATTTACTATGTTATGTACACATTCGAGCTTAAAAACATTTTAAACTCTACATTTTATTAGTGGAATTGATGTTATTATCTGTTTCGAAAATCATTAATGGTGATTGTCAAGAGACCTATTCACGAAATCTGGAGTTAATTATTTGTTATTTTGAATATATACTATAATTCATCAATATTGATGTCATTTTTATAGGATGGCTACAATCACGATAATCTATGACTATACTTTAAATTTGCATTCATAATATACCTTCAAACAATTAAAATACCGAACATCTGTATCCTCCGTATAATGACTTAGTTAATTACGATACTAAAAATAAGTTATCCATTTTATATTTACCAATAAAACCTGAAGAAGGAGGGTTTCTTCTTAATCTATACGGCGAGGAGTCTTGGAGCACGGTCCATAATTTCCATAGCACAATTGGATTTAACAGATGAGCGTCGGCTTTTGGGTGGTTTTTTAAATATCTGAAACATATTTTTTAGTCCAAAAAAATGTGCGTACGTAGTTAAGCTTACGGATAAATTTCGAACCATTTATCAGTCCCAATGGATTTAAATTGCGTACATGTGACATTATGGTCTATGACAAAGTTTAGCAGTTCTTTACTTAAAACACATTACTTTAGACTTTTTTTATGTTAACGCACTGAGAAATAAAAGGAAAACTTTGAAGGAGTCATGCAGAACTTTGTTGCATTATAAAAAAAACTATATTAAGTATATAAAACGTTATCGCGATATTATCAGATCTTTATAAGTATATTGCAACAAAATAAGAGGATGACTTGTATACAAAATATTCATATTTCAGTTGCGTATAAAAGTTCGCGGAAGACAGCTAGTTTGATATAGTTTTTTACCGTAGTAATATGTACCAGTGCTTAAATGAGTATCAAATATTATCCAAATGCATTCAGTAGTTTTTGTGTAACAAACATCCAAACATCCATAGATACTTACTTTTTGTAGACTGAAAAGAGAGGAAAGTCCGGATGTTGGTACCAGTCTTCAAGGCTACTTGTAAAGTTCGCAGGATCCCAAATAAGCAATGAAACATCTTTGTAAAGAGGATCATCAAGAAATTTAAACTCTGGCTTTGCAACGACCTGTAAATTTCGAAGAAAATTATTTAAATATAGTCCAAGAACATAGAGCTTTAAATACGAATTTCAGATAAAAACTTGAATATTAGCCTTGAATATTATGATGTCATATTATTTTGATGTAAAATATTATGTTCTACAACTTTCATTAAATATATTTTTGTAGTACTTAGTGATTCCTTAAAATTTTAAACAAAAGGTTTGTTTTTTTATATCACAAGTTCTCGTGGATAAATATAAAAAAGACTTTTACTATTCGTTTACGGATCTTTCATAGAACATTGTATCAAAAACTCAAGTTATTATCTGAAATTCGTATTTAAAGCTCTATTTTCTTGGACTTGAGAGTAGATATCTAAATTAGACGTTACATTAATAAATTAAGGAGAATAAAATCAAAAATTGTAAAATGCTCGCCTACAATATTAATATTTTCTTTGTGAGTTACCATGTTCATTAAAACAATATTCGTTCGATTTTTAAATGCGATTTTCCTCAAGTTCTGTATTGAGTAGAGACAATCACCCTTCAAGTGTAAAGCCTCTGTAAAAACTGTATCTATAAACCTGTCAGGTTCATGGGTTCAGTTGACAGGTTAAACAGTTTATTTACTAAGCGTCTTGGTGCTGAACGGACGGATATTGGTAGACATAGAGCTATTAGAGAGACTATAAAGTTGGAGACGAAATTTTTTTTTGTAGTCTATGGAACTCCTTAAAATAAGTTACGGTCCCGTAACGCCTTGATAAGTTTGAAATAAAACCCAGAAAAGTACCCAATGGAAGCAATTTGTAGGAATAATAATTGTTAAAATTATTTACTTACTTGTGAATTAAGAATCCGAAATGTAGTTTTAGAGCCAACGTCCTCTGTAAAATTTTCAGTTGGGGCATTGTTGAATCTTAGTACCATATCGTGCGTGTCTGAAATCAATCACAAATCAAATAATACATAACAGGGCCTATGAAAAAATATACAAGTATTTAGGTAAAATATTACTCATACTGCGTCTATGTGTAGGTTTTGTTTGACTGAACAGATTTAAATGTATTCTATACTTGAAAATTTAACTTTTTTATTGTGTACAGACAAATACAATGTTATATAAATGATCAATTGATATTATTATTGTATTGGTTATCGGTAATATAGAATATAAGTAGGTTGAACATATACAATTATATGAGTCATTTTATTCGAAACCACTAGTTTCCTTTACGTACATTATTACTTCCCAGAAAAGATCCTTATAAGTAAAACGTGACACCAGCTCTTTGTAGATTTAACGCATTATTTTTATAAAATAACTAGCTGTTGCTCGGAACTTCGTCCCCGTCGGATCTATTTCTGTTATTATGGTATAGTGAGTCAATCTTAGAAGATAGACATATACTGTCGCGGACTTTTTTTTAGATCATTTAAAGAGGAATAATTCTTTCATACATATTATTTTTGTATCTTGCACCGTTTTCGCAGCGCACGCAAAGGAAGCCCTCAAAGATGAATAATTTTCCCCGTTTTTTTCCATATTTTCCATTATATTTTCGCTCCTATTAGCCGCAGCGTGATGTTATATAGCCTAAAGCCTTCCTCAATAAATGGTCAATTCAATAAAAAAATATTTTTTCAATACGAACCAGTAGATCCCGAGATTAGCGCGTTCAAACAAACAAACAAACAAACAAACAAACAAACAAACAAACAAACAAACAAACAAACAAACAAACTCTTCAGCTTTATATATTAGTATAGATACCAAAGAACATAGACAAGAATGGAAAAACATAGCAATTTTTGATTTTTTTTGGCAGTTTTTTTTATTTTTCAACCGACTCCAAAAAACGAAAGTTCTCAATTCGATCGTATAAGTCGGCTAATTCGACTAAGGAACAAATTTTGAGATTTTTTTATTTTTATTTTAATGTTGATGCTTTAGCGTATCCTATTTACTTGTACCTAAGTACGATTAATAATGACCATGAGAAATTCATATTGGATTTTGGAATAAGTTTTTAATTGAAGTACGTTGAATTCTTTTCTTTTAATTATTAATTAAAATTTAATTAAATTCATATGATTCCAGTAGATCAATTAAGGCATGGAAATACACACAAATAAGTATGTATTTGATGATAACGTGGAAGTTGTTTTAAAAGTAAACTACAGATTTCTTATGCCGAAAAAAACCTTCAAAAAGTATGAAAGTCTTGAAAAGTATATATAAGCCAATAAAATTGTGACATGATCACGTTTTTACTATGAAAAATTAAAGAATCCACATGCTGTACACTAAGAGAGCGGAACAATAGATGTAAACAACGCGATTAGCAATAACAGACTTAGTAATTATATTTGATTATTATCTATTATTGAGCAAAACGTTCTCTTTTTTTTCAATATTTCCTTGACCTATACAATTAAATGAAAATTTTTAAACTATTCCACGTAAGTTTACATGGAAAAATACACAACGAACTACATGTGACATTTTTCTTGTTGATTATTTAGAAAACAAACTATAAAACGGTACGTTATTTCACAAATATAATCAGAATCTAAAAATCAAGTCTTGTTTTACTGCGCGGAAAAATTTATTACATAGTTTGAAACATTTTTACTTCAAATATTACGTTTAAAGTTAAAATAATGATGCGATGAATAATTTTAACTTCGATCGAACACACTTTTTGTGAACTTAATTTTAGACTATTTATTTTATACATTTCAGGAGCCAGGAAATTAAAAAACGTTTTATAATTATGAGTCATTGTCACATATGAGGATAACATTTTAACTGATAGTTTATGCAACAGTATTTTGTAGAGGCCAAAACGTGATAAGAAACGATGCCATAAATAGTTACCTTAATTTATATTAGTTTAAATATAGGATAAGGTTATTTATTCGAGCCATAGGCACACTTACTGTTATAATTAAATTTTAATTTTAATTTTTAACTAATTATTTTATAGCCACGTGGAAGTTGAAGTAAACTACTAATAAAAAATCAATGCTAACTATAAAACTGTTAAATAATGTTTGTGATACATTATTAATCGTTCTAATTGTCCGGACAATTCTATTGTTTGCAGAAATCGTCACAATTTTGTGACATCTGTTACACTTACATCATAATTACTAATGTTCTTAAGTAATTTTACCTTAACGAGCAGATGAATAAACTAATTAAAATATATTGTTTGCCTCTTATAGAATAGAAGTGGGTACTTTGAAAAATACATAGCAATATCGCCTTTAGAAGTAATTGCAGTTGTACATTTGAGTATGGAAAAAGCGTAGTAAAACCTTTAATATTTATCCAGTATTTTAACGTAATTAAAAAAATAACATAATAAGTAAATGAATCAGTCCTACGGACCAACCCTTACCGGAGTTTTGAGTTACACTTTTTAAGAAATTCTTGAGCAAAAATATATTAAATATTTGTATACCTACCTGCTTGGTAATATTTCAACAAAATCGAAAGGGACATTGCCCTTACTGAGAAGAACGACCAAGATTTAACCAGAGAACCTTCTATTTAATTAGCAACCAGTCAAATCAAACAAGAGTGAATTCACACTAGTCTTGAGACATTCAAGCATTTTAACACTATGCATAGGAAGTCTCACTCAGACGATATTTATCTGGTCAGCAATCTCCATCGTATTATATGATAAAGTACAAATAATTATTAATAAAGCTTTCAATTCCTATTCATACAAAGAAGAGATAATTCAGAAATTGGTACAAGAAGCCATAGAAAAAGGTATGAAAGGGTTTACTTGTTTTTAAGGATGATGCTCATTGTGTCAGTCATATTTTTAACAAACTAACATTTCTATGTTTTAGTTTTAGTTTCTACTAATAGTAGGTACAGTGAACCACAAATTGTTCTATCATGACTTTAAATACATATATATGTGTAATAGGGATATACTTATAATATCCAAGCAAATGTCTAGGCAATCATTTATAACAGTTTTCAAGAAAGGACAAAGACCACGCGTGCGGTTGGTGACTAATACAATGAAACTTAAATAAAATTATTTGTTTCGTGAATCATCGTGAACCCCGTTTTTGAGTACATGACTTTTACTGTCTATTCTTAAAACACGTTTATTTGGTACTACAAAGTTTACCTCAATGAATGTTACGATAATTTAAGTTGTGGGATAAGATTAGTATTCTGATTTCTGATAAGTTGTCCCTATCCAATGCGGTGAAACGAATTACGAACATAGGTCCCCTATGTCGTTAGCAGTTTTTCTGTCTGGGCTACATAGTTGCTAAGACGATTTTGCCACAAAAATAGTATACCGAAAGTAAACCAGTGAAAAGATTTTTTTTATGATCCATATAATAAGTAATACCAACCTAACCTACCAACAAACAAATTGCAACAATACAAGTGTATGATAAGAACCAATCAGCTGCGAGCATTTGTTTTCTATGATAATAAACGTACCTATTAATTTTACATAAGTTGGTAGTCCTGGCGCCATTGTCGGCGCCATATCATTTGTTTCCAACTACCATATCAGCATATCCGATGGTCGTGCATTTCTGAGAGCTTAGATTGCGATAATAATGCACAAATCAACCCATCTGTGCATAATAAGTGGCATTCCATACTCCGTATCAGGCACTAACACAATTGTAAATTGTAAATAATAATGCATAATGATTAAATTGCCTTACATTAATGATGCGTTTAATTATTCATTATAGCAACACGTAAACATTTATGATGAGATTTTTTTTATTTTACTTTAGATGTTGGTTTGGAATATAGATATTTTCCTAGGTAAAACTTATAACATACTGGCTCTTTATCGAAGTTTTATAGTAACTTGATCGCTCACAAATAATGTGTCTTTGGTTTAAAAAAATGTTTATGCAATTCACTGCCCTATGTACTGCAATATCAGAAACAGATTCACAACAGTTTTGTAGTAAGTATTAGTAGGTATAATTGTATGACATCCCTCCACTCTTAACATACAAACTTCCACGGGTTCCCTAATATCGTTTCTCCATCAGCTTTTGTACACTACTATGAGGTATGATTAAGCAGTAGTCATATTACTGAGTATGCACATATACAATACTCAATATACATATTATGATTTAGGCCGTTCTTCGAAATTCACCCGATGTGCATTACAATGCGTACACAAAGCCGATCCGATGCGATAACGGACGGTCGATCACCCATCAGGCATAGTCACACCTACAACCACACCATTTACATAAAGCCAGTCATAATGATATTAGTTTTTGATTTAGACTCATGTATTTCAGAGTATGTCGAGTCACATAAATTGCTTGCGTAGCTGTCAACCATATAAAATGTGTATTAAAGAACGGCTTTCATACGAACACATGAAAAGAGAGACTTAAATGTCTTAAACCTTTCTAAAAAATTGATTTAATTTTTTGTCTATTTTAATCCGTGCTAACATAATGAATACGCTGGTAAAATTTATCTAAACGAAACTCTATTTTAATATATTTGTTGTTTGTAAGCGCTAAAACTAATGAAGTTATTATATTAGGTTTAATTTAATACTAATTGTTCTTATTAATAGCACTTATCATCCAAAATAAGGAGATGAGGGCTATTAATTAAGAGAAAAGAGCGCTAAAGTAAACAATCAAGCTCACGGTGTTTATGATTCATAAGGCAAGCTATCATCATGTTATGGTGGCACGTGTGCATCTACATTAATAAGCATAAACTGTGCGTTGAACTTAACATTCATTACATACTTCTTAAACATGCTAATATCTATAAGCAATTATAACAATACAAGCAATCTTAGATCGTACATCGTCAATATTAATCCGTGGGAACTTTTAAAATACTACATAATTCTAATAAAATAGCCTATTACAACATAGGTATGTGATATGCACATATATCAACTTATAAAATAATTTAACAAAATATGTATTAGGTAGGAATGATGACGTAAAATGTTGTCTAACATTAATATTGACAAAGCCTAAGTTCGGTGCTACTTAAAAAGCCTCATTACCAATAAACTCGCCAAATCTTGAATTCCGTAAAGCACCAGCACTTGTTACTACAGCACACATGTTGTAAAACCGATTTCCTTGCAAAGGAGATTTCGGAATTGTATAACCTAAAGTCGAAAAAGGTTTATCTTCAGAGGTTACCGTGATTAATGGAACTTTTTGGAGGGCACATAGGATCTCTTTGCGCGTATTCTTTCTGCTGCCTCTCTCGTATTTAACATCATACGTATTCTGAGTATCTAAGCCTGACGTAAATACCTTACTATCGCTCATGAGGACTCTGTGAAATTCCTTTAACAATAATTCTTTAAATTCTCTAGTTTGATCGTCGCATTCGGACGTCCCGAAATCGGCGCATTCATATCTATCACTATCAAATTCTAATATAGGCTTATGAATATTCGGAAATCTTGGTCTTCCGTGGCTTTTAAGTATAATATTAATGGACGGTCTCTCGGTGACTCGGGATTTACTGGACGACGATTGCAGATATTGATTCCTCTTTAGTACCACAGATCGTCGAGTTTTTCTAAGAGCATCGTTAAAAATTGACGAGTTGAACAATTGGTGAAAACTAAATTTATCAGAATTTGACTCCTGGAAGTGCAAACGGGAATTCCTTCTTTGAGCGTTTGCTTGCGTTTCACTGAACAATCGCTGTCTTTCAATGCTCATCCAATATTGTGACCATATTAAATATAAATAACCACACATTCCGAAACACAATAAATTTATAAAAATCCACACAGACATGGCTGCTGCTTTCATTATTGCTTTGGTTGGGAACGTTATTCTCGTTTATAAAATATTTTATTGCTACATTTTGTTAAGGTACAAATTTATATCACGATAACTAAAGTGCACTGAGGAATTGTAGGGCGGAGTGCAATCAGCTGATTTATCCACGCATGCGTAAAAAGAATAACGTGAAAGTGGACTCGAGGAGAGGTTTGCCTTTTTCGTGTTCATTGACGCGCACTCGTCACGCAGACGATAAAAACCTCAGAATACAGAAAAAAAGTATTCTGAGATAAAACACTTGATTTGATTAATCTTTTTAATGGATGTAAGCAAAGCTGTTACAAACTATTACGTTTTATAAGCTAGGAACCACACGCGGACAATCTTATAATAATTTTTATAACCACCCTAAATTATTTGTTCCTCTAAGAGTCGGTCTTGTTGAGTTGTCGATCTTGTATGTTCTTTTTTTTAAAAAGAGCGACTATCAGAGTTTCTTGCCGTTTCTTCTCTAGCAACTGCCTTCCGAACCGGTGGTAAAATATGTTTTCTAATACTATGACGATTCAAAAGTGTTACTAAATGTAGCCTAATCGAATAAAGATACTTTTGACTTCGACTTTGTATAAAAAGTAAATTAAGTTAGTAGGTATGTTCTACAGTAGTCGAGCATTGATGCATGTTGGGTTGTTGCCGTCAGAACTTTACCAGCAGTTTGAGCAGGTTTGACCCTCAGGCTGGACAATAAGGCAACATTTTTAGGGCGAAAGTTTCCATAAAAAATTCAACACTTTACTAATATATATGATACCTACTGGTTATAGGCAGTCAAAATGGAATGTGATTGGTAGGTAAATATTAATATACGGATAGTCTATGACTATTTGCAAGATAATTTGGAAATAAACACTAAAAATAACTACATTGCTTGCATTAGAAAATAAGATGTTATATTACAAATATCATAAATAAAACAATTTTAACAAATTAAATGGTACAAATAATGACTAAATTACTTACTAAAAGCAAAGGACTTAACAATTTAGATAATAAAAGATTCTTAGTTCTTATTAATGATACTTTAATAAGTTTATATACTAGTACTACAATGACTTGAATCTATAGATAGGTACTTATTACTAATAAAACAAAAATTAACAACCTATCCCTTTTGGGTTTTTGATCTACAAATACAATCAATTATATGATCATCCACTAAGCCGCATGCTTGCATAAAAGCATAGCATATTGTTGATCCAACATATTTGAATCCATATTGCTTTAGTGACTTTGATAAATGTTTGGATATATCAGTTTCAGATGGCACCTCTTTAATAGATGTCCATTTATTTATTATAGGCTCATTATTAACAAAACCCCAAATAAATTCTGAAAAGTTTAAACCACTTTTTTCCATATTAATATAACATTGAGCATTATTTACAATGGCATTAATCTTTCCTCTGTGCCTAACAATACCAGAATTAGAAAGCAAATTTTGAATATCAGTGTCTGATAAAGTAATTATCTTATATGGATCAAAGTTAAAAAATACTTTTATGTAATTCTCTCTCTTTTTTAGAATAGTTATCCATGATAGTCCTGCTTGTTGTCCTTCTAGGCACAGCATTAGAAAGAGTTTTCGACTGTCCTTCACTGGTATGGCCCACTCATTATCATGATATTCAATATACTTAGGATCACTGGTGACCCAGCCACATCTAACAACATTTTCTGTGTCGGTCATAGCTC
>JADANM010001663.1:4464070-4478749 GCA_026213755.1 Eurema hecabe | reverse complement strand
CAAAATAAACAAAAACAGCATTTTCCCATCCCTGAAGATGAAGGTACGGATGAGGTAGATAATATTATGAGGTAATTACTTCCCAATATATATACAAAAAAACTTATGACCTTAATAATGCACTGCTAGTTGTTTGTATTTCATAACACTATAAAATTACATTATTTTTTTACAGTAAGCCTGTCCGACCTCTAAGCCCCATTTCCAATCGAAAATTACCAAGTGGCAGTGATGTAGAAGAAGAATCTTCAGATAGTGATAATGAGTATGCAATATATAAGTTTGTATATATGTTCAAATACCTTACAAGCAACCACACAAGAAATGTTTTAAGATTATTTTTTTTATAATTTTAAATATAATTATGTTTCAGGGAACTACTGTCTTCATCTCCACCAAGATCATCATCAATTAGTATAAATAACAGCAACTATGAGTCTTTTAATTGTAGAAGATCTTATTCAGACATTCATAATTTGTCGAACCAATACACCAAGGAAGGAACAAGAAGGAACTCTGTAGCAAGACAGCAATATGATTTAAAAACAGAGAAATCAAATTACACACTTCATTTATTTGTAGCACTTATTGTTGTCGCTGCTGCTTTTTCTATTATGGTATTCTACAATGCAAACCCACAGCAAGCACTAAAATCCAGTACTTATGATAGATTTAGTTTCAATAATGATATACAAAGCATAGGACTGCAATATAAAATTAAAGATGATTCATTACTACAAGTACAAACAGGTATTACAAATAAAAATTAGTATAATAACAATAATATAAAAACTTAAATAGAGTACCAATTATGTTTTAAAGCCAATTAATTTCCATTTGTAAGTTTTGTCAAAACTTTTTCATATAATCAATGTTTGTTTTATATCATACATTTTTTCCTATGATTAAAAAAAATTTTTGTTTTTTCTTAACATCATAATATGGGGATATATGAAACATTTCTATGGTAATTCATCACACAGTTATATATTTAATATGCGTGGTAAAATGATTGCTGATGGATGTTACAGGTATCAATACAATATTTGAGAAGCAAGATACAGGATCATTTATATTCACCTATGACAGCAGCTTGCAAGATTTTGATTCTAATAGATTTAATAAATTTATGGATAATATTGCATGGGCAGCCTCAAAGTTCTTACGTAAGTGATAAATTAGACATTTTTTAATAATATTTTTAGGTAGGATACATTTATTTTATTATTTTAATTTAATATGTTAAAAAAACAAATATTATTTGTAGGTAATAATACACAACATGTTCAACATGTTGTATTAGATAATTCGAAGATCATAAGCCTAAAGTCAGATTATGAACTAATCGAAAAATTCCGAAATAATGTTGACAATAGGGGTGTTTTGTTGGTGAAGAATATTGAACAAATACCATCGAAATTGGCTATGGCATTTCATTACTATTGTGATGAATATAATCCACTTGTTAGAAAAAGTGCAATTTTCTTCACTCTTAATGTTGCTGAATGTTCCAGTTCACCAAGTGAGTGTTACCTCTTTTTTAACTTAAATAAAAATCAGAATATAATAGGTAAGATACCTATTGAGCAGAGATTCTCATGTATGTTTTTACATTTGCAAGTGTACCCATTTATAAAACTCAAATTGTTTTTTTTTATATTTTCAGATCAAAGAGCAACACATGCTTTTATTGAAAAATGTCTTAAAGGAAAATGGAAGGATGTGCAGTTGGATAAAATAGGACCTCTGTTAAATAGAGTCGTCAATATTGTTGTTGATGTTATGAGTGTATAGACAAAAAATTAAACTAAAAAAAAAGTTATCCATCCAAATTGTAAATGGTAATGATGTTTCAATTCATACAAAAATTTAAATATGGTATAACAAGAACTTTTCCATAATTGATAAAATTACGTACATTGAAACAGTTTTGATAATTATTTAAATACATATAGTTTGTACCCTTAACTTAATAACTTTTAAATCATTTTTTCATCTCTGGGACTTCCTAACTTTTGTACAGCAGCCAATTTACAAATAAAACAATATAAGTTCTACTTTGCATGGTATTTTCTAGACAGTACTGTATTTTATACAAAAAAAAAACCATAGGCATTGCATGTTAGAATTTTCTGGGTTCATTTGATTAAAGTTTGTGCCTTGATTCAGTTTATTTATATAAATAGATATTGACGGTATTAGTATTATCCCAGTTGCAGTGATTACTAGTATTATTGGTTAGTTAAGTAATGCCAAGAAGTGTGGATTTATTGTTTTGAGAGTTTCTATAAATCTCATCAAAAAAGAGCAAAAAAATTATCATTTTGAATAATAATAATTAAAAATTGTTTATTACCCAAATTTGGAATGTATTAAAGTAATACTTTAAATGTAATAGCATAATTTGTTTTAATAACTTTGATGC
Source organism: Eurema hecabe (assembly GCA_026213755.1). Lineage (NCBI taxonomy): Eukaryota > Metazoa > Arthropoda > Insecta > Lepidoptera > Pieridae > Terias > Terias hecabe. Next base: position 4,476,324 of record JADANM010001663.1, on the reverse strand, counting down.
CTCTCTAATTACAATTTTCAAACTATTCAAAATTTTATAATTTTGTCTTTGAGTATTATCATGTTTTTGTTAACTTATTGTTCTAATTTATTACCTTACATTGTTTTTAGTTTAAGAAATTGTTAGATATGCTCAAAATTGTCTTTCTTATTCCCAAAAGAATAACCTATTGAATTGTGTAAAATTATGTAATTGTTTTATTTTCTATTAAAAGATATACATTTTTGTAAACTGTTTTTGTTGATATTTGTTCTATAACTAGTAAAAAATGTATTATATAATCTATACCTATTTAATATTATAAAACTGTAGAGTTTGTTTGTTTGTACGCGCTAATCTCAGGAACTCCTGGTTCGAATTGAAAAATTCTTTTTTTATTGAATAGACCATTTTTCGAGGAAGGCTTTAGGCTACATAACATCACGCTACGACTTATTACACTTACAAACAAATAATGGAAAATGTGGAAAAAACGGGCAAATTATTCATCTTTGAGGACTTCCGTTGCGTGCGCTGCGAAAACGGTTCAAGATACCAAGAAAATATGTATGAAGGAATTATTACTCTTTAAATTATCAAAAAAATGGCAGTATACATCTATCTTCTAAGATTGACTCACAATTCCATAATATTAGAAATAGAAACATTATATATAACTCGTACGAATTAACTGTGCACCTCTTGCAGTGACGTCGTGAAACGTGAAGTTTGGTTTGATTTCCAATTTTGAAATATCATGAAAATGTATCTCTGTAAATCAACAAAATCAGTTATAACAGGAGAATTAAGCCATATTAAGCCAATTAAAAACTAAAGATGCACAAGATGATAAATTTGCCATCGTTACTTAGTGCTAGAGGCAATTATGGGGCGGCAGGAGATGGGGAATATTCCAGCGAAGAGTACAGTTAATTTGTACAAACTGCATTGATGAGGTTTTAATAAATAAAGCAAATAATAAATAAAATATTTATTACTAAGTTAAGTTAAACTTAAATTGATTACATTGGCAATGGCCACAATGCACTCTGGTCTGATGAATTAAGGTCGGGAGGGTCCCGTAGGTCATCTAAAGAATCTTGCTCCAAATCATTGTTATTTCTAGCTGAAGAGTACGAAGTCCTTAGTTCTTCATCTTCATCGTGAGATTCTTCCGATTCGTCAGATTCATCATTGCCTACAAATAAAAATTTATTTTAAATTATAGCAAGCACTATAAGTAGGGCCTGCCATGAATTTAATCAAAACATCCATTTATTTAAGGCCTTACAATACCACTCTCCGTAGTGTTACACGCTTAAAATTAGATTTAAAAAATATAACTGACGACCAACATACCATCTTCCTCTTCTGAATCAGCCTCTTCTTCCATTTGCTCTTTGTCCGTTTTCCCGATTGGAGGTCTTTTCGCAAACTGATGTCCAACAGAATTCAACTATAACATTAAAGCAATATAATTTGACAATAGGTTCATATTCGTAGAAATTATGTATGTTTTTCATTTTAAAATATCTCTACCCATTGTTGATTTGCTTGTTCAAGACTGGTTAGTTCTGCTTCTTCATCGCAGGGATTATCTGCATTAAACCACTTAGGATCTAACATCCGTGGAAACAGCGTTGGAAATGGAATATTCATTTCGATAACTCTTGAAATCTTCCAACCAAACCGTTTTTATTTATTTATAATCAAACGATCGAACTGCGAACACGAACAAAATTTCCGCTTGTTACATCTGTCAAGTGTCAAAGAAATGCCAAACTCATAAGTCGGAAGTCGATTGACAATAATTCAATACGCTACTATTTACGTTGTCTTCGTTATATCCGAGTGCTACAATTTATATTCAATAATAATACGTAAAATTAATTTTAAATTTTCTTCCACAATACATGATCGAAACCAACAATATTTGCTTATTTAATATTTAATATTTACTTTAAATTTCTAATGTGGGAGACTGATTCTTAAACTACGCTGTATTTCAGGGACCACACACGGTCAGGGAAATATAACCTACATCGAATAAAAATTAGAAAATTACTTTTTTAAGGCGACACCATAACTGTTAACAATTTTTCTTCAACTTCAAACTCGCCTTCTCGGTGTACTCACTACCTGTGTAGGTACCTACAATAATTAATTATAATGTATGAACCTCATGTACGTGTCTAGCTTAAAGGCATTTGTTATACATGTATGTAGGCAGGATAATATCATTGTAGGCAGGTATATTTTTCGAGTTGCATTTGTCTTTGTACAATAGAATGTGAATTAGACCATTTGCCAAAATTACAACATTCTTTGTCTTCACTATAATCATGATACTCCTTTGTATTTGTCGCGATGCGTATAAGTATAAAATACAAATAGAAATCATCTCTTTTCATAAATCTAATAACACGGTTGAAAGAGTTACTTATCTTAACCATAAACATCGTTTTAACGAGCACTTTGTCCATTGTAGTTTTTGTAAACAATAAGTCGTATGCATGCCTAATTGTACTATTATGTCTTTGATGAGAAAAGAAGTTGCTGGTTTTAATGCGCTTAATTTTTCATTACATTGGTAAACATTGGAAAAGACATGAATATGCCACGGTGGATTTCTTATATTGTGATATTTATTTTTTTGTTGGTGAGTTTGTTTGCTACGTAGCTTTTTAGATATTATTATGCAGTATTTTATAGATGCTCACAAACTTCCCCGTTTATAATAAATAATTAATAAAAGAAGGATTCATACGAACACATGCAACATTACTATTAGGTAGTTTTTACAAGATCTTGAAGTTCCAAACGCAAGACACCATTTTATTGTATTCTAGATTCAACTAGCCGCAACAATGTCTTCGCTAAATGATCATTCATATTTTATGGACATGACTGGACCAGAGAATGATTTAGCTGAAATTATATCAGCAAAAGGTTATTTACCAAAAGACAGCAAGTTACCGAAAGCTTCTATAATAAAAAATGAAGGTACTTACTTTTGCGAGCTTTTTGTATTCATAATAATAATATTATCAGAAGCAGTACTAATTAATAGTACCTAGCTATATAATATGTATATAATTCATAGATAATTTGTAATTATTTACTCTTTAGGAGACGAGGTTACCTATTTACTATCTAAACTATCCGACGAAGAGCTTATAAAATTGTTGAGTGAACAGCCAACAAAACACGAATATGACCTTAGTGATATAGCCAAAATAGCTGCGGCAATTAATTCTGAAGGAGCGTTACAAAATATTAAGGCAAGACAAACTGCTGCAGCTAAACAAAATATTTTAAGTAAATTGACAAAACATAAAAAATACGAAGCAGAGGAGAGTGATGAACACAAACAAATGGGGGTTTATCGTTTAGAAAATAAAAAAGTTGATACAAACTCTAAATCAGATTCAAACTATTTGGCTTTTAAAAAATTAAACAGTCTTCTAAAAGATATTCCACAAGAAGGACTTGATGACGACGATATGGATGAGGAAAAGAAAGAACTTCTGTTCAAAGTTCTGGTTAATCAATTAAAATCCTTGTGCTGTAAAAAGACGGTTAAGAAACAAGAATTGGTGATGCCAAAATTTAAAAGTAAAAGCATTGTAGATTCATTTAGTGCACCAAATATTAAAGAATTTAATAAGAAAGCAACAGAATACATGTTTCTTATTATTAATGACGAAATTAAGAGTAACGGCAGCGGTGAGTTAATAATTGTCGATCCCGAAACATTGCAACAAAATAGCAGCGTTCTTTTATTGGGACCGATATCAACACCATTAACGGACAAGCAGCTAACAATAATCGTACGTAAATTTCGCTTTTGCGTTCTTATTTCTGTTTGATTTTTAGTTAACCGAACATGTTTACTATTTAAATGTACATCAGTAAGTATACTTACTTAAATACTTTTTAATAAAAAATAATCTTTTAGATGAATCGCATAACTAACGAGCTATCCAAACCGGAATATCTTACTCTTTTGAAACAACTATCGGAGGGTACTTTGAGTAGTGACAATTTAAGACTTATGAAGAATTTTATTCATGGATCTCAATCACGTCGCTATATAAAACCACATCGCTGCAATCATCAATCTAAACTGGCAAGAGTCTATGGAGGGCCGAAGTGGTTAATTTGTACTGGTTATATCAATTTAAATACACCAAGTTTATACGACTAAGCTCATTGTATTTTTTCTATTGTTTTATTATTTTTTGTAAGTACCTGTTTTTATTTCCTGAAAGCTAACTGGCACTGAAAAGTATATACAATAAGTAAAATTCGGTGCAAGCGTTCTTACCATGGCGAAGTACATATTATCAATTCACGTTTAAAATACGGTTCCGAAGACATGAAGGCATTAATGAATGAACTTAATAATTAAATAATAAAACTTGAATTTGTATTAATTTTCTCTTGTCATTTAACAAGCCGTTGGGCTCTATGATGGACGCGGATGTTTATTCTAAAGATTTGCTTTGAAGCTGGATATCATACCATAACAAAGATCGTGGTACATAATAAGTATTTTACGCGGCAAAAAAAGAATAAATAAAACATCAATTTTAGTATAAATAAAATTGTATTCTTTTCATTTCAACAAACAATTTAAAACACAAATCGAATAAAGGACAAAAATTCAAGAATTGGAACAGTAAATGCTAATATTGTTTTCATTTTATTTCCAGCGCTAGTCATCACGTGAGCTGATTCTCGACGGGTAGGTTTAGCTGGATACACTTCTAGAGGTTCTTTAACTTGCTCTTGGTTCTTGACGATTTGTTCATCTAGCCAAGCTTTAAATGTAAATGTAGGTAGGACATCAACTAGGTGCTTATTAATAGCATAAGTCGATGTCATTTCCTTTGTGCACTCATCTTGACCTTTTGTAACAATTCCTATCAACTCATTATCGAATATTACAGGACCGCCAACATCTTTAAAACACGTTGGTACTTTAGTATCAATACAGTCTAGAAATCCTAGTAGTATATCGCCATTGGTTGCTCTCTGCTCTATGCCAATAGACTGAAGGGGTTTTATTTGACCTGCTTCAGCATTTAAACCGAATCCTAAAGCTTCCATTTCGTTTATATTTTTCCCGTTTGTAATATTACTCAATCGAATCTTGGAAGCTAACGTACTGTTATGCCTTTCAGTAAAGAGTATCCCGACATTTTTGGCAGAATCACCTCCAGTGTAAGTCGGAAAATTTTCACTTTTAATAACATGAAGCTGCACTACTGTGTCGTCTTTTTTGTCGGTGGTTGTATTAACAAGAGCATAACTCACGTGCTGTGTACATTGACCAGCAGTTAGAATAAGACCGTTAGATACGATGGATCCTGCACAAACGTACTCATTTCTTTGAGACATCAATGCTGCTATGAACGGGAATTGCTTAGGCTTCGCCGGTTGAATTTCATGCAAAATAGTGTTCTGCCTTCTTAAACACATAGTGATATTGTTAGACTCCTGCTCTGTTGCTATTTCCATCCCATCGTCATTCCCCTCCTCGTCTCGGCCATATTCAACACTTTTCTTTGAATGTTCACTAGCGCATGTACGAAGAGAATTAAGGAAGAATATAACAAAAATTATATTTAACATCAAAAATTGTTTGAACATCATGGCTAGCAATATGTTACACGGAGTTCTTTTTTCATTTCTTTAATTTTCTTTGACAAGATGTGAAAGAACAGATTGGCCAGTAATCATTGAAAAAAAAGTTAATAAAACCTTATAAGAGGAATGTAGAATTATTTTCATCTTATTTTATAAATTATTACACGAATCTTATATATTATTATTTATGTATTTATAAGTCACTTAAATGGATAATTAAAATTTCAAATATTCTATATTTTACTTACAACTTCTAATAAAATTTACTATTATAATAATATGCATGGTAGGTTGGAAAGAAAGAAATCTTTTATTTTATTACCTGCTCACTTAAAGGTACTATAGTTCCAAGCAGTTCATATCGGTGGCAAAGCGACTAAAGCCTACGGTTTCCGAACTTCAAGTTAAAAGGAATAACGAGAGATACTTTTATAAATAAAAAAAAATTGTCATTACACAACTTATGCTCGCTATTCCCGTTTATCAGAATTCAGGGAGTCGCAGTGGTGCAAACAGTCTTCGCGTGCCATTTAAAATTAAATAATTATAGGCGAATTCTGTGTTCGGAATACAAACTAAATATTATCATCATTGATTCATGGTGAAATGCTTAGGTACACAATGCAATCCAGGGAGAGATAGCAAGTTTTGACACACTCAACCGACTAGTTCGGGATCGTGTTAGTCCCGTCGGTGCGTAAACACCAGATAATTAATGTCATAGAAAGTCAAGGGTAATGTTTATTCCGATTTAAGGTTCTCCAGATTTTAGTTTTGAAACAATTTTACGTATATCGACATCACTATACTTGTGAAGTGAGCTATTAAAAAGTAGTTAGCCATACAATATGTAAATAAAATTGGAGTGCTTGTTTGTAATATAGAAATAAACACTTTTTACTACACACACCAAAACAACATTTTTTATGATTAACTGTGTAAGAATGTCCATAGCTACGCGCAGCGCATTGTGCCATCTAATTTCGGGTAATGTAATCTCGGGATCTACTGAACCGATTTAAAAAAATCTTTTACCAATAGAAAGCCACATTATTGCTGAGTGTCCAACGAAGTGGGCACGGGTCGTCACGAACCACCTTTTTGCTTTATGACTATACCTACATTATCTGAGTGTCCATAAATAAACGCTCTGTTATATGGGTATTTGTTTTTCCTTTTTTTAAAAAAATGTTTTATTATAAAAGAAAATAATGATTCACTTTGAATAATTATATTACTTAGGAACTATTGTTGACGTGAAGGATGGGATTTGCAAGGTAAGGTCTCCTTACTGGAGCGGGATATAACAACTCGTTCTATGTATCTATAAAAAAGCGATAAATTATTCAATATATTTTTCTATTTATTATTTATTCTAAATGCGCATTATACATAATCATAAATGAGATTTTTGTGATTGCATACTCTTTACTAATTTTTAAATTGTTGCTTCTTATATTTTTTTTATTTGTGATTGCTTTGCGGACCACATGGGATGCTTCCAGGGACCACCAGTGGTCCGCGGACCACCGGTTAAGAACCACTGCTCTATAGGGTTAGAAAAAACGCGGTTTTACGCGCGACATAGCTAGTAATAATCATGAGTGTGTTTTTTCAATAGTCCAATAAATCGTCGTTTCTGCTTGAATACTGGAAAATTAATTGTGCTAATGTTATATTTATTGTTAGTGTTTTACATATTTGGTTAATGGGGTTGATCATAAATTAAATACTAAAGTCCCCTTAAGTCCTCTGCCTTAACAATTTGTGATTTCCTGTACGTTACGCTCAGAATACAGAAAAACATTTCACGTAAGATCTACAGTGAAATTAAATATGTTAATATCCATGATAGTAAGAGTAGAAAAGGTAGCAATTGTCTTCATTTAGGCACATATATTTTTTTAATCCTGCACATAATTAATCCGGTAACCGGTTGCCGTATTAAAATATTCTATGGATGTTTTAGAGTTGGTGCAGAAAAAGCTGCATGAAGGCGAACCTAGCTTATTTGAAAAATATATGATATGTCATTTATGACAAGCTGTAATTTGTTATTTGACATTAAGACATTTTTTGATAGGTCCATAAACCTTACAGATATTTGACAGTTCACTCTTTTGCTATGAGCTGGCTGGATTTTGGTTTCAATAAGACATTTGATATTTTAGAATAGAACCTAAATAAGTATTACAATGTCCAAAAAGAAGGGGCATAAGAAAAATTTTGACATCGACGAAGATTTTGAAGAAAATAAACCAGTAGCAAATGAAGCTATAACCTCAAAAAATAAGGGAAAGGGGAAGAAAAAAGGCAAAGATTTTCATGAAAGTGATGGAGAAGGTGACGGTGATGTAAAAAAAGTACCGATCTCAGATGACGAAGATGGAGTAAAACCTGCGGCAAAGAAATCACAGAAAAAAGGTACTTTCTTATTTCTTTATGTCCATAGTTCCAATCTGTTTTGTGATTTTAATTTGAATAATCGTTATTTTAGTATTGTATTCATATAAACTGATACCATTTTTGTTATAGGCAAAAATAAAAAGAAAGGATTAGATCATTCTGATGAGGAACAGGATGACAATAAATCAGTAGTAAGCAATGCCACAAGTAATGCTTCTAAACCTGCTGCAAAGTCCAATAAAAAGAAAAAAGGTAATATTTGTTGAAAAGCACAGGGTAAATGTAATACATAAAACTTTGAAAACAAAATTATTGAAAAATATTATTTCAGGTAAAGGTAAAAAAGATGATGATTGGTCTGATGATGGCAGTGATGTAGTTCTTAAGCAAGTGTCTGAAGATGAAGAAATAAAACCAGTTAGTAAGAAAAAGGGTATGTAAAGAGTATTAACAAAAACTCAAATGATCCACTAATTAAAGTTAATTTGGATTTATATTAAACACCTGTGGTATTCATTTAACTCTATAATCTTGGAACTTAATTGAAAATGCAGTTTTTAACTACTAATTTTCATATAAATTATATATAATTTTTAGCAAAGAGTAAGAAAAAGGCAGCCGTTGAATCTGAGGAGTCCGACAATGATGATGCAAAGTCTGTCGTGAGTGATGTGTCCAGTAATGCAGCACCACAACCTAAGTCTAAAAATTCTAAAGGTATTTTTACTTATTTTTTTTCTAATCCATATTTTAATGGAATTTTGCATATGTAGGTACGTTATCTATCTAGTAGGGTTTGTATGTTTTGTAATCAAGTACCATAATGGCTGAACCAATTTTCTAACACGAGATCTAAATAAAATCTGAGTTAAGATAATTTTATGAAGTTGGATTTTAGTTTAGGAATTTTTATATAAAATTATACCATAAATGAATTACTAGATGGTTATCTATTGCTGCCTCAAATCTCATTATTAAAAATAAATTTGACCACTCATTTAATACTTTCTAAATTCACTCAAGTTTATAAGTTGCCACATAAGGCATAATTCCCTACAATTCCAGCATACAAATATTCAGTAAAAACAGGAATTATTTTTTTTTTCAGGAAAAAATAAAAAGGTTATCCCTGACCCGGTATCAGATGAATCAGATAATGAAGACAGCAAGTCAGTTGTTAGTAATGTATCCAGTAATGTGGCGCCACCACCTAAAACCAAGAATGTTAAAGGTACCTTTTATATTAAATTAAAAAGTAAATCAATAAAACCTCTTTTATAATTTATATTGATATTTAGCTAAGAATAATCTCCATCAAAATATTTTTTTTATTTCTATGGTTTTCTGGAAGATATTAATTCCTATCAATATGGCCACCAATTGATAAATCATGGAATACTGTGTACATATGTGTAGTTTTTTTTTATTTTGCTCTTGTGTAGGATTATTTTAAAATTTTATTTATTGTTTACAAGTAATTAATATTATCTTGGTGATTCTGATATGACAACTTTTTGTAGGTAAGAATAAAAAGGATGAATGGCCAGAAGAGGAAAGCGATAAGGAGCTTAAAATAGATTCCGAGGAAGAAGAACTTAAACCAGTTGTTAAGAGTAAATGTAAGTATTACTACATATATTATTTTTTCTAGACTTCACCCTTATACAAAGGTGGACCGCGAACATCCACTCACATGTTACCCCTCATTCACACAAATCGGTTCGCCTCAACATTCTTACAGAGAACTACAAAGGGAATCCACCCTTCCATCACCAGTCTTTTAAAAAAATATTATTTGGAACTATTCAAAGCAACAGTGAATGGTTCTTGATAATATCTATAGTATAGATAGATCTAGGACCTTTTTGTTTAGAATTTAGAAAAAGATTATATACCATTTTTTCTTCAAACAATCTTCTCAAGTCTTTCAAAATGTTTTGAGATTTCTTAATTATTAATATGAATGAATATTTTTGTTCAAATCCATTTTATTTTCTAGTGAAAAATAGAAAGAAAAACAACATTGATAATATTGAAGAGGAATTAAAGAAGTTCGAAATTAAAGAAGCAGAACCAGAGTATGAAGAAAATGATGATAAGGTAGTTTTTTTTAATATCTAGTTTACGTAAGAAATAAGTACACGTCGCGTCACGAATCTTTAGCGCTGAACGAAACCTGCACAGAAGTTTCCTTCAAAATCACACAATTTAAATATTGTTGTAAATTTCACTGTTCATAAAATATCCTTTTTATATTTATAGAAAGAATCACAAAAAGAGTCGGAAGATCTTAAGGTAGAAGAAAAGAAAATGAGTCACAAGGAGAAAAAGAAGTTAAAGAAACAACAAGAATATGAAAAACAAATGGAAATGTTAACCAAGAAAGGTGGTCAAGGTCATAGTGATCTTGACGCTAACTTCACAGTGAGTCAGGCACAAAAATCTGCTGGTAAGGATTCCATAAGTATTTATTTTTTAAACAATAGCCTATATTTTGACTCTATAAACATAGTATAAGATATAATTATTACACTTTATTATCATGATTCTAGTTGTATTGTATAAAATATTATAACATTGATATGTGGAAGCATTTTTGCAAATATTTATTGCTTAATTTTGTTTGCCTGTTTAAACATTAAAATATTTTTATAGGTCAGATGGCAGCACTGGAGAATGCAGTGGACATTAAAGTAGAGAACTTCTCAATAAGCGCTAAAGGACAGGATTTATTCCTGAATGCTAATTTGTTGATAGCCAATGGTCGTCGATACGGTCTTGTTGGTCCAAATGGTCACGGCAAAACGACATTGTTGAGGCATCTCGCCCAGAGAGCCTTCCCGCTGCCCCCACATATAGACATACTGCTTTGTGAACAAGAGGTCACTGCCAGTGATATGACCGCAGTTGATACTTTATTAGATTCCGATGTTAAAAGAAAAGGTTTGTTGGTAGAGTATTATAGATATGTTTATATTTACTTTAATAAGTCACTATCAAATTAATTAAATTATTGGTTTTCAATTATAAGAGGGGTAATGATTTTATTTTTTGTGTAGAATTGTTGGAGGAGTGCAAGGAATTAGAAGGTCTTATAGAAAAGGGTGATCTTTCAAAACAGGATAGATTAAATGAGGTAAATATTATTCAATATAAATTATGTATCATAACAATTTTTAAGCTTAAGGAAAATCGAAAAAACGTGTATATTACTTTTTATATGCAATTAATATTACTGGTTGGGGCGTAAAGTTTTATGTAAATATTTTTTAGGTATATGCAGAGTTGAAAGCCATAGGAGCCGATTCAGCCGAGCCCAGGGCGCGACGTATTTTGGCCGGTTTAGGTTTCAGTAAGGAAATGCAAAATAGAGCTACTAAGAATTTCTCCGGAGGATGGCGTATGAGAGTTTCATTAGCTCGGTATGTTTATATATTTGTTCAATAATATTTTTATGATTTTTTTTACATAAAACACCTTAATAATGTCCACATATGATGTATGAGTTGTTCATATTTAAGTGCAACTCAAAAAAAAATACATTGGGTTTGCAATACAGATTCTACCTATATTATATTTATATTCTACCTACATATAGCCTATGACACTCAGCAATAATGGGGCTTTCTATTAGTGAAATAATTTTTAAAATCGGTTTAGTAGATCCCGAGATTACCCCCTTACAAAATTTAACAAACACACAAACTTTACTTTACAATATTAGTATAGATTTGAAAAATAATGCTAATTTTAAATGTTAAAAGCACGCAAGTGAGTGTATTAACTAATAATGTTTATTTTCAGAGCTCTTTATATAGAACCAACATTGTTATTGCTTGTCGAACCTACAAACCACTTGGATCTTAATGCTGTCATTTGGTTGGATAAGTAAGTACATATAAGTCTACACTTAGTATAAGTTTTTTTTAATGATAATTGTGTAATACTTCTTTGATATTATTTTTGAATTATGAGTAAATTTGTTTTAAATAATTATATTCTTCTTACATTTGGAATAAATGTGTGTGATAGATATATTATTATTACAGCTACTTGCAAGGATGGAAAAAAACATTACTTGTGGTATCTCACGACCAGTCTTTCTTAGACAATGTTTGTAATGAAATCATTCACTTGGATCAGCAGAAGTTGTTCTACTACAAGGGCAATTACTCCATGTTCAAGAAAATGTACGCACAAAAGCGAAAGGAGATGAT
>JADANM010001663.1:4413828-4455689 GCA_026213755.1 Eurema hecabe | reverse complement strand
CTCCATTATAAACTTCTCAGCTTCATTAGAGGATTTAAAACGCAAATTTCCTTTTCGATTGTAACTTTTTTCACTTCTTGAAAGGAAGCTTCTTTCAGACTCGAAAGGAAATTAGTATCCTTCCCTTTGAGGGGTGAAAACGTGTTTTCGAAAAATTATTTGAATATCTTACTCAATCTGCTCAGATTTAGTTTAACAATTAATGGGAACGTTGAAGATTTTTACAACTTTGAAAAATTAGTTTAAAGAATACTCGGATGACTTTTAAGGGCGTTACTTATTTGGAAATTACTTATAATTTAACACAACTTTACTGCAGTAAACGTATGTTATATAAGATGAATATTGAATAATCTTTTAATTCGAATATATAACACAAAAGCTTTACATAATTCTATTCTGTTAATTGTAACAAAACCATAATGACATTATGCAACATCAAATAAACCCACAATGAAGAAATTACAACGCAAACCCTACCAGATTTCCTTGTTTTCGCATGAGAACATTAAACGTATTACAGTAATGTACTGAATTATCTCCTAACGAGACAACAATAAGAGGTATGTCTACACTGAGAGCCTATTACTGTCTAGAGAGTATTCCCGCCCCTTCTTATCTCATTCCACCCTTGTCACACTAAACAACTCCGCCAAGCCCTTATTACAATATATGTTAAAGCATGCGTTAGATTATTTCGACAAGGTTCCAAAATCCATATCACATTTTCGTACAATGTGTACACAATAGAGGCGATTACTCTCCCCCGCGACATGATTTTATTTGTGCAGTTATTACAGTCTCGTCGAAAGATATTTAAATTTCATTAGGTTTGTTTTACACTTAATTTGTGAGGGGAGTGCGGCATTGTATCTTTGGGGTGGAGCCCTATTATTGCTTTGAGCTTTGCAGCTTATTTTGTGTTACCCTCTATGAATTGCATTGGTGATTTGAATTTTGGAGATAGTTATCAAAATATTACAGCGTTGGTAGCGTTAAATGTAAGTACTTATCCTTTCTATGATACGATCGTATTACATAGTGCTTTTTTTAATGAAAGCGTGTTAAAACTGACCTTTTGCTTGTTATAATTGCCAAGTAAAGCTGCAGTCTGCACGATTCGTCATTATCTCAAAATAAACCTTAATAACGGAACTGAAACTTAAGGTTCAAGTCTGATACATAAAAAATAGTTCAAGAGACGTTTACGAATGAAGAGTAGGTACGTACCTATATAACAATACCAAAAGAAGGCATACTACTCTTTAATTATGAGATGTCTCATTAAATACCAATGAAGCTTACGAAAACGTATGTAAAAGTTATTAATTATTAGCGAAATGTACAAGATGTGTTCGCTGTTCACGCTAGCGCCCTCTATGTAAGTGGAAACATTTCGCAGACGCAGACTCCATTAGCAGTGTTCGCCGGACTGTCACAATCATTTTTCTTTCCCGCTGCCGCTAATTCTCCACCGCGCTTCAGTGGGCATATAGAAAGATCGACTCGATATGAGAGTTTAGTTCCAATGTTTTTTTCTTAATTCTGTTTTTACGTACAGCCTGTATTAATTTAATGAAGCAACTTAGGTTTGGTAGTGTACGTTTAATTGTATCTTAGATGATCATTTAGTTCAACAATATTGTGACTTTATTTTTTAAGTGACAGTTGGGATATTAAATATTCTTGATATTTAACTTTCAAGTGGGAATAACTTACATTCACTTATTATATATTTAATAGAACATTTTACCTAGGTACAATATTTTAACTATTTAACTAACTCTTAATATTAAATAAAAAAACAATGTAGGTATGTATTTATTCAATATATTAAGTTTTGGGGTTTAATATCTCTATTGAAGTAATAAATACTCGCTGTTCAATTTAGTTATTTATGTCCGTTTCCTCTCTTTATTTTAAGCAAGAACAATTAAATTGAAACTTGAATAACTAATAGATATTGCTTTCTTAAAAAAAACATGTATTTCAATTACATACTTTGTAATTTGTTAATCTTTCCACGCAGCCAAATTCACAGATAAAATATATACCTACGAAAATATTAAAGTATCAAAGTGTGTTGACAGCGGTCGAATGGAAGGTTGATATCGACTTTTATTACTGCGGAGGGGTTGGTCATTAGCGAGATAAAGCGGCTGCCACCTGATAAAGTGCGTTTTGTTGCTCACTTACTTATTTCTGCGTTTTCAACACAACATACTTGTAATATGAGTTTTCGTCTTTTTCTTATTCCACGTAATAACATTTATCGTTTACATTGATCATTAAGATACAGGTAAGTTTGTACTTACTTATGTAGGTATTTTAGGCCCACTATGTTGATATACGAATAGGTATACTGCGTAATTATATTATGTAATTGTAATTATATTGTGTAATTATATAGATGGGTTAACCTTACATTATATAATGACAACAAACATAATTATTGTTTTTTAGCTTAAAAAGAAAGATCTAAAATTGTAGCGACTAAAATTGTTAACTACAATAATATGTGATATGTAGAAAAACATTACCCACAGATCATCGTTATTAATAAAAAAGTTTTCGTTCTTACCTATATTTATGTCTATATATTATCCTCCTTTACTTTTTACTCAAGGTATGCCATTCCATTTTTTTTTCTTAAATAAAAAAGAGTATTTCAAATAAGGACTTAATTAGTCCGGCAATAATACAATTCTTCCAACGTCTTAACATTATTTCGAATAATCAATCAATGAACGTATATGGCATAATTGTCAGCGACGAGTTGATTGTCGCATAAAATGGTAATAGTGAACGAATAACATTCCTAATAAAGAACAATAATAGTACGTACGATTATTAACACTTTACTTGAGCGGCCCGCGCGAATGATTGATGAGTTTACCCCTTCACAATGACTAATAGAGTGCCAGGAACATATGATATTCGTTACGGGAAACCGTAAATACCTCTGATATTGAACCTGAAAGCTCGCCTCTAGCGGGCTATTAATTCTTAATTTCCTAATTAATTTTGTAGATTATAAATTGGGTACGGTTCTTTTTTAAAAAGTTATTAAAATCTCTGCGTAGGCAACGCTAACAAAGCTCATATAGAGCATAATCTTTGAATGTTCCGAGAACATCTTAAGTATTTTTAATATAATGATTTAGGCCGTTTTGAAGATAGGTACTTAACCTTATTAACAGATAGATTTAAGCCATATAAGGACATATCATATATTCCCTAAGAACATAACAAAAACTGGATATAGTTCATTGTATTCGAAAATAATTCTTTGTAATCTGATTTTATGAGTCTCAGAAGAAACGATCGTATATATCTACTAATAAAATTGTTTTCATGTCGACGTAGACCGTAGTTGTGTAACACAGGATCGTTCAACTGCGATGTGCCGTCGGGCGCAAAACCCCGGGTCGGGCAATAAACGCGATTAGACAAACATTTCCTGACGCGAGCCACTTTTTCCAAAACTTGGCGAATAAATCAAGATCGGTGGTGTGTCGCAGTTTTCGCGTCGTCTTGCCAAATTTATGTACCGAGCGGCCCTTTCGAATGGAGATGTAGACCACTATTTACATATAAATACCTCGATTATTTGAATTATTCAATCGAGAGGGGGCGGCGCTGACAAATCACTTCCTCAGGAGATGGCACAAGTTGCTAGGCTCGAGTTTGATGTGTGCTGACTGCTGGCGAAGGGATGTTCGGATTTCAGTTCAAATCAAGCTTTTCGTATGTGATGTGAATAATGGTTGAACTTGTGTATGCCATGTCTAGTATCACATCGTATCTCCACTTTAAATCCACTTATTAATGCATGTCATATTGGAAAACAAATAGTATCTAGTACCTACCTACCTACCTGTATTTGTTGATTTACACTCCATGTATTTAGACTAGGTACTACATACTCAAGTACATAATAAAAACTTCATCTACTTACCATAAATATGTATATTGTTTTTTATTTGCTTTGTAAATCAAATTAGTTGCCGGTTAAGTATTTGATTATAAATGAGGAGAAAAAAGCAACAAAAATGTATGATTGTAAGTATTCTTCTGCGTTCCGTAATTTTATGCCCTTTCGTGCCATTTAGCTCGGGAAATAGTAGTCTTTGTATGGAAATCGGATGCAGTAATGCTCCGAACAACTCCGTATTCTATGTCTATTGTTGCTATGTAACAGCCTCATAAAACTTTATCATTATTATCGATTATATAACAAATTTATTAAATTTAGATATGTTTTTGTCATAAACATTCCTATTCTGTTACCTAAATATAAAAGAAGATGGACCAACAAAGAATTGTTATTATAACATGATATTAATATTATCCTTTGAATTCCTCTTTTAGAATTACATTGAAATAACCGATTTTTTTAATTATATGATATATTTTTCTAAGTATGAAACGGCCGATGATCTGCTGCAATTCTAAACTGTCCGAAGAGTTTGGTTAAGCGTAAATAGTTTTACGTTTTTTATAAAAATAAAAAACCTTAAGATAACCATGAAAGTTAATCAAGAGTAGTTACTTCTTGTTTAGTTAAACAACGAACAACTAACTAATGAGTCACACATTATAAATCGTACAGAAACCCTTAGTGCAGTATAGTGAGTACTATAAATTGAAAGTATGAAACTGGGGCTTAATATCCGATGCGATCTGGTTCGTAGCGAGATAACCATCGATAACTGAGCCCCATCCAGCTCCTGTTACTGTATTTATTTCGCTAATCGTGTTATTGTCTCGTGTTAGAGCATACTTAAGCTAATGTGAGGCCGAGTGCGGCAGCCGTTACATCAGATAAAGGCATTTGATATGCTAATAGCGGTAGCAAATGTTCGCGTAATGAGCGTGCGACGGTTCACCACCAGTTCTGCTTAGCACGGACTGTGATAAGCTAAACACTTAACATGCCTCTTGCTGGTAATGAACTTCACGTTTGACTGTAGTACAACGGACATTTTAAGTCGTGATGGGGTTTCTGTAAAGGTCTACATTTACAGTAAAAGCACACGTAGGTACTGTTTCTTACTGTAGATTTTGGTCTTTAAACTTTATACGTTTAATATGTTAAATATAGCTTATAGTTAAGTATTTCAATACGATATATATATTTCTAATTGTTCATAGGTTAGGTTACCCTAAAAGTTTATACTTCTATAATAAATAAGTCGTAATTTTATTGGTTTTTTTTAATTTTCCACTATAATGAAAGTTCGTTTTATCCATGAATCGTGTTATAGCAGAGGGTTACAGGGGATTACGATGGTATCGCGTAAACTTGACGCGCGCAAGCCGCGAACGGCGCGATCACTCGATCATCAGTTAACCGCTAATGCGGCTTAATGCAGCCATTGTTCCCGCGTATAATTCACTTGTATTCGCATTTCCTTCGCCAAATTGTATACTATCAACATCTACGCACGAATTACATTTCATTGTATTAATAGTGGGATTAAAACATGGACATTGCTATGAGTAGTAGAGATTATTAGTTTTTATATTAGTTATTGTTATACTTAAAGTGAAGTTCTTCTTTCTACATGATTGGTTTTGAATTAAACGTGTTGTTTAATCTAAATGTTTTCTAATTTTTTATGTAAAAAAGTAAGTTTTCCATCGATTATCCTATTGTATCTTTGATAAAATTGATACAAATTGTTTTACAACAACGTAAATTGAAAATTGCTGTTCTATTTCCCCCGACTAAAGATCCGATCGCCTCCGCCTCAACTATCGATTGCTACGAATCACTCCGGCTACTTTTCCCCCTTTCTGTAAAGTAAATCGCATTTACAACGTTTCAACATCGCTAACATGTTAAAACAGAACTAATGGACATTCGCTTCAGTCTCAGCCCGCAGGAGACGAATAATACTAGTAAAATGGTCCCATCTCCACGCTTCATTAATTTTATTGCCCGGAGGCGCTCCGACTTCGGAGTCGGGACGCCGCCGGCGAAAACATGACATTGTGTTGCCAGTGACTTAAATTGAATAAACACAAGCTATTATAGTGTAAGTGTAGCGCGGAATGCACATGCACCTTTTGTTTTTTGTTGCTCTTTGTAAAAAGGTAGCTACGACTAATCGTCATTATCTACTGAAAAACAAGTCCAGAACATGATTCGTAATCATCTAATTATTTTGGCAAAAAAAGAGCATACATTTCTTATGTTATTAATTTTCAAGTTTTAAGCATAATAATGATATTTTTCCTTTCTTTGACTTCTTTAAATAGCTAGATGTCACAGTCATCGCATTTCGCCAAGGGTGTTAGGTTAAAGTGTTAGGGTTTCCAAAATATTATTTATGAATACTTATGCGCTGCGGGTTTAAAGGATAGATGAACAATAAGTCGAGTACTCTAATGTAATGGAGATATTAGCGCGAGCGTAGCGGAATAATTCTGACACGGTTTTTTGTGTGCGCGCGACACAATAGGATTATACTGAATTCTCCATTGATCATTGCTTATTATATAAGTAGCTGCGGAGGGTGCGCAACATGAAAACTAAATTTGGTTTATCGGCTATTATGGAAAGTAGGTGTTAATGTTGAGATAGTTATTTATGGTACGATCGTGACTTTTCCGTTTTGAATACACTTTTATGGTTTTTGCGATAGTTTATTTGTTTAACTGCGAATGTATATTTGATATAAGATATAAAATATAGCTTTTAAATTATGTGCATCTGAAATAAAGGGTTTTGGGGTTAGATCTGATACTCATTAAAAAAACAAATAAGCATTGCATTTAAGATATAAGTATTCTAGAAGTACATACTAGTCGCGCCACACAGTTTTTACTAGATTAGGTATTAATTAAGGATTTAATTTACCTGCATGCCCACCAACAACTAAATAAATAGCCACAAAGTTTCGCGTTTTAATATTATTAGGATAATATAGACATCGTAACTTTTTTAAATTCTAATAGTATAAGATGGTAATAGTTAATTAACTAAAAAAATTATACAAATATTATCTGTATATATCCGTATATCTATATCTACCTACCTAATAGCATTATTTCAAAAGTCTTCACTCAAAGCACGAGCGCCGCCCACCATTCCTCTCCTTTCCTTTCAGAAAAACCTCCTAGTTTTTCGTAACAAAAATAAATTAAGCAAACAATAGGTCGGCGGCAAGTGGAAGTTATCTGGCCGTAACCTCTTAGGCCGCGATCCTCCCAACAATACTCTCAACTACTAATGTTTACTCAACTCGGAGCGCGACAAAGGGCCGGAACTATTGTTTGTTGGGAAAGCTTTATTTTGCGACCCTTGTCGCTGCACCGACAATAGGTTACCCAACTTAAAAATATATTATCTCACTCCGCGATAGCAACGTGTGAACATGCGTCACATTACACATATAACTGTTTGGATTGTAATAATGAGTTAATAGTTCAGTGACATTAGTACATAAGAATAAACTTCCTAAGTAACTTGATAGTCACATAGTGATTTTATTATTGAAATTATTAATATATTTGTTAACCTTTTTTACCGAGAAATATGTTACTTATACCATATACTTATACTTAAATACCACAAAGGTATTTTCAGAGTAAATTGCATTTTCATAATATCATATGAAAACGCAAGAGAATATTTTACGTAATACGATAAAATACAAAGTAATGTCCACACAAATCTATCATACGAGCAGGGGCGGTAGAGAGTTGAAAATTATCCTTTTCACCAACGACCTTAAGTATAATAGAGAAAGCACTTAAACCATTTTCTCCGCCTTTAAGTGGCGTAAGCGCTGCTATATTTGCAGCGGCTTGTTTTGTGAGCTAGAAAATCAACCATTATAGTCCATGAGGCTTATTTGGGCCGTTAGAAGCGCTTCTGTCGGGGCCGGGGGCGGGCGTATGGGGAACATTTCAGGCTAATGTGGCCATTGGGCGGCGCTAACAGCAATTAGGCTACATGCGAGTAAATGGATTGTGCATTACCGACGACATAGATTGATTTATTGGCTCCACAGAGCGAGTGGCCGCTTTCGATCACACGATTTAACCAGCTGCTACAATATAGCTATTACGAAAATGACTCGATTTATGTATCAGTGGCATTCGGTAGCATAATTTGATGCCAATTACCTTACAATCGTACCGTTCATAAACGTGCAAAATTATTTATATCGACTTAGTCCATATCCCTACCGACAAAGTTATTAGACGAGTATCCATTGTATCGCTTCGGCTCTATGCTTCATTGTATAAACTATAAAGCATCAACTAAAAACGAGATGCGATATAGATTATTCATAGCTTTGAGTACATTCGCAGATTGCTATGTTTAGTCATGTCGAAAGCAAAGTTTATTGGAATATGAATGTCATATTAAATTCAAGACCCTCAGATCATGTTATAAGGTTATGATATTTTTATTCCTTCACGTAAAACATCACATCTGTTAGTGGCCGGGCTTCTATGTATCGGTCTATGAATAATAAATGTGCCGATAGCCGATTGGGGAAATTGAATTTTATAGTTCGTAACACATTCGAGGACAGATGTCACAAAATGTCGCTCGCCGGCGGCGGTGCGGTATGTAATGGAAATGTCAAATAGAAATCAAAATTGGGTCGATTGTAACGTTAATAATTAAATAATCACCGACGGCACTCGAGCACTCCAATATATGGAGAAGGGAAGGTGCGACTTTCATTGTGATTAACAGAGTTACTTCTGTTTGGCCGAACAATTATCGGCCCATTACCAGAGGTATACAATGCTCGAAGTTCCATTAAATTATTGAATGCCATTCAAATGTCACCTATGGTGTAATATCATTACGGGTTTGGATACACGCGATTTCTATATTAAATCGAGTATTCTTAAACAATTTCCAAGGGTAATGAAAATGAAACAGTCTTTTATATATAATTTGGAGTAGGTGAGAACGATTAAGGTATACAAAGTCAAAGTATACGATTATCTATTAAAATACTGTTCATTTCGGTTGTTAGTTTTTAGTTGCTATGAGAATTACATTACCTATATTAATGACATATAACCAATACTATTATTTTAGGTTTATTTATTATCAGGACAAGTATGAAATTGTCCAACTAGTTTCTACTAAAAAAAAATGCGTACAAAAAACAAAAGCGAACCAAATTCAAATTACTGTCAAAATAAAATAGTTTCCAAAGACAAAAGCTTCTCCCCTCAATTAAAATCCCTTTAAAGTTTACGTTCAACGCTATCATGTAGCAATAATTCAATGTTCGACAGATATATTGTTGTTAATTGATTTCCCCTCGGCGCGAGTGTCTCCCAGGGCTCTACGAATTTAGATAAATTCGCGCTATCCGTTTACATCATTAAATTTTATTAGAGGCGATACAATAGCAGAGCCATTGGCTCGTCTACGGAGGGACTTTTCCGTCGGCAGTTGCGACCCTCGCCAATTCGTATTTCCTTTTGCCGCGAATTAATCAGGCTATTACGTCGGCTTTCAGACGTATGACGAATCAAAAGCCGGATGGACAACACTATAATGTATACATTATACGCGATAAAATTAGTTTTACTGTAATACAAAATCCAAATAAATATCAACCACTAGCCGGCCCAACGTGACTTCGTTCACGCTGTCCTAATCTTACCTAATCCTACCCCTACGCCTACTATTTTTTTTTTCTTAAAAACCATCCTCGTACATCCAGGATTAATAAAAAAAAAGAATTATCTAAATCGGTTCAGCTGTTATCGAGTTATGCGCTTACCGTGTTGGTAAGCGTTTTGCGATTCATTTTTATATTATAGATTAAAAACATGTGCTAAATCTATGGTAGTCTGGAAGTCACTAAAAAAGTTTATACGTAAAAATAATTATTATTTATTTTAAATAAACAATACCTCTATCATAATCTCGTTTCATAAAATAAATACACGTAAGTTCATTCGGTGTCTCTCAGTATTGGAATTCCATCTAACTTGGTGATTTGTTGCAGGCGATTCGAAGCCTGGTTGCGCCAGGCGTCTACATCGGGCATGTTTTCACATAACGGGTTGCCTATGAATACCAAATCTCTTAAGGCAGAACATTCCTGAAATATTATTTAAATTAAGAATTTATATACAATATTATGTTTGTTACCAGTAATAACTTAAATTTGGGAGTATTTTTTCTACAAATTAGCTTATTTTTTAAATAATAAAAATCATTTTTAATTGTTCTCTAAAAAAATATAGTAGGTATAATATAATAAAATACGTTATTCTATCGATATAGGTACTTGCGATTGATCAAATGCAATTAAAAGTAGGACGAAATTATCATTTAGATTAAATTATATTTATAAATTATTATTCTCATATCAGTAGAGAGACGTAAACAAAAGCCTATTAGTAGGAGCTTATAAAGCTACCGAATTAAACTATAAGAAACTTTCCAAATGAGAATAAGTGGAGAACAAGGGTGTGTTGTGTTACGTAGGTATATCAATTATACCTACTATGCTTTCATAAAAAAGATATATATACTTATAATACCTGCAGTCTGTTGAATTCAACCCATTCTTTGATAGAGTTGTTAGCCATATAGAGCACTCGTAAGTTTTTCATAGCACCGATCCCTTTTAATTTATCAATAGGATTGTAGCTTATCCATAGTTCTTCCAAAGTCTCGGAAACTGTTTCCTTTTAAATTGATTTATAATATATATATAAAGCTTATATAACTACAGTATAACTACAATTATCATTCCTAGGTATGTATAGTCTGACGACGGCTTGGCGCAGTGGTAGCACAACTGCTTTCTTCACGTAGTGTCGTGGGTTCGATTCCCACACCGGAAAAATATATTTGTAATTTACATTTGTATTTTTCTGGGGTCTGGGTGTTGCTATGTATTGTACGTATGTATTTACAAAAGAAAAGTATGTATATGTAATTTTTTCCGTTATCTAGTTGCCATAACACAAGCTTCGGCTTAGCTTGGAGCTAGATG
This sequence comes from Eurema hecabe, assembly GCA_026213755.1. Taxonomy (NCBI): domain Eukaryota; kingdom Metazoa; phylum Arthropoda; class Insecta; order Lepidoptera; family Pieridae; genus Terias; species Terias hecabe. Next base: position 4,444,692 of record JADANM010001663.1, on the reverse strand, counting down.
GCGCTGTGAATAAATGTCCTGAAAATATTTATTTATTTTATTTATAGTCATTTATGTTTTATGCTGGACTTAATTGACGTATTGGTGCGAGAAAGACAACATGACTGGGACAACCAATTAACGCTCGCGCACCCGACGATCACGCGCCCCGCGCGCCGCGCCGTTACATCGATACCTTATTTTTGACTTCTGCGCAGGTTTCTTTCAGCGCTAAAGATTCGTGACGCGCACTATAGCTACTATAAAAGAAAGTTCCTTTCCGCAGTCTCTACCTATTTGTATGTTAAGATTTGTTACTACGCTAGGGATTTTGATGCGGTTACGGTACGGATTTAGGTAAAGGTGTATCATTATCATTATTATAAATTATAAAACAAAGTCGCTTTATTCTGTCTGTCCCTATGAATGCTTAAATCTTAAAAACTACGCAACTGATTTTAATAATATGTTTTTTTTTTATCAGATAGAGTGATTCGATAGAAAGAACCTTTCTATATTATCGATATCGATAAGCAGCCGGGACTGGTCACTAGTATATAATAAATGAGTGATACGATGAGGCGGCTCGGTAGTTAAGTATAAAATACGAAAAAATAACTTTCAAATGAACTTACAATTCCAGCAAGAGTTTTGATATAATTTCTTCCCAATGATAGTATTTTTAAACATCTCATACCAGCAATACCAGCGATTTTATCAATCATATTAGATGACAAGCTCAACTTTCTGTAAATGGAAACTCATTACTCTTAATTTCAACAATATACGGTATACATTACGTAAAATGAATAAAAAATGTTTATTTATATGTTTTGTGCACAATTTTTCTTTTACATTTTCACCGTTGTAGTTACTTTTATTGTTAATACTGTTTCTATGATTTAGCTACACGTAAATTAAAAGAAAAATTTCACTTACAGGTAAAAATATTATATCACAGGTTTCATAACCTACCTACTAATTTATAAATTTACTTACTATCCAGCTAAGAATATGACAAAAATAATTAGATAAATGTATTATGTAATACGTATGACGTACTTTCTATCGGTATCACCTGGAGTGAAGTAGAAGGTAAATAGTGGTAAATGTTTTGTGACGACGACAATAAAAAAGTGTTCTATATGTAGCCTAGTTAAATATGGGAATGTTGGATACAGAAAGAGATGGCAATGCATTGTGGAATCTGCCTCATCTATGGGACGTAGAATATTAAGTCAAGGAAGTCATTACGTACTCGCAGGCTACAAGGGTTGAGAGAGCTCCGTCCATTTTCTCGATCGGTGGCCACTGAAACTGCAGTTCGATGACCTTAGCTTCAGCAGCCGACTCCCCGAATTTCTTTTCCCATCGAGCAATCGCTTCTTTACACGTCGTAGGTTTTACCGCCATCAATAATAACTATGTAAGTTTAGTTAATCAGTTATAACACTAAGTTATTCTTCGGTAATTATAATCGGTAAAGAAACGCACAAATATTATTACTATAGTGACGCAGATAATGACAAGTTTATGACAAAGAATGCTGTGGCTTTCATTTTAAAAATATTCATAGGAATTTTTATTTAACGTCACGGGTTTTGAATGGTTTTAAAATACATAATTATAGTTCAAATAATTGTGGACAAATATTTTTATAGAAAATTTTAGAATGATTTCGACTTTTTTAGATTTTATAATGTAGAGCCTTGTCGTTAGGCTGTATTAAGGAGGGTCGTCCGGGGTGGTACCACACTGCCACAAACCGAAGATGACCATTTCTTGAGTTACGGCATCTTATTAGAATTATCGTTCGGTAAGTAGGAGCACTGGTAGCCGATTTTAGATTCCCAGTCCGCCTTTAGCGTATTTTATCACCTTTTGACAAATCCTTTCCTATTACCCTATTTTAGATGAGCATCCCACGAACCATCAAAAAACATCTTCATTAAAAAACAGTTATTAACTGTATGCAACGGATACCATCCGTTGCATACAAATCACAATGCGCATATTATCAATGCAAATTTTTCCAAACCTTTTCATTTGACTTGACTACATCACCCTTATAGACATTTCAGGAGTACAGTACCACATTGTATACCTATAGTCATCCCAATTTATGTGCTTACGAGCGAGGGTCGCCCCGGTTGGCCGGCAGTAATCACGTCTCGCCCTCACACCTCCCGTGGGCCGCGACCCTTCGCTTTTGTGAAGTGTTTGTTGAATATCAAGTGCACAGATTATACATCTTTACTTTTCGATTGGAATCCTACTAAGATTTGTGAACATTTTTATGGTTTGAGCATGACTGGTTTTATAATATATACTTTATACTCTAAAACATGTACCTAAGTACATATATGTTATGTATATCTGTAGTTGTGTACTTACTGTCAAAGAAAGATAAATTCGGGATGTTATAAAAAAGTTAACAACCTGAAAAATTATTTGAAATTTTATTACCTGCTTCGCGATTTTGTTTGTTTATCACATATTGTTTTGTATTTACTTACAAATAAAAGACTTTATTAGAAGCCCATAATAATGTGGACAAAAGTTACGAGACTTATTTGCCCCTTTAAAATAGATAAAGGCGCTATTAAGTTGCGCTTTGTGGCATGTGGCTGCACGTGAATCAGTTGAACATAAATCATATAAAACGCATGTCTAAGCTTTTAAACTACTTACTTGTAATCCCTATAACCTTTTGTCTGTGTGATAAATATTGTAAACACTTTAAAAATCGTGAAACCATCGTTGTTATTTTTGTAATATGTTGAATATTTAAAAAGCGAATTTAACAAATTTAATATAAAGAAAATTGTATATCTCGCAAACGGATAGTTGCTACTTCGAAAAATGATTTTATCAAACTTATCTTTTAACTTTTATATACATAACAACTATTGAAACTGATTGTTGGTGTTAAAGTTCTTTTTTTACTGCATAAAAATGATTTTTAATTAAATATTTCTGAAAATAAGCTGCTCGGTAAGGAAGATAGCCCAATCGGCGCTAAATAGCCCCATCTGGCAACACAGTCCACAGTATCCATGATATATACAAGACTAAAATGTATAGATCTTCCATAAGGATTAAGCATTATTTCCTTTAAAAACCAAACTGGCTTCCGCTCCCGTGGTAATACCGGGATTAAAGAGCCCTGGAAGCCAAATTTATTAATTCATTTAATAATTATTACCCAAAAGAGGAATAAACATAATTATGTTTATTCACAGTTCCATACATTCAATCGTACTCACACATAGTTTCGTATTTAGAATAAAAGATAAAATTATGTAGTTTTCACTCCCGTTATCGACCAACTATCAAATAAATAAAAATTAAACGGTTATTACAAGTTTTGCAAATGCAGAAAGATAGCTATAAGATACCTACGATTTTTTAAAACAAATAAAACATAATATTGGCAAAGAACAGATTACGTTGTTCGATTATTGAACGTAAATTTACTTGTCAACTGTCAAGTTTGACAGTTGTTGTAGTTGATCTTTCAGAAATTGTAAACAAAGTGTCAACAGCGTGGATATAACCTCAACGCTTATTGTGAAAAGAATAATATTAATGTTTTAAAGTAGTATTCTTAGACATGGATGACCTGCAACTAAATATAACCAACAAGGTATGTCATAAATGCAGAATGTTTTACTTATATTTTTCATCGTATCTTTAATTTAATAGTTTTTTTACAGAAAAGCAATCTCAAAGCTAAACCAATTCAGAAAAATACTCATGACTATAAGTTTGTCGCTAAGCCAAACTATTCTGGTAAAATAATAGCAAGAAAACGTCCACAAAATGCTATTCCTAAGAAGTTTACTGAGAAATATTCCCAAAAACCAGCAACACATGAGCAAACCCAGCCACAACAAAAAGCAAATGTTCAAGAGAGTAAAGGTACCGATATGGAATCAAAATTGCGTGACTTGAGTGAAAATAAAGGAGAGTTCCACGGTAAAAACTACCAGGATGTGACGGATGAGATGGTTATCAAACAAAAACAAAGAAGTGGAGGGTGGATTTCATCATTATTTAAGAACAATCCAGATGTGCCTCGAGTTGGTCAGAGGGCTGTTAAACCAGTTGTAGAAAAAGTGTTTGCCGGCACCACATTTGCTGATTTAAACCTTCATCCACACAGCATAGCAAATTTAAAACAAAATCTTAATTTAAGCGAGTTAATGACAGTGCAACAAAAAGCGATACCAGTTATCTTACAGGGAAGAGATGTACTTATTAGGTTTGTTTTTTGTTTGGACTTTTTATTATTTAATAACTAGCTGTTGCCCGCGACTCCGTCAGCTTGAACTTTCATATAAACTTTGACCCCCCCTTCCTCCATCATAACCCTTTTTTCCAGTAAAAAAGTAGCCTATGTCCTTCTCCTGGCTCTAAACTACCTCCCTGCCAATTTTCAGCTAAATTGGTTCAGCCGTTCTTGAGTTATACTTGAAGTAACTAACACGACTTTCTTTTATATATATTTTTGAAATTTGATTTGAATTACTTTTTATCTTAAAACCCTACAGTACTATGAATAACAAGTTTTTTTAACAGGTCTCAAACAGGCTCAGGCAAGACTTTAGCATATGCTCTCCCAGTAATTGAAGGATTACAGGCAATCAGGCCCAAAATCAATAGACATGATGGCGTCCGTGTTGTAGTTGTAGTTCCCACAAGAGAACTCGCTGTTCAGACGTATGAACTGTTTGTACAGCTCACAAAGGTAAAACAATGTTTCTTTATTATTTTAGTTATAAATGAGTAATTTTGCCCTGTGGGTTTAACTAACTTACCTGTTAACCTGAGTTATGATTAGTTGCAATAATTTATATATTCTATATTATGACTTTCTTTTAATACTAGGGCCTAAGATTATATCAAACAAATTTACAAACTAACTCTTAAAAACTAGTGTAGATAACTGTCTAGTATTTTAAAATAAAAATTATCTTCAAATGAAATTGTAGTTATCGTACTAGCCTGCTAGAAAAACGTAAATAAAATCTTTTTTAATTAACATAATATTCATAATTCATTGGCTTTGGTTGTAATTATTTTTTAGTATGTGCAATTTTTCCATTAACCAAGTGCTGCCATTGGCCAGTCTCATATAATATTTAGCGATAGACTTCTTGATAACCTTAATATATGCATAATTCTTTGTTATATATTTTTTTGTTTAAGTTACAAATTGTAATTTATTTTATTTTTTGTTTGCGGTGTAAAATATCTTAGAATTTAGATAGAAAAAGTATATAATTAAAACTCCTTACATTGTTAATTTTTAGTCATTTATATGGATAGTTCCTGGTTTACTCAGTGGTGGTCAAAAAAGAAAAGCCGAAAAGGCCAGGTTAAGAAAAGGGCTAAGTATATTAGTAGGCACTCCAGGTCGCATAAATGACCATCTTAGACATACTCATTCCTTAAATTTTGCTAAAACAGGGTAAGGAATATATAATGTAGTATTAAAATTGCTTTATTATTCAAAATTACCTTCCCTTATTGATATAATTTACTTCTAGGTGTTTGATACTAGATGAGGCAGATAGGTTATTAGATATGGGCTATGAAAAAGATGTAGCGGCTATCGTAAAAGCTATTGAAGATCACAAAAAAGCGGCCACTTATGATCCTATGGCTCTAGTTAAGCAAACTATTAAAAAAGATCCTCCTGAAAATGACAATGTTAATCAAGAATCAGATAATAAAGATGAAGTTCACAATAAACATCCTTTAACAGACATTTTTATGTCTACTGAAAGGCAAACTATATTATTGTCGGCGACTTTAACAAAGGTAATTTGCCGTTTGATTGGAAATTATATTTATTTTTATTCATTAACATGATTGAGTATTTCAATGTATTTTCGTTTTGTATTATTGTAATAGGCAGTGGAGAACTTAGCCGGGATCACAATGAAGGAACCAGTATTTGTAGATACTTCGGATGGCAAAGCTTTAGTAGCTGATTCACTTAAACCAATTAAAGAGAATACTGATGTTATATCTTCAGACAAAGCCGTAGAGATCAAAACAAAATCCTCTAGTAAAGAAGTTGTTCAACCTAAAGAAAAAGTCGAAAAGAAAGAAGAACCAAAATCCAGAGGCGGTAAGTAACTTGATTGTTATAAACTTTTTTCATTGCGATTACATGTTTAACATTTTATGTTATATAATATCATTATTCCTTTAGGTCTTAAGGCTTTCAATGGTGCAAACCATCCAGATATATTTGGTAAAACTGATGTTAAAGAAGCTGATAAAGATATAACAACAAATGCCAATAAAGCAAATAATGACAGTGATAGTGACTCAGACTATGAATATTTTAAAGAACAACAGAATTTGAATGTTAAAAATCAAGTTGTAGAAGTAAAAGAAGATAAGACAGATCAAGAAGAAGAGCCAGAACCTCAAATAAGTATGTTTGAGAATGCTCTTAAAACGGCTATAGTTGAAGACGAATTAGTTCTACCGGCAACTGTTAATCAAACCTTCCTCGTAATTCCCATGAAATTAAGATTAGTATCATTGTGTGCACTTATTGTTGAACATTGCATTCTCAATAAAAGAGGAGGTAAAATGATCGTGTTTATGGCAACATTGGAAATGGTTGACTATCATTCAGAACTAATAGAAACCGTGTTAACCGGTAAAGGTGCGAAAAAACGTAAACAGAAGAAAATTAAAAATGATATTAAAACGAAGAAGAAGAAAGTTAGTGAGAATGGCGATGAAGAAAAAGTATGTAATTCATTAATTTTTGAAAATGTTCTTGTTAATTATTTCTTTACTGTTTATATTATCAAGAATATTTATTATAAAATAATTTTCAAATTTTATTATCATCTAAGGAATCATCAGAGGATTCCGACTCAGAATTCGAGATAGATTACGAAGCACCAGCCGAAGGTGGCCTTATTCCTATGGAGGTGGACGTGTTCAGTTTGCACGGCTCGATGCCGCATGAGCAACGAATGGAGGTCTTCAAGCAGTTCCGAGTTGCTAAGAGGGGCGTGCTGTTTTGTACCGTAAGCTTTAAAATCCTATACAGTTTATCTAATGATTTCTTAAATGTAAACAAAGAACGTGTCTTATATTTTTGGGCATATGTTCTAATATGTTTGTTAGTAAATTAAAGGATATTTTTTTCTCACTTATGTAGGATGTAGCTGCGAGAGGAATAGATGTACCTCGCGTGGATCTTGTCCTACAATACTGCGCACCTGCTTCAGCTACAGATTATGTTCACAGGTAAGTAATATTATGAAGGCATGGTATCCGGTAACCATGGCAACGTGGTTATCCTGCTAATATTATAAACGTGAAAGTTTGTGAGGATGTATGTACGTTGCTCTTTAATGCAATAACTGCTGAATGAATTTGGCGGAAGTTTGGTATATTTGGAAGATCGATAGGATACTTTTTAACACGAACGTTTTAAACCGCGGGGCGCGGCTTATTAATGTACAACTTAGAACATTATTCAATTTCAAAATTATAGTCAAATATTCGATGTTATTAAATGTCTTTTTAAAACATTTGATTTTGCTCTAAGTTTGCAAAAGGTGTCTCTTTCATTTTTTATAACAAAAATATCTGATTTTCAACTTTCGATTCCTAGGCCGCTACTAAATTTCTTAAAAATAAAAACACCAGCTAATATATTTACAGAAAGATCTTTGCCAAATTATTAAAGAGTATGTAATTGTGTAAAGGGTGGGGCGAACGGGGCGAGCCGCGCAAGTAGGTGCCGCCGTAATGTTCTTGTTGCCGAGCGAAACAGAATTCGTCAGACATCTAGAACAAAAACGAATAAGGTTAGTTCAACTTATTTTACATACTTGTTTTACTATAACTAATTTTTGATTTTTTTATAGATGAGATAATTCAAGATTAAAGGAGAATTTAAACTAAATATATTTCTTTTTATATGTCTCTTTATCCATACAAGATTTGTTCGTAGAGATAGTTATACACTTGTTTAATCAAAAAGGAATCTATAGTCCAAACTGTCTTGTCTTGACCATTTAACATATCACGTGGTTATACTAAGAAATTATCAAGAGACAGACAGACTTCGATGTAATGAACAACTATTAAAACTGAATAAATGTTGGTTTCGTGAAGGTTACGACAGTCAAATGAGTCGCAAGTGTTAGAAACTCTACGCACGGTAGCACCGAGCGCGCCGACTATGCAGCGGGCGGCCATCGCGGTGCAAGCGAAACTCGAACACACCGCGCACTCCTCTAAAGAGTGGCTCGGACGCGCTAGTAGGGGTCAGTATTTCTTTATAATTTAACTTATACTAATACGATATACTCATAATGTGTTTGAATGTATAGAATTGTTCTAATAATTTTAAGTACACAAAATTGGTGTAAAAGTTACAATGTTTATGAATAAAATTATATTATTAAGCTGTTAGCTTTATTTTGTTTTAAAATTTAAATTTTAATGTTATCTATGCAAAAATTCTGAGGGGAATTTAGTGCTAATGTGACTGTGTAAGCTATAAATTTTCTATATGTATTTTTATTAATTAATTAAAAAAAACTAGAACATTTATAACTGCCACCACATAGATCACAAAATCGATTAATTAAATCTGTCCTTTATTATTTTGTGTGTTTCAATATGATTGTTGAAGCATTGTTTTATAATTCTATGACGATTTAATACATATATATTTTACTTAGTCTTTGAAAATATATAAAGAAACCAGATCAGGTTACACACAAAATATTCGTAGCTAGTAATAAAGTAATAAAAGAAACTTAACATTACACAGCGTTTACGTCATGGGTCCGTTTCTACTCCGGGTACCCTCGCGAGGTGCGTCCGTGTCTGGACGCGCGCCAGCTGCACCTGGGTCACGCCGCTAAAGCCTTCGCGCTGCGAGAGACGCCAGCTGCTCTGGCTAAACGTGCCAAGTCAGACCCTAAGCTCAAGAAGGAAAGACCCATGAACAGGCTATCAGTTAAGGACGAAGAAGAGAAGAAACGACCTGGGTAAGATCTTTTATTAGTTTTTATTAGGGACTTTTTCTGAAGCATATCTATAGCGTCAGTCTTCCCAAAGACAGGGACATACTGCAACGTTTTAAAAGTGTAGAAGGTATTTTACGGGAATGAAAATCTTATATGGCTGTTTTTATATAAAGATATAATAAATAATACGTTTAGTAAATGTTTATGAGTAAAGGTTTCTTTGTATAATTAGTACAATTAATATAACTTTTAAATATTTAGCGATTTCATTTTAAAATCTCTAGGTATTCGTAAAATACGAATTATTACATTAGATTAATATGCTGTATTTGGATGAAATCAATATGTAGTACATTCCAACTTGTACTTTGTATCCAGGAAAGAAAGGATGTTATAACTAGGATTTAATTTTTTACAGGTTCCCTAAAATGAAACCCGGTGCATTTGCCCACAAAATAACCAATAAGCAAAGCTCAATGCACACGGCTAGCGAGTTCGACAGCGGGTTGCCGCCCGTTGACACTTATGCCAAGAAGAAAAAAATGCGATAGTACAGAGTATAATATATAAGTGATCGTGTAAACTTTTATAACAGATTATGTTTAAACATTTTAAATGTAAATAAATACATTGACTATTTAAAAAAAATTATATCTGTCAACATATCCACCGTAAATACAACTAGCCTTCTATACCTACTCAAATTATGTGAAGTAAGTTTATTTTTGTTTTTTTTTGTAACAAGAATATCCGAAACTACTTTATGCATTCATCAAGTATTAGCAAGACTTATAATTAAAAACATATTGTGAATATTGAAACTGCTAAGCCGGTAGGGTATTTTTTTATATGTAGGTATATTTGCAAGCGAGCAGGCGCGTCAACTGATGGTAAGTGAATGAGCACTGATGTTTTCACGAGTGTGTTGCCAGCCTTTTAAAGAAAAGGAAACGAAAGCCGCAAATATAATTATTGCTTTCATTAATAAATAAAGCGGTTTTAACTAAAGAGTATATTATACAGATACATTTAGTAAATGAAGCGATTGGTCAAACACGATACGGGCTCATCCGTCGAGGTAATGGAGGAATGGTATTGAAGTTGATGGCTACCGTTTTAATTTCTGATTCACGAATGACTCGAATGAAAAATGACTTTAAACCATTATCGTGCCCCGTCCGGCCTTTTGATATTTAAATTTTTTTCAAGCGGCCATCATTATGTCGGCATGATTTGCGAATTTCGCCCCAACGCGCGGTTTTTGTTAGCCCTGAACTTTTTTGTGGTTCTCATTTATGATGTTTTTATTGCTGCATAATGACAAATTAAAAGAGTATTGTTGAGCTCTTTCATGCTATAATCCTGCCTCAAGCTTGATGAGCTGTCCCCGGAGACACTTCTGAATGTCTTCATCGACGTGATAAGTCATTTTGAATGATACTTATTGGATGGCTTCAAGTTGAACTTTAAACTTTTATTCATATTATACATTTGTTAATGTAGTTCAAATTATTTAACATTTTGATTTTATACAGAATTGTACATATTTTTTACCTGTATATTTGTAAATATCTAATTGTTGCCAGCTATCAATTATATGGCTTACAAGAATTTTATGAATGCGAATTAATGGCAATTGATTCACTTTCAAACAACATTTTCCCCAAATCATTAGCAATGATTAAGTTATTAAAATATTTGATGAAAATTATGCATTACGTTTATATTAATTATGTTCGTGAATAGTTATGATAGCTTATAATTGTAGTGGGTGCTAGTTTTTACTGGTTCGTGTATAGTTGCTGTGCGTTGCTTCTCGCATCATTAAACAGAGCATTCGCACGGCCGGCGCCAAAGCTTGTGAAAACAGGCCTTTTCATTAGCATTAAACTTTACGGAAATATTGATCATCGAATCGGCCATTGTTTCTACGCTTTTTATTTTCGGCTGTTATGGCTTTAACTTTATTGCCTTATGCAATATGTTTTATAGTAAAAGTACAAAAAAATAGTCAAAATAACGTGAAACGTAACCCATTTTCAGATATTTTTAAGTGCTATTGAGAGCGACTAAGCTCTCTAAGCAGGATTTGAATTAAAATTATTTAGTGAACATTTTAAAATGAAACAATATGAACTTTGTAATAAATTAAGTTGTATTATACAACAAAAGCCCACTAATCTATGTATCGAAAATTTTAATTACCAACTACAATATAATTTTACCCAATATCACTGCAACATTATTAAACGAACCATTTGCTACTGACCTAAGCTCGCGTCGGCTCATCTTTGACTGATGTATGATGAATTGAATCAGATTAAATAAATTCGGCCTTCATAGTAGCTTCTTTCACGGCAAGAATTCTAATAGAATAGACAGCAAATCAAGTCGGTAGTACCATCATTGATTCGAGGTTGGTGGGCTGGCTTATATAAACAGACATGCCGACGTAGAATCTTACTTCATGCCTCTAGCGTTCTGACTCTCAGAGAGCGACGGAGAAAAACTTATTAGCAATTGACATAAAATTAATTAAGACTGCACAAAGTTTTACTAAATACGTTACTCATTTGGTTTTATAATTACTCTAAGACACGTTACAGTGTTTCATTATAGGGGTGAATGAATACATGCTTTGGTATTATTATTATTGTTTATTATATGAAGAGAATGGAACAATCAATTGTATACACAAATGCAACGTTAGACACGCTCGGAAGACATATTATATAGTATAAGTACATTGTAGTTCATACACATAAGTCATTCTAGTTTCGCGGTTCATTTGTCTAGTAATTAAATAGGGTGGCAAGTAGCGAGAATCTAACAGTGTTAGAAAATTAATATTTTTTATATTAGTCTTCATATGCAAATATGCAAAGCCAGTGGCTAGGTAAAAAATGAAACTGTTTGAATCTGCATAGGTATGTTATGGTCGTTGATGTTTGCAATCACATTGCGTTGGAACATTTATTTCCTCAAACATTATCGTATCGATGTGTATTTTATCGTAACGTTACCTGAAACAAGTTCTACGGGAGCATTTGGTCTATGCGTCAGTCGGCGTTGGCCGAAACTCGCCGCGTCATGAGCCACCGAATTATGAGCACAAAGCGCCGTTGATACCGAATATTCCATATAAATATTGAGCTAATCGCCCTTTCAATGAAGCGGCACGCTTTTTATTAATAATTGATCGCAGAGAGGCGAGTCATGCGCTGTATTGTGGAGATAGAGGAACATATTTTTTACTGTAACCTAACTCATTAAGCGAGCACATGACGGCCGCGGCGGGCGCGGGGCGGGGCGTGCTCCCGTCTAACTCGGCCGAAACCAATTTTGGATGAGTTCAAGATATGCTTTAAATTGTGGAACTAATATTTGTTTATAGTATATTTTTTATAAAATTAATTGACCATAAGTTGCATTAACGATCGATTCTGCTGTGACCATATATTTTTCAAGTAATCGTTATGGGTTCAACTTTCTTGTAATGAAAATGATCTTGAGCTTATCACCATTTAGCATTTAAGAGACAGACTTAATTTCTTTTTGTTCTTAATATTATTATTATAAATTGTATATTTGCTTACGTTTTAGAATAATAAAATATTTTAATAAGTGTAATTAAAAAACGCAACCATAAATATCTTAAATACGTACTTATTAATTTCTGCAACCCACATAAAATAATTACAAAAATAATGAAGATACCATAGGATAATAACACTCAGAACCGCATTATAAGCGCACAAAGGTAAGCCATTTCAAAGTAGACATTAAAGAGAAATTCTGTCTACTTACATAGATGCAATGCACTGCGCGGCGGCGACGCCGCGCAGTGCATTGCATCAAAATTCGTATGTTTTCGTAGATTTTAATTTTTCATCTTTTATAGGGTAAATTTCTTATAGCTCCAACATTATTAATGCGTGACATCGAATATAAGAACGTGCTGTTATCTCTAACATATATAGAGCTTTGACTTCACCTACCGATTTATTAAGGGACTATCAGTCTATGCGTTATACGTCTATGGAAGATACCATCATGAACATAACGTAACAACAAATATTTTAGCGAGGAACAATGCTGACTTTCATTAAAGCAATGTCTACTCAGTTCCGTTTATCCCACTTATCTAATTAAACATTCTCACAGTTTTCATAAAACAATAACTTTTAGTTTTTTAAAGTATTATGAGTGCGTCGCTTACAGGCGGTTAGGTTAACAGTATAACAACTTCGTGAGAAGTCGGCTAAATATTGTATTGTGACTATCTTTTTGCACTTAAACGAACTTTATTTGAATTTGCAAAATACTCGTATACATCCAAATGTTTGTTAGTTGAAAATCGTTTATTTTTTATATTAAATATCAATATAGGTTAATAAGTCTTTTCTTTATTAATTTATTTTATTTATTACACTTCGTTAAAACACGTACACAGATATTTACTACAGTGAAAAGTTAATGTTAACTGGCTGCCTTATCACTACTCAGTGATCTCTTCCAGGCAACCACAGAAAAAAGAAGAAAAGAAAGATATACGAAGTAGGTAAGGCAATTACTTCCTCTATAGAATAAAAGTTATTTTCCAAATAAAGTCATTGTGTTTTCCTGTTATATTATTTCGTTTTAAAAAGCTTGGCAAAAGCAAAACGGTTGCGAATTATAGACTAGCATGGTGACCGTAGTAAATATACATTTCCATTGTTCGCGAGATGTTGCTATCTGATTAGCGTTATTGTTTCAAAGCGGGAAACGGCTAACATTCACTCCATTTAATATAATTGAGTGAACGAGAATCATTTTCAATTATAATTATCATAATGTAGATCTAAATACATACATTCGAACCTTTTATATACCTGCTCAATTGTTTCAGCGAAGCCATTTTCTCTTATTAGGAATAATTTGAATATCGTGGCGAGGCTACGATATTTGCATAAATCACATTAATTAATTGCAGTTGTTGAAATCGCGCTTTCGTAAGTATTTAGGACAAATAATTACGCGTAATTAATAAAATTAACAATATGAAGCACTAGGAAATGTAGCTTCAACGTACGTTTACCTAACAATGATTTATATCCTTGTCAAATTCGTACTACAAAATATATAGTGCTACAATATGTAAATTGAAGTGCTCATAACTAAATGTTCATAAAACAAATGAGCGTAGTTGACTTATTTCCCGTTTTTCAAGTTACTAGTTAGTGTATACGGAACTGTTTTAATTTTGTCCCAAATGTTCTTAAACGGAGAAGGAAATTTTGAAAGATAGACTATAAGAGTTCTTCTTTGTCAAGCTGCTCACGCAATCAATAAAAAAATGTTGTTACTATAAAATACATGGTAGCCTAGTTGAGTAAAGATATTTTTGACTTCTTTTTACTAAACTAAAACTTCAAGTTCTCTCTACTGACCAGATTTTTTTTTAATATACATATTCTATATGAAAAATATTTTTTTTTACATTCCACAAATACTTATCAACACGTAATACGTACACCATAAGGCAATAGAAAACCGTGATTACAGTCAAATATGATAAAGGTCGTTTCATGTGTGGGTAAAGGCGTAGCTTTGTTGAGTTTGAATAGAATTCTATCTTCTTTTGTAAGTCAATTATTTAATATTTATATTAGATATAATCGATCGACATCTAATAACTTTCTTAATCGAAAGTGCCCAGAATCTATCTACTAAAGTAAATTTGAGCGCTCACTTTGTAAAGCACTGGGTAATAGCAAGAAATAACCGTTTACAAGAAGTAATCATAGAGTATATTGCAAAAACACAAGCTATTAATGCTTGCTTGCGACTGAATTATTATTCATAAGTTAACGGAGGTCTCACATTAACGATCATTAAACTTTACGGGAACTTATAAACTCGTAAAAAAGAATTGTTCACTACGTAAGCTGCTAAATTAACAGTTTATATAAATGGCGATTTTAATTACTATCTATTTATACAAATAAATTAGAAATTAAGATGAGAAGTAGGAACAAATAACTTTTTTAGAGTCTTAAGCATTACCTTCATATTAAACGCAGTTTAGGTTGTTGCCTTTGAACTTGTAGTTTATTAAATATAATTAAATCTATAAAGCATATAAAATATTTTCAAAGTATACAAACAAATTATAATCATTTTAATAACTTATATTTTTATTAATGTAACGACTATGTTTTTTCTGAGTTTTAATCGCAAGTAAAAAGTCATAGATACTTATAATACCTTGTGTTACATAGACCATAAAATTCATATAGCGTTTCTTATTTATTAAATTATTAAGCGCCTAGGTATTGCTAGTTATAGCGCAATAACACAAGAAGATATTACTATAAGAACCTTAATCGAATTAATGCAGTAAAGTAGGCAGTAAATACATAGTTAGAACAAAAATATGCTGTTAATGTGTGATGGATAGAAAGAAGAATTAATTTATACATGTATATGTCTCAAAATATGTACTACGACGAATATTAAATCTACTTCAAATGATTCTATAGGTAATTTTCAATAAGAATGAATACAGCAGTATCATATAATACGAGTATAAGTGTAGGTACCCTTCTCGATGTTTACACCTTGTAAAACTCCCTTTGATCAAGTTAATATAATCAAGAGGAAGCTTTAAAGATCTAACGAGAGGGTACACTTATTTTTCAAGACTATGGTATTACAATCAAATTAAAAATCAGCTAAAGAACTATAATTAATGTTAATACCTAACAACTGTACACGTTTAGATCGTAGAAAATTTTTTCTACATTCTATCGCATTTGCAAAGTTTATGATGCGTAAGAACGCAGTTGAATGGTTAATTTAGTAACAGCTTGGTAACTAGAAATATAAATATGCATTGTTCATTACGAAAAGTCTTAGACCGGCGCGACGTTGACTGGTTGTTTTCTTGTATCAGATTCGCATAATACCATATCCTGTTGATGTTTCCATTTTCTCACTTCACGCACCTTTGGTTATAGGTTTTTATACAGCAATTAACTTCTTTCATCAAATAGTCTGATGTGGTGATGTTCGCAATATCTTAAATAGCTACGGTAATTTATTATATCTGATATTGATCTGTATTACCCGGCTCCCTAATGTGTGCTTGTTTTTAAGATAATTACGTGTTTAATGTACATACTTATGGAGAATATTTCCATGAATGAAGTCTTCGTTGAATTGTTAAGTGAATATATAAGTAAAACAAGAATATTTTTACCATTTTTTTGTTAATAATTTGTTTCAAATTGAAAAAGTGTGTGCTACATTAATGTTTGAATTGTTCAATTCGTCGTGGGAATATTAAGTTCGAAAGCTTTTCTTAATTAAATTTATAAGGCATATAATAACTTTTGTCAAATTTATATCAAGATATAATTAGATAATTAATTTTGTTCCCATTAACATTAGCCGGAGCATAATTCACTTTTTAAATGAATGTAAGACTAACATTTAACCAAATAACTAAAGCAAGCCTGAATTTACTTCCTTACAATATATTTATATATTTATAAACAAATTATAAGCAACAAAAAATTAAATTCAGTATTGATTGCACGGATTTACATAAAAAGTGTAGGATCGTTTTAACGTGGCGGTGTCGGCTATCTCGAGCCGGTGAGGTGAGGTAGCCGCACGACGTCTCGCCTTACCGTCAACTATATATTAACCAATAGTTTAACTCCGTCATATCGATTTACAATTGCTCACAAGTAGCTTCACTCTAATATTTTTATTTTTTCAAATGATAAAATAAATTTCTGAATGGTTAATACAAACTTCGGCAGCGTTTGAACAGTGTACTTACTTTAATGTTTGCATTACTTTAGCATAATTATGACGAAATAAATTAATAAGTTCTTCAATGTATATATTTTATTTCAAATAATAATTTATATTAAATATAATAGAAGTATGTAAAACATGATAATATTCAAATAGCAAGCTAAATTTTGATAGTTATAAAACTTAATAGTTTTGGGTTAGTCTATTAAAAAAATAGAGCATGTAGTTCTTTAATTTATATTGAGGAAAATTCGAGTTAGGTACTATGATTTACGATAACCATAGTCTCACTCAGCTCAAGTCTAGAATTGCTAAGAGCAAGAAATGTATTTAACATTTATAATATAATTTTGCATTTGGATATGCGTTTTATAAAGGTGTCTTAAATATTACAAAACAGACATAAACATACATAAGATAAAGAAAACAGTGCCTCGTCTCGCCCATTAATTATATAACAATGCAATAAAAAGCGTTAATTATAGGATTATACATTAGTATCAAAAAGTATATTGCTCGAATGCAAATTATGTTTTTTTTGTAAAAATTGTTTTAATTGTGCTAAAGTGCTGATTTTACCTGTTTGAATGATAATGAAGCGGTTTAAAAAATTAAACTTCATAATATTTTATAAGTAACGTAAAAAACTAACAGGAACGTTAACAATACGTTTGTTTTATTTAGAAGTAGAAACAATAGGTAGTTAGGTTTTTTTGTGGTTGTATTTGTGGGAGCTGCGTTGGGAATCGAACATGTGTCCTAAGATAGTTGTAACCGACGCGCTCACGGGGTCCTCTCGGCAGTTGATCAGTATTTAGTCGAGATTACTGTCCGTTTACCCAGCGATCCGCAACAACCACAACCCACACACGTAAATGTAAAAGTCCTCGGCATACATAATATTCATTGCAAAATTAAAACGATACCCGAGCTAAGAAAGTATATTAGAAAATTGAGTTAAGTTATGCACTGTTAATTATCTTCGGCTTAGATGTGTGTTGGAGATATGTTTTAACGATAATTAATTCGCGTGGTAAATGTAGCTTCAGAACAAGAGTTACTAAACGGAATTTTCAGTTAGTTACAAGGTTTAGCGATAAGTCAAATGTATTTAAAAATGTTTTATTTATGGCATGACTTGAAAATGTAATTCTTAATATCCTTAATCAATTGTACTTATAATTGGACTTATTAATACTGTTTAATGCTAAATCCTATAGGTAACAGAGTAAAGAGATGTTTATAATATGTAAAAAAACACTATGAACTACATTAGGTTTGTATATTGGCTTATGTCACATTCATTAATACAAAATAAAGGGTTCAATGTCGAGTGTAAAAGTGAATTAAAATACGTGTCTGTTACAGTGTTTTTGTGAATCTTTTTACACGGTATAATGTTTGCGGTGAGCTCGGAGCCAGCGTCGTGTTTACCGATGTTAAACGGGGTGTGATCTCGTCCGGGTGCGCAGGAGCCGAGATACGTAATTCTGCTCAGACGAACATTTATGAAGACGTGTGGTTGCCAGTGTAATTCAATTATATGAGATTTATTTTTGTTACTTGGTATGGAATGTGCATAGATGTCCGTGGTAAAGTATATGATAATGGAATTATGACAATAACTGTAATAGTATAGAATTCTTACGAAAAAAAATTGGGATTTTTTTATCAAATTGCTTTTTAATAATTAACTTGCTTTTTAATAATTAACGGCATTTCTATAGAATTGTTACGAATAAATATAGGATTTGTGTTTGTTTTGATTAAATTGCTTTCTCAAAATTGGTCAGTTTTAAGTTTAAATTTAGTTCGTTTTGTTTAATAGTATAATTATATCTAGACACATAAACAAACATTATACCAATATATCTGTATCAAAAACTCCCCAAAACTTTGCATTACAAGTATGTATACTATAATATCTTCGATAATTTTTTTTCTCACAACATTAGCTCACTAAAGATCGCCGCATAGCTGTGCAGGTAACTCAATCTGCTGAGAGCGTTGCGCGATCGGCGCATGCGCACCGAAGCGGCACCTTCCTACTCAGATACTAAGAGCACTATTATAATTGTCACACGATCGCTTTACCTCACTGCATACTTATATTACATTCAGACAATTTCTTGCCGTTACATTTTAAGCAGGCTGGTATTAATATGATTAATTATTAATAATAAAAAAATATATACAAAGTATTATATATTTTATATACAAACTTTTATGTTATCAATGATATATTTGTGTTTTAAAAAGTAGGATTATGTTCATAGAACGAAATTCTTTAACTTAACTAGTTTCCACTTCAACGCTACTAGATGGCGCTATCGTTACGTTGCACGTAGTCAATAGTTTGTGAATTTCATATGGATATAATGCACAAAGCCCTATAAAAGCTTTACAGTTAAAACTTTATTAATCAAAATTATATAAGAATAATAAATTCTATATTATCAGGGATTATATTAAATGAACTTATTAATATTCGATAGACTGAGTGACATTCTATATGTTATTAATACATTCTATTATTAAAAACTCAACTCAGAGTGTGTGGTAAAAGCCATTAGGGACCAATGACTATTATGTAAAATAGTCATGATGCCAAAATAAATGCGTTCTCTTTAATAATGTGAACTGCCTTTAGAGCCCAGGGTAAAGCCAATAAAACGAACGCTTTATTTACATGATTTGTAAACATAAAAGGGTACATTTACATTTTGATTTTCGCAAGTGCTACGGGGACTAAAGCGGCATTCGCTCCCTAAAATTTTAAAACATCCATTTGCATATGCTTTGAGTACATAAACGACACTCCTGAAGCACTTTTCGACAAACGGCGAACGGCGGGGGGACGCTTCGACTTACTTTGAGATGCGAATCCAACTCTTGTTCCTTTGAAAAACATTTATTAATTATCTACGACATCTTTATTAAATGTAAGTAGATATAATTTCTATATATGTTATAAAGCAATCCTTAATTACCGCATATAATGTGTAAAATAAATAATATTTTTGTAAAATAAAGAAAATACGCATGTCTTTATGAAAAAGTTTAAAATAACATTTCCCAGCTTTAGTACACGTCAAGATCGTACACGATTAAATACGTACATACAAAATTAATTACGACACTATGCCTCTAAAATATACTTGCATAATTGATTACATCATCTCTTTACTCAAAGTAAAAGGATAATTTACATATATTTATAACGCTTTTTGTATACGCGGGGGTCGAAGTGTCGAGATAATCAGTGTAATGGCAATCATGCAAATGTCGAGATCCGACTGAAAGCTCCAACCGGCTTGTTTCAGGAGTTAAAATGGAGATCCACTTAGCGAGATACGCAGCTCACATACGCAATTGATGTTAGTCGCAAAGAGCAGAGATACGACAGATCGGTCACTTGGGTCGAGACTCTTTGCTTTGCGATTAAAAAATGTCTGATGAAAAAGGCGTACTGTACATTAAATGAATATATTGAAGATAAAAACCCTTGGAATGATATTTCTTGACGCTCGTGGGATGATGTATAAATATTACAATAGTCGTTGTTTATATTTACAATTGTATGTTCTTATTTTAAAAAGAGCGACTATCAGAGTTTGTTGCCGTTTCTTCTCTGTAGAAACTGCCTTCCGAACCGGTGGTAAATGTTTTGTAATACCATGACGATTCAAAAGTGTTACTAAATGTAGCCTAATTGAATAAAGATACTTTTGACTTTGACTTTGATACATCTTTACATTACGTGTTGTTGTTGTTTATAACGAAGTCTTGGCTTAATGCGATTAAATTGATCAATATTGCATTGATATGCTTGATGTGATGTATATTGATTGATCAGCATAGGTAAGTATTGATATTTACATGTTCTTTAAATGTATTTACTCTTAAGTAATCTATGCATATGTAGGACGTTTATAAAGTCAGTGACATTGTCACTGATCAAAAATATCTTTCGTTATTTCAACAACAAATTATAAAAATAGTTTTTCTTGTAATTTTTCGAAAATAAAAAAATTGAACTTTTTTGTCTGATATAATTTATTTGTTATGTCATGTTCTAATAAAGATAATTAACTTACAATGATGTAACCATTACCACATACCAGAATATCAACAGTTCTAATTAACTATAAACAACAATGTAATACAGCCGACAACAAAGTAATAATAAAAATTAAACATTCATATATTTTAGTGATAAAACGTTTTGTAATGTTCACTTCACTTCACTTCACTTCTGTAGTCAGTGAAACTAATATGTTGCATGCTATTTGTATTATTGTAAATGAAAAATTTTCTGCGTCTGTTTGAATTAAGTCATTTATTCTATGAGGAAGCCGCGAACGAATACAATATTATCCCACTCCTAACGAATTTAAACGCTGGCATAAACTGAACTGTATGCTGCTAATTGAGAATTTGTAACACGAACTCACTTGCTTTGCTTTGAAACCTATTAAGCGAAAGACGGATAAATGGATAAATATACACCAATAAATCGTAGCGTAAATTTCGACAGTCTGGCCTGATACACATTACAAGCGCCCAGGATTCTGATATGTTAATGCCACATTAACTTAAATTGTGTCGTTTTCGAAATATAAATAAATATTTTAGTTAGCACAATAAAACCTCTTTGTAGCTATTTTTAATCAGGTAATAAAACATACTTGAGCGAGGTGGGTAGGTACGTGTAGATGTTAGCACGTAGTGTTTTAATAGTCTTTAGTTAGAATTGTGAGATGAGGAAGATTTTTTAATATTACCTATATCTAATGAAATATTTTAAATTATATTAATTTTATAATCCTTAAGAAATAGCAAATAAAAGAAAAGATGACGATTGCTTAGTCATACTTTAAACATCATCTTGAGTCTTTGAACAATATTTAATCATTTGTTTTTAATCGATTATAAATATGTCTATTCTTGCTGTGTGAATATTTAAATAGTTAATATTAATTTATAAATTCAATCCTTATATTACATAAATTAAACTATAAATGTCTAATTTTTTTGTTCCATCCCTATATAAGTTCATCACGTCGAACTTTAATTAAAATTTATGAGATTTACAGAAATATAGGTGTTTAATCATCTTGTCCATTAAACATGCTTAATGCTTTCCTAAAGCAATATGGCGGCTTTTCGCTTCCAGTTTTGATTTCGTATTCGCGTCATGAAAGGAGAGACGAGCTAACGTAGGTGAATGTTTCTACTTTTAAATATTAAAATTAGATTATTGTATCGTGACAGAAACGGCATAAATTCTTGCTGTACTTCTACAAAGTGTATAAAACATTTAATATTAACAACAGTCTACAAATAGTTGGAAAATGTGTAAAATGAAATAAAAAACTAAATCAGATTTTCTTGTCGGATCTTCTATTTAGAAAATCCTATTCTCGGTTATGTAATGTGTATGATGTTTATACGACGATGCAAAAGTGTTATTACCTTCTTTAATTAATCCCGTTAAAAAAATATATGTTATTTTGACATTGAAAATAGGTATCTACCTACTATTCCATATTAACACACACATTCCACATAACACATTATTTATGTATCATTATTACTGCTTGTTACAATTATTTATCACTCAATACAACCCCGATGTTACTTAAGAAAAAAATATTAAAAGAAATCTTAAATTTTATTTTCGTAAAATTCCCATGTTAGGTTTGAGAATTTCAGTAGGTATATGAGGGAAGTAATTTTCTCCCTTGTGGGTGTGTCACTCAACCTGTAGGCTCACGCTAAACGGTGCTAAACGTTTGGGCGGCCCGCCCTAACCATATTCCTTAGTAAAATGGTTCTTACACCGTCTCATTACAGTTCAACTTTAAAACCAAGGCTGTTATATTGCCTATTCTTTATTTCAATAAACGGTTCCATTGGAAGACAACGTTTACCTAAATAATTTCGTATTTATAGCATTTTTATAACGTTAATTATATATTGACGTACATAATATCTAGAATTTAAGTATACAATTCCTATATTAATTAATCAATGATTTCTACCAGAAACCTACCATAGTGTCATGTAACGATATAATTTTATTATTGGATAAATATCTTACGTTCTTCGTATTTTCTTCATTCATCAAATTATAGGTTACTTTTTTGTTATATTAACGTCATAAGTAAGATCTCGTACTAATATTATAAATGCGAAAGTAACTCTGTCTGTTTGTCTTTCCATCATGCTAAAACTATTGCACCGATTAGAACGAAATTTGGTACAAATATAGTCTAAAGCCTGGGGAAGGACATAGGCTACTTTTTTTTTAATCAAGCCCTAAAAGGTTGCGCGAGGGGTTGAAACTTTTTATAATTTTACGCTTTTACGGCCAAACCGCGGCACCGATTGAAATGAAATTTGGTACACAGATGGTCTAGAGCCTGAGATAGGTAAAACATCAGCTACATTTTAGCTCAAAAACAGGGTAATAAGGGGGGATCAAAGCTTATATGAAAGGCCACGCGAACGGAGTCGCGGGCAACAGCTACTATGAGCTAAATAACAATATCTAATAGCCGCGGTTCTTCCCACGTTGTTTTTGACCAAATCCATTCAGTAGTTCTTGTATGAAATTTCTACACATATACCTACTTATTTCCATTTTAACAAACTTGCGGGAATAACATTCTAGTATGAATGAAACAGTACTTCAAAGTATTCCTACGTCGCAATAACCTCCCTCTAATAGAGTTAGTCCTTATTCAGTAGCATTTTAACACTATAAGGGGTGTGTCATATTGACGACTATCTTTCCCTCGGGAGAAGAATAATAACTAGGAAATTACAATAACGATTTAGGTATTCTATGTTATTCTACTTATATGTTTTTGTTTGTAAGTTTGAACACACCCATTTTTGAGTATTCTAATTCGACTTATTCTTAGCAAGACTTAAATATTTGTATACATAAGAACCAATACGCTCATGAGTGGAAAAACATCTGGTAAAATTCCAATTCTATTCTTTTAATGAAATATCAATACTTTTCATGACCTACTACTAATTTATTTTGAATATAACTAAGATAATAATAATAATAATAAATACTCTTTATTGCACACCACATAAGAAAATAACATTACAAACATCAAGAGAAGGAAAAACAGTACAAAAGGCGGTCTTATCACTAAAGTGATCTCTCCCAGACAACCTGAGACCGAGGAAAAGCTAGAAAGAGTAAAATAGTAAAAGGTGGTGTAAAAATAAACGATAAATAAATACATATTGGCATATATACCTAATCAAATTATGATTAGGATTATGATCATTCCAAAAAAAACAATAACCCTAACCTAACCTAACCACGCCCCGCGGCTCAATCCACATTTATGCATGTATATGCATATGCATAGTATAAATCTTCCTTTTTAATCACCCATGAACACCAGTAACGTAGTCTTAAAGTCTTAACCATACATAGGGAAGAAAGCGAATTGTTTTTATGACCACTAAGAAATGATTTAACTAAAACAATTAACAATATGATTTTAAATGCTTAGATAATAAATAATAATTTTAAAGCGTTTAGTATTTATAAATAACGTGTCTATTGATAGAGAAATTCAGTACAAAACTGTGACGGCTGAATCGAAAAATGGATTAGCAAACGGTAATTGCTATATCAAAGGTTGAGCAGTTGAGCACATCTGAAAGCGAATTTTTTGCACGCCTAGCTAATAAGCGCCTACTGGCTCGTGAAATATTACAAATTGCCTCTCCACCCTCCCTCGCTATCGCCAATCCTCCCACTTTTTGACATAACCTTTTCCCGTCATTCCGCTTAGGGTTGCTATCATGAATAAATAATAGTTGCACAGTATAAAAATGCTAATTACAATATAATAGTTATAAAAAATCGATACCGCCAATCGTAGCTATTAGGTACTTATTCTATGCATGACATTTGTACATAGTTCTTATAGTGGTCGATGAAACAAGAAGCATAAAATAACTTCTCAGAAGCAGTCATTATGATACAGTAAAAAGGTATATTTAATATGACCTAACTCAATGAGGAAGAATAAAATTGTCGGTAATTAGTAGTAATTAATATTAAATAATAAAACCTAAGTTTCAACCGTATACCTGGTGTGTGTCTTTCATTTACATAATTCCTAAACCGAATGTAAGATACGGCGACTCTTGGCAGCAGCTACAATTAAATAGTCTGGCATATTCTCGGTAAATTACAGTTGTTATACGCAATCTTTCTCATCATTGTTTGGTTTACGCAAGTTATCTTTTAAAAAGTGGTAATTATAAGATAATTGATAGGATAATTTACTGTATAATATAATTGCTACTCATGTAAGAACAAAATTTCTAATTTGCTTTAGATACAATTATCCACGCTTCCTTATTAAGTCTTGTGAGCGTTCAAATCGAATCTAGCTATCAGTAAATCAGTTACGATAGTCCAATCAATTTCCTTAAAGGATAACTTTATAAAAGCATCTGAACCTTAGAAATTGGGAAAGTGAATTAAGCGCCCCGCAAACTGGTTATATCAATCATAAACTTATTCGATTAATTACGTTTTGCGGAGTTAATAGCGACATCTAATATAGAGCCTAGTGCGGGCCAATTAGAAAGTCGATGTCGGTAATACTTCATATAATATAAAATATTATAAAGTTCCAAACAACACTACTTAGGTACTTAAAATATAAAGTATTTCGGTTAATCAATTCTTGAGTCACAAAAAGTCACATAATGTTAAAAAATATCTGTAGATTTACCATACAAAAAATTCCACTTCTGCGAATCAGATAAAACAATGAAACCAAACCCTTATCGCATCGACGTATCAATTTTTCTTCGAATAACACTCAAATATCAAAACGACGACCGCGACGGCGGATGGAGTAGAACGGTAGCTCAATTACGATTCTCACCTGTAAGTGTCAAATGATAGGGTTAGCCGGCGATTACAATAGAAGCATCGATAATCACGCATTACATCACTGTTGCCCGTTTCGGCGGTGTCATTAGGCATTAATGATTAATGCGGTGGCGCTCACACGGCCCGCCCCTCCCACCGCCCCGCGGGAAATAAAACCCAACTTAATCGAGCTACCCCTTTTGATGGAGCGCCCTGTCTTAGTATTTTTATTCGCCAACGGCCGCTGCATAAGACCGATCAGTGTTGCTAATGGTTCAGATGGACTTTTATTCTGTAGTTCTGTTTTTAATATGTTTTTTTTGTTGTTGCAACCTTATCGTATTTGTACCTAAAAAAAACGGTAAACAACTGTATGCTGTAACATTTCCGCATATTTATACCTATCTTGTATGTTAAGGATACATTGTAAGCTTTCCCGTTTGATCATTTAAACTAGGTAGCTTCTTTCCAATTAGTTCCGATTGACTTGCTGGCAGATGTAAAAGTTTATAGAGCTTTTTATATTTTTGTACTTATAGGTACGAATAAAAAGATGGTTAATGCTTCCTTTTCGAATCACATATTTTACTTTAAAATAAAAGTAGTACCTACATATTATGTTCTTCTTATGTTGTTCTTCTCTGCACAAAAATGACGTAATTAAAATAACGTTATTTCCGAACTGGTGATACATAATTATTTTGTTTAGCTATAACGATTTAAAAGTGTTACTTTAAGGAGCCTACTTAAATAAAGACATATGTATTTGACTTTGACTTTGAAAATGAACAAACAAAATAGCTTTTAAACAAGAGTTGAAGCCATTATACATATCTATTTATTTTTTGGTCCAATCGAGCAATCAAGGCTCGCAATATCTCGCAAGCAATTACGTGAAACTCACCTCGCGCCGGAGAGGTCGCGGGAGGACGAATTAAAAGGATGGAAGCGAAGCAAGGTAGCAACCAGCAGGCAATTAGTCGCAGCGAATGATGGATGACGCCGATACCTCGTGACGAACACAAAACGAGCAATGAAATCACCTCGTAACTCATTATACGCCGATGATAACCCGACTGAACTTAGATATTAAGGAGCGTTTCTTGATTACCACGCCATATTTGAAAGTCGGGACTTATTAAAGCTTAGATTACTTTTTCTGTCGCAGATAATGGCTTTATTAATTCGTAAATGGATACCTTCATTTTATATCACCAATTCTTAATTAATCGCTCACTGTTAAAAGTACTATAAGAACTGTCTGTACGGATATTTGCAAGTAGTTAATCCTATTAGATTTGACTTCCCAATACGTCCCATGTGAAAACAATTTTGTATATGTAAATGGGACTTTGTCTCTATTATATAGTATGTAGATAGGTGGTTCAGGTGCTAGATATATATAATATAGTATTCTTTCAGCGCGGTACATATAAAGGCAGCAATAACTCGATCTGTCATGGTATTAGAGTAAGACAGAGGCACATTAGAGATCATTACGGACGCAGGTGTCCTGTTAGACACGCTACTGTGACAGTAGGTGGTTAGGACCAGCTAATGTGATTACGGAAATGGACCATATTATGTAAATGTTTCTTTTGATCGGAGCGCACCAGTTTCCCGTTTTTCCTGGACCGTTATTTTACCTCCATTTGGAATAAGAGCAATTTGAAGCGAATGCTTTATACCGCGAATTGATCTCGATGTTGCTGTATTTGTTTAGTTAGTCTTATATTTGTGAACATTGTGTTAACCTTATATTTTCAGTAACATTTCCCCAAATTACAACTTTAATAGACGTAAGGCAGCACGATTTTGTTCGCGATTATTATCTATCATCAACTTACGTATACTTATTGTATACGCAAATTTCAATTTAAAGAACGCAAGCAATTATTTTCACTAACAGAACTTTCTCTTTGTATACAATGTATGTTGGCACTTCCGTATTTTTATAAGGCATATTAATGTGTAGTTACATTATTCCGCCGGGAGCACTCAGCGTCTAAATTATAATTTTAGTTTTGTATAAAAAAGGCGAGCTACCGATGTCGTTTATATGCGTTGGACACATGTTAGCGCGCCGTAATGACGCATGAAGATCTTATAAGTTACGCAACCATCACTTGGGTAGGCTATTATATATTTTAATATGACAGAAAACACATCCTAATAGGTTATATTATACAGAGCAGCAAGCAGATTGCTTATTAGGAAGTAAGATTTTCTCGGACAAAGAGTTACATTATATATTAGGCAAAATAACATCTCAAAGTCGAAAGGCGTGGTGAACTATACACTTTCTACTTGTATTGAAAATGCATAGTTTACGTAGAGCATTAATAAAAACAGTTTATAAGCTAATATGCAAATTACAATTTAGTTACGCTCATTGTGGGAAGTAAATTACGAACACAAGATATGAGGAGCCATCATTTGTCATGCGAGCTTATTTCTGTCACACTTTCACCTAATTTGTCGTAATTTAGTATGTGACGCTTTGATTATACTCCAGCTAACGTTACACAATTATTTAACATTAAATATATTACAGCTTATTGATAACAATATATACTGAGAATAGGCGTCGACTGCCCTAATTAACGAGGTGTTGGATTTATCGATGAACAGCTCTGGAAGGCCAAATAAATACTTAGAAAAAGATAACGGCGAACATGAGTCGTGGCAGTGGTAAGTACTTACGATATGCATCTCCGGCTTTAAACGCTGCACAGAAAATAGCCAGCGATTTGAATTTAATCAGTACCAAACGCTGCAGATGTGAAGTGAATTGATAAAAGAGAAAAACTGTCTGGATTTAACATAATTCACACGTGTTATCTGTTCAGCGGAGTGCTGCGCGTGGTTGTGCCTCGGGTGAGAGCCGATACGCGGGCCCCTATACCAGATTATATTCTGCGGTAAAGCGATAATTCAGTTCAATCTATGTCGTGAGCGCTCGCGCTTTGTTTTATCCCTTGGCTTCTGTGCGCCTTTATTTAGAAAATTGATGAGAAATGGTTTCCATTACGGTTCGCCGTATAGAAGATATTACGACCCGAGATCCCCCGTAAGTACGTATGTTCCGAGGGAAAGGAAATGAACGCAAATTTGTTTTCGTGATTGCGGGCTTTGAAACGAATATCGAGGAGAGTAGAGCTGCTATCGATATTATTACCGTGTATGATATTACGTACCTTCCATTTGTTGGAGCCCCTTGAGAATTTTGTGACCTTTTATTGATATCTTCGAGTTTAGTTTTGTGGCGAACAGAAATGTTTGTATCTAAGAATGAAGAACCAGGAACTAGTTTCTGTGAAGGTCCGAGCAGCAGTTACGTGGGTGAATAGCTCCCGTCCAATTTGCTTGTGCTCGCGTCTCGCCACGGACAATCGCTCGCAAATTGCTTACCCATTGATTGCCCACCGACGTTTATCGATATTCCCAGCTCTCCACTGCTTATGCTAGTTACTTCCTATACCGCAACTGATATAAACTCGATAACTGGCTCTATTTCACACGAATATGGGATTCACCGCGAGTTATGTGAATGTTAATAAACTCGAAATTGATTGCAATAACACCGTGAACTTATTAACAATTACTGAGCGTGGAACTAATCGTGTTCCTACATTAATGTACAATGTAGTTGGAAGTCAATGGTGCTCAGCAGGGTTGCTATAACACAATGCTGGGGTCATCCCACACAATACCGTCACGTTTACCGATGCTACCAAATCGAGCATTCATAGTCGATACCGAAAAAAATATCGATTTCCGTAAATAAGTGAGTGTAGAACATTTATAATAATGATGAATAGTATCGGTGGTTGTTCGCGTCGATATTGCGTATCGAATCGAACAACCGCTTCACGCAACGCGGCCGTATTCATTGGGTGTTAATTGAAAAGGAATTATTATCTCACGTCCAACTATAAATTTAATAATAACTAGGGCATTTTAGAAGATATTACATATTCATAAAGCATACAGGAATTCCGCCATGTCGATGTCCGTTTACAGTATTACAAGAATGACATAACCGAAAAATTAAGCTAATATTAAAATATTATGCAATTATTGCAATGTCATTCATAGGTTCAATCAAATGAACGTGTGAACGAACTTACAAAACAAACCACATAGTTTAATGTTTCTAATATTATATACAACAATTGATAGGTTTAATTTTCATTTTGACTAATAGTTCGACTTAATCTCAGAATATTAATAGTCAACCCGGTAAAGTAAATCGCATTTTTTTTCCACAAACAATTTTTGTTAATTTCGGACTTGTTTCTATTACCTAAATACTAGCGGACCCACTTCGTTTGGGCATAATGTTATAATAATGTTAACAATCATTTTCTATGACACTCAGCAATAATGTGGCTTTCTATTGGTGAAAGAATTTTTAAAATCGGTTCTGTAGACCTGATATTACGCCTTACAATTTAACAAACACACAATCTTTACTTCTTTAGAATTAAATTAAAGATAGGTTATTACCAACTTCAGCTATATCCCTCAAAAAGCTAAGATCAAATCACACATTCTTCAATTCTCGCGCCCATAATTATAGTTATAGTTTTATCCGTAGGTAGAATCCATACTAATATTATAAACGTGAAAGTGTTTTGTTTGTTTGTTTGTCCTTCCTTTACGCCGTAGTTAAGCAATCAATCGACAGTTAGTTGAAAATATGGAGAGTAACATAGGCTACTATTATTCCTAAAAAACATCAAGTTTCCAAGGGAGATTACTGGAATATTTGTAATTTTTCTGAAAAAAATTTTCTAATTCCACACGAGCGAAGCCGCGGGTAAAAGCTAGTAACGTTATAATTATATTCGCTAAAGAAATAACGGTTTAATTAACAAGTACTAACTACTTAACCGTATCACGCTGCGAATTAAAAGGTTGATTAATATGAATTTGTTTTTTTATTATAAATGTATAGAAGACCCAACTGTCGATCGTTGCAAGTGTTCAGTCACAAACAGCTGTTGCAAATATTAAAAGGCGCGGGCGCACAATGAACCCAGACAAAGGGAAAATTATTTTAAATGTGTTTTCAATTCGACCCTTATTACGTAATTATAGGTCGTCATCAGAAAAAGGTTTTTA
>JADANM010001663.1:4384033-4397114 GCA_026213755.1 Eurema hecabe | reverse complement strand
GTCATCAAATTTGTCACAGACCACTCGAGAACACAAAGAAAACTGCACAATGAGGAGCGTAATAAAAAATAAATAAATAAAATAATAAATATGACAAAACGTCTTGAACACTCAGATGGTCGCCGAAGCGTGGTCGAGTACTTTAATTTGATTTATTTGATTCGCTCTAAAAGGGTAAGTTCGTATAAATTACCCCATATTACTATTAGGGATGTGGTTTTTACTTTTAAATGATGTCTTTAATGTTCTTCAGCGGCAATATCGGCAAAACTTTAAATGTTAAGAAGAGCCATAAAAGCAAACGTGATTTATCAAGTTCCATTATAGGGAAGGCAAATGAAGCGTTTAACTCAATGAGTCGTGGATTTACGAATTAGAATACTTTATCTCGATTTATCTTTAATATTTCCGATCGAGAGTCGGATTATACAGTACTAATGTAGTTATTTGAATAACGGATGATAACGGTTACTTTAGAAGTTATTTTTATGTAAAATTACTTACATACTATACTCAGATAATTCTAAGTAAGTTGTGAACGTAACGTTAAGAAACTCTCCTCAATTACTTTAATAAATTTAATGAAAACTTTATGGTGTTTAATTCTTATTAAACTTAATTAAAAGAACCTACTATGAATACAAAACATAAGTTGAATATATTAAAGCTGAATTGCTAAAAAGACAAATGTTATGGCAACTGGGGATATTTTACATGTAAAATAAACTTCCCCTGTCTAGTGAAATTTAATTTCGTCCTCCAGTTGTCGATTAGTTCCGAAGTGGTTTGTTATTGTCATCGAGTGAGGTTTTTATTAATTTGTAGGGAGTTATTGCGTGCGCATTATTATTGTGGAATTATTATTAGGGATGCGTCCATTGTCATCCGTTGTGGGGTCGCGGTTGTCAGAAGACGCTTCACTGGCTACCTTATTAATTAATATCTCTAAATGCATCATTTAATTTTATTAAATTCGAATGGGGAGCTCAGCAGTTGTGCGTTTTTGTACTAATAATATAATAGTAGGTATTCGTGAAAGCGTATAGCTGCATGAATAGGAAATTAATTACCAATTAATTTAATGTTGTAGACTAATAACTCTACGTTAGCAAAAAGGCTTTGAAGGTCTTAGAAATGCTATATAATTAATTTTAATTTAATGGCAATGTTAAACAAAAAATGTATAAGTTATTCATTACTGTAACAAATGACGCGATACATACAATCATTTTATTTTTACTTTTAGCGTTCATTATAATTATCAGTAGCTGACATTTGATCGATAGAAAGCGTCTCGGACCCCATTAATCATATGTTATGACGGGTTATTCCGAGGAGCGAACACTCAAGAGCACTTATTTAATTGTCAAGTGTTGAATAAGAGGCAATCTGCTCAGTGACACTATTCTTTTTATATCTCCGCGGGGTACAAACAAAAGCTCTCGAGCGCTTTAATTCGACCTACCGTCTTAAGACATCTCAACAGGAAACACTTTTCTCTTTCCCACTTAAGACACGAGCGCGAGAGAAAGATTGTCCTTCTCTGTTCTTCATCGCCCCGGCGGAGTCTGCGTTCGCTCCGCCCAGTGGTTTAGTGATTTGATGCTGCGTGAACTGATTCAATTGTTGTCCGTAGGAGTACACTGTAAAAGGTGCCTTAACAGTTCACGTTAAAGACGAAACTCGTCCGGTAAAACGTTACCGCTTACGACCTCTTAAGAGGGAGTTGTTTATCTCGATTTGAATTTTTGGTCGACGTGATGCGAATTCGGTTTGTACAGCAAACAAACAAGGAATACATTCATCGATCTGAAACGTTTGCGTTACACTTAAGCTCCTTTAGTCCTCGGCGTCGGGCCCAATTTGAGCTTTATTCGAACGTTATTTATACGCTGCTTAGAAACTTTCGGAGACACATAGTACAAGAGTTATTTGGGGAATTGTACACTTAGAGTGTTTGTAGCTAAATATTTTATTCATACAAAGGTTATATTATACTACTTTTTTATAGCGATTTGCTTTTTGAATGCATCAAGGTTGCGCTTATGACATCATATGTTAATCTTAATCAAATTCGTTCATCGGTCTGAATCAGATTCCCAACTTGGAAGCCAAATTACAAACTATGAGTTTCAAAGTCGGCTATTAAGATTTGGGCAAATCTAAAATGGCATTCGCAATATGATGATTAGCGTCTAAATGATAAGCTGGGCGACCTGAGCGTCCTTGTTCGATTCCCGTGTCTCTGGCGGGTGTAATTTGAAAGGGTTCGCTATAAACGATTATTCCGATTCTTGGTAGCGTTCCGCGGAACCTACACATTATGTCATTAGGGACGTGTGGTCACACGGATGCCGTTTTACAATTATATTAAAGAATAACATTTCCCTTGTTACAATGATAAGCAAACGGGTGAGATAATCTATGTAGACACCTATACTTATAAGTATATTTCAAGAGGAGCGCAATTCGTAATAGATTCATTATTTACTTAAGCAGATGCGTCGGTGTAATAGAAAATATTATGATTTCTAATTTTGCGATGGATAAATTTGTTTCGAAAATACTTAAGTAGAAACATTCTAGGTATAAAACTCAAATGTTATTTACGGTGTACTTAACAACATTGTTATTGTACATTCTATTTTTAAAGTGTGAACGTTAATTTATTCTATAATGTTTTGTGTTTCAATTAAAAAAAATTGAAGAATTAATGAACAAGAAACCGTTCTTACTGTAGAAACTATTTTTATCCTTTAATAAAATTGACATTTATTCGATTAAGAAATTAATGAATTAATAGCGATATTTAATTTAGACGAGTAATAACGTTTATTCTACATAAGGCTATGAATAAAATACTAATTTACTTTATTACATATCGTGCTAAGACGTAATCGCAAGCAAATGACTGTTGTCCTTGTATAGTCAAGTCTCACAAAAAATGTAATTGTTCCCAGTTATTGTTGTTACGACTTAAAACATATATTTAATTTTCTTGGAAACATTTTTTATTGATTTAGCCGTTAAAACAGGTATGCTCATTTGCGTTATAATGGTCTCATTGTAATACAAAATATTTAACTATGAATATATTTCAAATGATATCAAATTATTGTGCAAAAACGGTACGAAACAAAAAACTATTTTTAACTACATATTTATAATTAAAAAACAGCGTCAAATACTCATGTTTTAGCACTTTAATATTTCATTGTATTAAGTATATTATTAATTTGTATCTTTTATTTCCTATAAAGGTTTGAATTGTATTAAAACGACTACAAAAATCGCAAGGTAACGCTCATTAATTTGTTAGGTCGGTAGGTAGGTATGCTAAAAGCAAATATAAAGCTATAAAAAGTGGACCCAAAATAAAACTATACGATGCATGTCATACTCAGATGTGTGATTAAGGATGCGTCATTAGGTAATGATCGCGGATTACATACCGAGGCTTGGCTAAACGACGATAAACGGTACTCCGTCGACGGCCCGGGGCTATTATATATTTACGGCTGGTCACCCGTATATATGTTAAAACTGAAGTTAAGTCTTTATAAAAGAATTGGACAAACAGTTCCAATTGTACTCGATTATCTTTAAAACTACGCAACAGATTTTCTGGCGGCTTTTTTATAGATAGAGTGATTCAAGGGGAAGGTTTATATATGTGTAATACACGCATAATATTTAGAAGCGAAGCCGGGTGGTTATAGAATAAATGTAGAACTTAATTTGTTTGACGACCGCTTGGCGCAGTGGTAGCACAACTGCTTTCTGCGCGAAGGGTCGTTCGTGGGTTCGATTCCCACACCGGAAAAATACAATGACACAATACACATTTGTATTTTTCTGGAGTCTGGGTGTTGCTATGTATTGTATTGTATGTATGTATTAACAAAAGAAAAGTATGTATATGTAATTTATTCCGTTATCTAGTTGCCATAACACAAGCTTCGCCTTAGCTTGGAACTAAATAAATGTCCTGAAAATATTTATTTATTTTAAATCCTACATACTCGCTTTTAGGTTATACAAATTATAAGTAACTTAAAACCATTTAAAGAGGAAACCCGCAGAAAAGAAAGACAAAATGTAAACCGAGTAAGCTCTCTATAAGCTTAACATGAAAAGTTCTCGCTAAAACCGTGTAAAATAAACGAAGCCATAGATTCAGCGTGTAATACACAATTCAGTACTTTTGTAATTCTAAACATGTGGGTATTAGCTTTAAAGCGATTATAAAACTATTGTTTACGCTTTTGTTTACAGACTGGTGTCGGTTGTTAAGAATGCAATTGATTCTCAATTTAATTATACAAAGGTCTTTTGATGGAACTTCGCCGTCGAGTAAACATCAGCTGGCTAGTCTTGTCACAACATTTTTTTTATAAACAAATACTTTTCGATGTCATGCTTTACGAGTTTGGTTTTGTAAGAGCGACTACATTCAAAACAACATACCTAAAGTATTTTTTTAATAATAAAATAAAGAACGCTGTTTCTAAGAACAATCAGATTGGTATCTATTAAAAGAACGGTTGCACAAAATTGTGTACCGTTTAAAACAATTAAGCAAACAAAATGTATTGTAAAAGTATCAATTTGGTAGCCGGTGGAAGCTTTGTAATAAATGGCCGGTGATGGCGCCGGCGCGGCCGTGACTTGCAAACATCTCTTTAGATGTGGTCAAGTGCCGACGATTGATTCACACGTTACATTCATCCCGAAACGCTTATACTAATCCCACCTTGTACACAATGGTCGTATCCTTTGATTCACCTTTTATGTTCTATATAAGTTAATCTCATATGATTCATAACAACGAATAGGTTTAATAGTGAAATTGTAACGAAACTTGTGAGCTTTTACATTAGGGAAATTTACGTAAACGATCTATTGTTTACCAATAAAATAATCCGATCAGTATTCCTTAGATTAATCGTGTGAGAGAAACTAACAATTAATATAACTTACGTAGAATAAGGATTTAAATGTGACTACAACGAGTGATATTAGGTACTTTTGGTTTATTATTAAACGTTTTATTAGGCATTTACATTTATTGGTATGTTAAGGTTTCTCACTATCTTAATATTACCTATTTTCCGTTTATCGATCGAGCAGCAATGTATCGCATGAAACATGAGCGACAATTAAAGGTTTTTTCTAAGCTAATTTCTTTCTAGACCACACCTTCGCCCATCGGCCGTTGTTTGACACAAAACAGATGGGGAATGACCGCACACAAAAGCTATTACATCCTTCAATTAACTTCGATTTCACACCCTTTCACGAACCGAAAAATCGAAGCCCAAACATTAGTTTAACCGAAATTATGGAAAACCAACAAAAAGCGACGCAAAAAATCAGGCCGATAGAAAAAGCTCTAGACTGGGCGGATAAATTCGAACGGCGCCTACGCACAATACGACTACTGTCAACAATCAATATTTTCCTAATATATTAAAATTTCCCAATATTCTTACGTAAAAAATCATTTCACATATTTTACACTTGCGATTAATTTATCCCTATAATGTTATTTGTTTAAACCAAAAGGTATAAAGCCACCTAAACCACACATAAAATAACTCTCAAATAAAAATATTCAAGTCCAACGATATTATTAAAAGTGACTTTAAAAATAATTATCTACAAGACTGTAATCAAACTAATATACCATACAAAAAATACTCTTCATGCTAAACGTAGTGAGGTAGTAGTTTTTTCGTTGATTGTTTTTATAGCAACGTTTTAAAAGGTAACGCGGTCGGTGGCAGTTAAAGCCCTAATTATTAACGTTTGTTTTTGAAATCACCGCTCCGAGTACAATAGAGCGGAAAAATCATTTAATACAGGGAGTATTAGCAAATAGTTAATATAGGTTTTATATGAACGGTTTATATTTGTATGCACGAAATATAAGAAATGAAGACCAAGGTAGTAAAACAGCTAGGTTTATTATTATTAGGATAAGAGAGTATTTACGAAAAAGTGTAATTTAATATTTCTATTTTAAAAAGAAGTTGAATTGAGAATTTCCTTATAAACCAATATAGCTAACAGATTTTAAATAAGCTAGCGATGTACAAAACAATACAAGTATAAATCACTCAAAGTAATTTAGCTTAGCAAGTTTAAGTTAAATGAAAATGCTAGCAATGGTAAAAATGTACAAAAAATCAATACAAAATGCGTGGTAAAACTGTAAATATCAAATAGTAGTAAGTTTTAGTTAATAAAATATATTTTTAAAGCCACATTAGCGCCTGACATTACGTCTGACTCAGCACTTCTAGCGATCTCACGAATAAGAACTGTTTAAATAAGACGGAATATATATCGGCGTGTAAATATAATATTGTCATTTAATTTGGAGTATTAATAGTTTAAGTAAGCAGTGATTTAAATATG
This sequence comes from Eurema hecabe, assembly GCA_026213755.1. NCBI lineage: Eukaryota > Metazoa > Arthropoda > Insecta > Lepidoptera > Pieridae > Terias > Terias hecabe. The sequence goes on along the minus strand of JADANM010001663.1, from coordinate 4,390,694 downwards.
CGTTTCTAGGGAAACCCGTACAAATGAAACGTATAGTAAGTAATACGTAAAATATATTGAGGATACATACCTTCTATTCTGATACCAAGTCTTAACTTGCGTATCTGTGAGTCCTAATTTCGCCGCGAGCTCCATCCGGTCTTGCACGCTAAGATACTTCTGTCTTTCAAAAGATTTTTCTAATGTCTGTAACTGGTGGTCCGTGAAGGCCGTCCGTGCTTTTCTTTGCTTCTTCGCTAAGCCTGAGGAGTCGCCGCCGCAACTTTTACTTGATACATCGTCGGAGTCATCTTTCACACCTACAACAATAAAGACAATTATTTAGTTATGCGGTAATTTAAATACATTTAGATTTATCTATTAGTTTAATATGTAGAATATATGGATGTAACAATTATAGCGACCACACGTCTGAATCGCGCTTAAGGTATTTATTAGAGACTAAACATACACTATATATAACTTCTCGACATCATACCGTCTTGGCCTAACGGCCGGCCAGTTAGAAGTACCTACCTACCTACCACTAGGCAAGGATCCGTACTTTAGTTCAGAGAAAGACTAAAATATATACAATCAGTTTTTATTTAAAATTATCAAGCTACAAAAGTGAATCGTGATATTTGTTACAACGAAGTATGTCTCGTAAACCACACTTGAAGGTATTGCATATTCCACCAAATCTAGCTAAAATAGCCGATTAGACATATGAAATAATAACAAACAGAGACGAAGAATAAGAAACGCGACTTCTTAAGCATGGTTAAACGTGTAAGCCGGAGCTTTGTAACATAAGCTGTGACTAGTTGGAGTCTCGACTCGTACGGCTTCTTGCGGTCCCCCGCACTTCCTTGGCCGAAGCTTGCCTTGCAACTATTTTGATTTCTTTTCACTTCGGAATTCGGTTTAAACGAGTTATTATTTGAAATACGTTGATCGATTTAGTACCAAAACAAAAATTATAAAATCTTATAAATATAAATTATACATTACTATTAAGTAAGAGATAACTTTTTATTAAAATAATTCAATATATTTTTATAAATCGTAAGGACTAGGTACAAACCTAGTCCTTTATACAAATAAAGGGCAATTATAAGAAAAACTAGCAATAGGTCTAGCATTATGAAATCTATAAACAGCTAGGAACCCTATCCAAAGTTATATAGTAAAACAGTTAAATAATAGTTCTACAAACAAGAAATAATTTAAGCAAAGTTCACTTAGAAAATAAATCAAGTAGGTAACAGCGATTGCGATTTGCCACATCCAATTTTGCAACTGATAACCAGCACGAAATGTTCATATGAATACGTTGCAAAATTCAACTTTACAAGTAATATGACAATTACATATAAAATTAAATTCATATTACATACATACATTCTAAGCCTTATATCGCAAAGTTTACATACAACAGTGACGCAATATACGAGTAGGTATAACGCAGAGCCGCGACTATTTATCGTCGCATGTTGAACAGTGATAAACCTTTAAGTAATAAAATGGATTAAAATAAAAAGGAAAGAGTGTCACTTGAAGTAAATCGTTACAAGTAACAAAGGATTACGGGCACAACGCGTGGGGAATTAGCGCAGCCAAGTGAAGAGTTGCGGTTTGCCACCCAAGCACTGCCTACTGCATATTAATACGCTGACATACAAGAATATCATTATATTTACGTTGCCTAATTGGATTATTATTCGGGGGTAGCGGTGACGCAGTAGTGGAATAGGCTTACAGTCTTTGGTAAATATTATTTATCTATATTCAATATAGACTAAGTTTCAATGACAATTTATTTACCGCTGTACTTTTACGTATGTCTAATTCATGTACAACTGTACATTTTTTTATGAGTACACAGTATTTTAAGCCAATTCTTATAAAGTAATTTGTGTTGAAGATAATATATTTCGAGAAGTGCTGAATACAGGTAATGGGTACGTAACAACAATACTGGTTACTATTTAGAGGACCTAATTGTTATTCCGCGTATCTAGAGTACATGCAAAGGTTATAGATTGTACTAAAACCTTGACTCTCAGATCTACGGGCTAGCAATTTTTCAACGACCCTTTACTTTGTACTTTGTAATGCCGTGTGTAATTATGAAACGAACAAGGCCCATTAGGGTCCTGCCGTTAATTTATTATAATAAGGCCCAACTGCCGACTGAGTTTGTTCGACCGTGAAAATTATTATCATTAGTGGGCAATAATGTGGCTACGTGAACAAACGTCAAGCCGCTATTACCCTTATCAGCGAGGCTTACCGAAGGCGGTAGGTGCGGCGGGGTGGCTCATAAAAACTCAAGCTCAACAGCCGATTTGCCTTAAATGGTTTTTGATTGATTTCACAACAAATCTAGCTACAGCAAATGTAAATTGTTTGTTATGACCGTTGTAGTATTTAAGATATACGTACGTAATAAGTTTATAGTAACACTAGCTGTTGCCCGTGACTCCGTCCGCGTGAACTTTCATATCAACTTTCCCCCCTGCAAATTTCGAATTATTTTTAAGATGTATTCTGCTATTCGGGACGAGGACAAGCCAACGAACCAAATACCATGAAAATTGGTCTAGCCTATCTCGAGTTATAAGTGCTGTAACAAACGCGTCATTGTTTTATTTATATAGATTATGACTACTTAGTAGTACCTAATAATATTTAAAAACTTTGACATGCTACTGCTTGGATAAGCCTTTACTAATAGAATAATAAAAGATTTATATTCAAAATTGTAATGGTAATTGAAACTCACGAATTCATACTCTCATACACTTTGTATATTTATACATTTTTATCCTGCTTCCTTTTTGAAGAGTACAGAGCTATATAATCGACTGGATTGAATTACTATAGAGAAGCGGTACACAATAATAGCTATGATGTGTTTCTAATCAAAGTGACATATTTGTCTCCCACTAGCCATAGAGGTTAGAGGTATAGAGACATCCCACGGATCTAATAGATAAGCTGAGCCGTTAATTGAATGTTAAGTCACTTACGAGCGCTTGATTGCTTTTGAGAATATTTAATTGATCAATAAACACTTTAATATGTACAAGAATTAATCTGTAGCGATTAAGGTCACTGTTCAATATGTTACCGCATAATAAAAAGTCAACGGTAGCCGCGATAAATTAAAAAACCATTATCTTAGTTTTCAATTTGAATGTAGAGCTGTTTTTACAATTTTTTCAATATTACGAAATATTTTTATACTCGAAATATAGTATGATATGGGCTTTTTCGAAACTGTCCGGGTATACTGTATACATAAGATTAAGTTTGAACTTAAAGATGATATGTAAACTTATTTTTAAAAAAAGTCTTTCGAGCCATTATCTATACTCATATTATAAAGAAGTAAAGTTTGTGTGTTTAGAAAATTGTAAGGGGTAATCTCAGGACAGAACCGATTTTAAAAATTCTTTCACCAATAGAAAGAAACATTATTGTTGAGTGTCATGGGCTATATAAAGGATAAAATGCTTTAAATATATAATTAACTAATTATAATATGTTTATATTTAATACGTAATAGTGAGGCCTAATAAGTTACACGACAACTTTCACGTTACCTTTTAGATCTCATTATAATTGTAATTAGGCTTGACTCTTACCTTGGCATACAAATAATGCGATTGTAACAAGGTTACATTTTTGGAATTTGACAAAATGTTACCCGTAAAAAAATTTAATATTGTTTCTAATAATCCTTGTTTTGTTTAATAAAATGGAAGTCAGAAAGATTCATTAGAAACAAGTTAGTTAAGGAAAATTTCAATGTTTTATTATTACTAATACAAGTTCAAAAACAATGATAAGCCAAAAAATGCCCATCCACCTACTTCTAATTATATTTTTAATTGACTTCAAATGAATAATAAATAGGAATGTTGAATAAATCCAATTAAGTATAATTCTGTGTTTAGGGAGAGTTAATTACGTTTATGCAAAAAAAAACACGTTGTATTTAATTATTAGATTAATTAAACGGGTAAAACATAAATTGCATTTTATGGCCATAAAACTGAACCGGCAGTGGGTTATTATAATTGTTTCATTCCGTTTACGATTCGGCAAAATACAGTAATGGTTTGCGGAATTAATTGGTGCAAAATAAACGTTCTAGTGTGTACGGTGGCGTGAATTCGCCTTTATATCACGGAGGTACACACCCACGTTATATACGCATAATGTTACTTTTCAGTACAATTATTATCTACATATATCGAGCCATTATGGACTGTAAATAAGAACTTTCCTGTATCCGACAGGAACGGCGCAGTTTTACGTGCGAAGGCATGCAGCAAATCGCGTCGATTATTACGAACTTCCAGTCATTAGCGATATAAGCTTTCAAATGTTTCATTTTTTATGTACATATTGGGACACATAGACATATAACGCAGAGACTGATAGTCTTTGATTAATCGGTCCGCCGTAAGTGAAGCCAAAATTGTATATAATAATATGTAGGTGATAACAGCACATTCTTATACTCGATGACACGCACACAAGCACACCGATAATGTTGCTGCTATAAAAAATTTACCATATAAATGTTGAAAAATTAATATCTACGAAAAACATACTAATTTTGATACGATCTATGTAAAACAAAATTGTCTACTTTAAAATGGCTTATTATTCTATGTTTTGAAATAACAAAAATATTTCCCCTATAAGAAATCTTTACGATAAATAAAAGAGACATAAATGTGCAATCATATGATAAAATAGGCAATCCTTCTCTTTGCGAATGTATTGAAGTGCACAACTATCGTATAAAGAGCCTATTACACGCTCTCTTCGTCAATAATCGACCGTTTCTATTCCTTTTTTGAATTATGATAGTAATAATTCAACATGGAAATTAGATTTCAGTGACAAATATAAATCATTTAAAACAAAATACATATAACATTGTGCAAGAAAATAAATTAAAAATACATTATCATTTCGAAGTACTTATGAAGCTCGCATTTCCGTTCAATAATAATAATTTTATGAGGGCATTATACAAATAAAGTTCGACTTAATCAAACGCAATTCTTAATTCAAATTGAACTCTTATTTGCCGTCGTTATAAAAAAAAACATCAATACAACTAAACAAACTGTAAATAATCTTTTGAAAAAAGTTAATTCTTAAGACGGCATAAAGGTTATGCATTAAATAAATCGAACTCAATTTCACAGCTCACAACGCCTGTCAAATGCGACGTAAAGCCGCGATTGGGAGCTGTATTACGGTAGGATTCAAACTGGGCCTTTTATAAAATGATAATCTATTTATTGTCATACTAAAAAGTTTTGATTTTATCTACTCGGAGCGACGAAAGAATTGTCACCTTCCTCTCGCCCTTACCGTAATGCCAAAAGCCACGCTTCAACCAACGCCACACAGAAATGAAATCTTACATGTTATTATAAGATTTATTTTCGTATGTCGTATCCTAGCAGGAATGCTAAGCAGCTTAGTGAAGCAATGGTGCGCATTTGAGGTTAGGTTTGACGTTTCAAGTAACGAACCAGTGGCTTCGTAACAGTACAGCTGAACACAAAACACTAATTTTTAATATCGTATGACAATTAACCAATTATAAAACACTCGAATAGCAAAGTAACAAGTCCTCGTATTTGCTTTTAACTAGAATACACGGTATAATCCATTTCACTGTTCGACAACGACCCCACTATTAAACGCCGGGTTAATTACTTAGTTAAATTGCCAGTAGAATTTGTATGAGCACTAATTGCTATAAATGCTGTATTTTTCACATTCTCAGTTAATGGGTTTTTTAAAATTACAATGCAAGGAGGTTTGTTTTTACATTTGCGCGTAGAAGTTTAATTGCAGCAAACGGATGTTGAAGGCTGTAATTGGGAAGCGAGTCCGTTAGATAAGGTGTATACTGTATAGTTTAATAACTAAGCAACTTATATAATACGAGTTCAACATGACACGTATCTAACCATTTTGCGGTCATTAAATGTTTCAATCGCGCAATTATAAAAATGTTAGTTTAATTCGGTATTCATTTTAATTATTAATTAGATAATATTTTATACACAAGGTTGAATAATTAACACACTGAATTAACAGGAGGTAATTTTTGCATTATTTCTAAAACGAATTTTAATTCAACATTAAATAAGGAGATAAGCACATGACGACTCGACTGTACTTTAATGCGTAATTGTGTCTACATCTCTGTGTGTCCTGTGCTGTTTTAAATTTAAAAAAGCAAACTTCGCTTGACATTTGACAAAAAGCTGATTATAACGTCACATTTTTTCCGTGCCCGATGAGAGTTCTTTCATCCAGGATTAATTTTGTCCGTTTTATAAGGGCCTTCTTATCTCCCCGTAGTGTTAGGAACGAGTTATATTTATCGCAGCCATTATACGTTTTATTATTTAATTTATTTAACGTTTCGAGCTTATCGACTTGTCTATTAAATTGACGATGGATTATTCTGATTGAAATTTATACGTAAATATTTTGTTTAAACTTATGGCTAATTTCCTTTATGAATTGCATGGGTGGGTCTAATTATTATTAAATTCATAATATATTTTACATTTATGCTAATAATTTTTAAAAAACATACATTTCAGCGTGTAACTACGCTACATATAACATA
>JADANM010001663.1:4334358-4358990 GCA_026213755.1 Eurema hecabe | reverse complement strand
TAAGCATTATAAAGCAACTTGAAACAAATTGAAATTCGACTAATATTACCTACCAAGTAGGTATAAAATGTGTGACCAAAAATATTTGAAGTATCAAATAATTTGAATTATAATATAACGTACATTAAAAATATGCCTCAAACTATTTATAGATACCATTAAAAACATATAATTTCGTTTGCTTTGAAAATATTTGTATTAGACATAGGCAGGTAGATATTAATGCAAAGTATAGTTTTCCTTTTTAACATTACACGCTTGTCTGCTTAATATGAGTTAATCGTTATTCTAATTGAGTTATTACTAGCCTAGGCTGTAATTTTAAACATGTAATGTTGTGTAAAACATTGCGTCGTTCGCGTTACGTGTGCTGGGCGCTGGCACGTTGGACAGTCGGTCGGCGCCGTGTGCGTCCTCTCTTGCTCGATTTCCGTTTAACTAATTGAGCGAAAACGACACAACACGCCATTCAGCGTCCAACTAATGAATGGCCCTCGAAAAGCCAATTTGTAGTTTTTTTTAACACTTCAATTTGTGCCGTAAACCCCAAAAAAGTCTCGACCGAAACCACAATCGAATTAGTGTCCCTTGTTCCAGAGATTACAGGACTGTCCGGCTCTTATCTCGGTCGTTCGTTATTTTATTGGCTTGTAGAGAGTAAGTCGATAAACACGACGCATAATGGCCCATAATGAATCGTCCTCGCTAGAGGTTTGACTAATCATAAAGGTTTTATGTGTCGTTTCTGAACTCGCTATATGACGCACGTTTGACTTTTTCAACGATTAGATTAATCCATTACCTTTGACACTTTTGTATTGGCATTGATAATTTCAACAGGGCGATCAACATTTACATACTAAAAAGGTTTGTTATGCCATCTTGCTTCCATAAAATTTTGCCCACATTGTATTTGATGGCGAAACGTTGCAAATAAAAATGATTTTAATACCTCAATAAACAACAATAAAATATCTATCATAAGCCAAACTTTTAAGCTTGTTTTAATACAAAAAATATGTAATAAATATTTAAAGCAATAATAGCTATATATATGTAAACAGTGCCGGTACATAACAACGGTAATGCATGTATTAATGTCCGAAGGTAACGAGCCATATTAAAATTAAATTAATGAATAAAATGATACAAACTGCGTAAAAGAGCCATTGAAGCCGCGAATTAAAAGCGAATTACAGTGTCTAAAATGTCAAATTGGAGGACACATGGCTTGTTAGTTGTGAACAATGCGTGTGTCAGACCGTTCAGTAACGGACGATACAAATGTTCTACATTATTCAATTCCTATTTCCTTATATGTCTCACCATTAATGAAATATGTTTTATTCATCAGATTTGTTTTATTTGCTCTGTTATCATAAAAAATAAACATAAATATGACGTAATAATGGTGACATTGACTTCGTAATGATGACACAATAATCCTTACTTAATATTAAAAATGCGAAAGTAACTCTGTATGTCTGTGTGTCTTTCCATCACGCTAAAACTACTGAATCGATTAGAGCGAAATTTGGTACAAAAATAGTATAAGGACTGTGAAAGGACATAGGCTACTTTTTAATTGGAAAAAAAGGGATAAAAGGGGGATAAGGGGGGGTTAAAGTTTATATGAAATTCCACGCGGACGGAGTTACGGGCAGCAGCTAGTAGTGAATAATGGTAAAAAATCTACTACTAGTACTTTCTGTTAAATTAAGGAAACATCATTTTAACCCATAAATTTTTATACGTTTAAAACATCAAATTAATTTACTATACTTGTAGAATTTTATAATTTATTTCTTTTATATTAATTTAATTTAATAATAAATTAATTTTCTATTCCATTGCAATTCCTTTGAATACTCACAACGGCTCCTAAAATACTTAAGATTAAAATTATGCTCACTTTCAATATCATACTCGATGTTGATAGATGTAGAGTGATAAACAATTCGTTACAGTGTAAAAGCGGTCACCAAAATGCCCATACAAACATCCCGGTACCCGGTGTCGTAGAATAGTTACCGTTCGTTTTGTCACTAATGACTTCCGCTATTTTATTACACAAATTATTTTAACTCCACTCACAATGTAAAGACGAAACCTTTGTTGGTATGCCACTTGATTGCTTCAAAAAGATTTTATTAGTTCAATTTAATTTTACAACTCACCGTGCCCTAAAACGTTTTAAATTATTTTTTATATATTTATTAAAAGGGCGTTTTTAGGTACATAACGTTTAATCGCTAATTGAACTACATTAAAACATTTTTACTTTACATTATTTGAAAAAAATGTTGTATGTATTAGCGTAGTGCAATATTATTAAAACAAACTATTCACTTAATGCCAGTTGCATTAACTTTAACTTGAAATTTATCAATAGTAGTAGAAATAATTATAGATAACTTGGTATTAAAAAGTACAAAATTAAGTTACGTGACTTTTTTCATTTTCATTATTTTCTAAGCTTTAATTGTACTTATGCAAGATTTTTAATTAACGCTGAAAATAATCACTAGCAGACACAATCAGCGCTAAGATCGAAAATAATAATTATGCTTTCTGACTTTGCACCATTACGTGTTAGTTAAATTAATGAACGAATGGTTAGTGTAACGTACATAGTTTCTTTTAAGTACGTAATAATAATCCTGTAGTTACCTATGGATTTCGCCTCTCTACCAGCTCTGCTTCCAAGACAATGACCCTTTTAAGCTTAATAAAAAACACGTGGGCAACGTCAAAGTCATATTTATCATTACTGGTACTTAAAACTCGCAAGAATACTTACCTACTTGGCCTAATATTTTTTATCAATAAAAAAAATCATATATAAAATAGTTTTATAGTATCTACAAAATCAAACTTCGTATATAAAGCCAACATACTGTCACGGGGCTATGTCGAAACCAAGAATCAGTCTGTCGATACATCATTATACACTTGACACGAGTCGCAGCTGCTTTATTTCTTGTGCTTGGATGATTTAATATTATCCGTTACAAAGAACACGGTAAATGAATTATAATAAAAGCGTGCTGGTCGTCATCGGAACAAATGGGTTGTACATGTCGCCGCCCACGCGGGTCGCCTCCATCTCTATAACTTTATAAACGATGCCTAAAGATAAACTATTTCGCTTATCTAACAATATTCTAAGATCATTATTTATAATCCGTGGGGTATGCAGTGCGTTGACCCTTCGATATCCAATAGCGACAAAAAAGAGCAATGAAAATCATATCCATATCGGATATATTTTAAAAGTAAAACATGTATTAATTACAGGAAATGCAATGCATGGTATCTATGCAAGAAATGAGTATAGAGAAAAAAATAATTACTCTAGGTACGGTACATAATAATTCAAAGAAATTCAAGAGGGTAGAACTTGGGAACATAGCTGGATACGTTATGAATGTTTTTATAAAGGTATTATTATTTCAAAATGCTTCGTATAGAACGGTTATTGTTTTTTTTAATAATACTAAGTATGAAGCGTCATTTACAATGTATTTTTGCATCACCAGCAATAATTCAATTCAATGATAAATTGGTTAATAATATACAAATGCAAATCTGTGAGCTTAATGACTCCACATTCATATGCTATCAACATAGGAATGTTGAATACCGAATAAAAAAGTTTATGGCTCATTAATTAACGCAAATGAATTAGATTAACAGCTGACGTGTCTTATATTATTTATGACTTATTGAGTGGTTCAATCATTTTAACGCTCTACTTATATAAGTATTGGAAACAATGAATATGGAACTATTATCGATATATAATGGTATACTTTTTCTTTGTTATAAAATATGTGCTAAACTTGAACACTGGTTTAATATTATTATTAAAGAAAAATAAAACATACATATTCGCGTTTAAGGTGGTAAAGACATTTTGTGTGATAATTGGTGGCGCTGTTATCCCGTATTTTTTATCTATTTATTTCTTAAATTTTTTCACATCTACTTTTGCATTATGTTCTCCTTGTTCATTTTTAAAGGGTCGGCACACGTTTTCGAGGTTCTTCACTTTAAAAATGTCTCGTCCAACTTTGTTGCTAACGATTACATAAAGTTTGCAACATAATACTGTGACATTTTGAAATAAAAACAAAAATAATTGCAAAACAACAGCCCAGAGCCACGGAAGACGCATTGGATCATTAAATGACATATTATAGTAACAACCACTTTTGTATTATTATAGACCCTCGCTGAAATTATGCGGTGTCGAAATGCTTGCAGTCTGCTTAGCCATTTAAAACGCGGTTAAAACCGCACGCAATTATTTCTCGAAGACTGCTATAAAATGACATTTGGTTAATTCGTACAACTTTTGCAAAACGGTTACATTTAGACAGCATATGCAACTGTATATCTATAAATAATAGTCAATCTATATATATAAAAGAAAGTCGTGTTAGTTACACCATTTATAACTCGATAACGGCTCAACTGATTTGGCTGAAAATTGGTGGGGATGTAGTTTAGAACCAGGAGAAGGACATAGGATACTTTTTATTCAGTTTCCAGGGGAATATTTTTTTATGAAAGTAAACGCGAACGGAGTCGCGAGCAACAGCTAGTAGTCAATAAAACGACGTTTTGTTTCAATGAGATTTCGTATCGTTTCCTTTGAATTTGTTTATAGGTTGTATGTAGGTACGCCCACCCCCCATTGCTAGTGTTGCCCAAATTCAGTCTTGGTCTTGCAGTCTTGGTCTTGTTCTTGCGTTTTTGCAAGACCAAGACCAAGAACAAGACCGCGTATTTTTAGCAAGACCAAGACCAAGACTGACCGTGCAAGACTTGAGCAAGAACAAGACATAGCCTGCAAGACTCTTGCGTCTTGCAGCTAGGACTTAGCGCTATTTCACTGAGTAGTTAGAAGTAACAGTTCGGTGTATAGGTAGGTACGCTTAGGAATTCTATGAGACGCAAAAAACTGTATCAAAGAATATGAAAAACTATACCTATGCGCATTACGACTAATACCATAAACATAGCGAATAAAAAAATTATTAAAATCAAACTGAGTGCATGCATAGTTATGTTTTAACCATCGGCCCTTTGATAATGCGGCATCAAAGGTTTTGTACTTACTTCTCAAAGAAATTTGCCGCTTTTCGGAAGTACATGGTTATGATACACGCGCCGGCGGTTTCTTATGAAATCTAAAACAATCGTTGCCGCCACGCCGAAATCATAACATTTGACACTATTTCATTGCCGCCATAGGGCGTAGGTATACTCATGCAAAATAATTTCGAATTTTTTTACACGCTTTATATTATTGTTTGATTTGCGGCGGCATCCTTATCATAGAGCCGGCACGTGGCGAGGCGGCGCGGTAGAAAGCAAGGAAACGTACTATAAATAAAGGAATTATTTTAATTCCAGTCATTTCCAATTGAGCTGTGCTTCGAGTCTAACTTAATAATTGTTTTTACTAATTCTCTTCAAATAAATGATAAATCGTAAAACTCTTTTATTAAATTTCTTATAAGTTGAGGGTTCAATCTCTTTTTAGACAGATAAGTATTGTTCTTTAAAATACAGTCAAGTTATTGTAATTAATTTGTTTTTTTACATGTTTTAGCAAATGTAAGCTTATAAATCATGAATGTTTATTAAGAAACAGTTACTTCCATGGAAAACGACATATAGGTCAGTTGATTTTTCGAGTTTCTTATCAAATCTTCAGTTATTTATTAATCTGCTTGATCTTTACTAGGACTATATTCATTCACGGTCACAATGTTCCAATTCTAATACGTTTTTCTATGATTTAAAGTAAACTTTAATAAATATGTAGTAATAGACTAATAGGTAATTGCAAGCCTTGCAAGACTCTTGCTGCAAGACCAAGACCAAGACCAAGACTGGGAGCGCAAGACCAAGACCAAGACCAAGACCAGGTGTATTGGCGCAAGACCAAGACCAAGACTGGCTAAGTCTCGTCTTGTTCTTGCGTTTGGGCATCACTACCCATTGCATACTAAATTAACATTTAGAGGAATATGTTTTTTACATCGTGTGTACATGATTTATCCGTTACGAAATTTTCAAAGAAAGAATCCATGCTTAGGTAGAATGTACATTTATTAATATCGTATTATATTTATAAGATTATTTAAAAGTTTCTTCGAAACTCAAAACATCGCTCATACAATACCGTAGCTATAAATCATATTTATCACGACTATAGCGTAATTATGTAAATACGTAACGATGGTTAGTTCCTACATGTGTTTGATAGCAGTACCGGCTTCGTTGAAGGATGTACAAGAAAGCACGTACGAGTAAATGAAGAAAATCGAGCTATACAGATGATTGTTGCTACGTGCTCACCGGCCTTGTAATTTATAGTTATTGACTGTACCTAGGCTTTTGTGCGGCTATTACAGTGACACTTTGTTGGCAAACTAAATAATTGCTGCTATTATAGGCATCTAAATATCAACATATTATAGTTTTATAAATAACCCGATGTTGGAAAAAATCAATTGAGAAAAAATTGTACCAAATATAGAATTTAGTATCATCAATAAAAGGCTCCAGCAAAGGCTAAAAGTCTACATTTTGGTATTTAGATTTATTTATGATCATTCATTCTTGATCTTCAGGGGATCATTGGATATGTCGGATTTCTACTGACAAAATCCCATTGTGTTTCGACTAGACAGCGGGTAGGTAGTTTCTACAGGCACGCTCTTATCTGACTGATTTAAAAGACGATCTATAAATACCTAGTTATCTGTATAAAAATTGATTAATCATTTGTATATAAAAAGGTGATCAATGATTTATACATTGAAGGACTCGTATTATAATTGTAATTATTACCCACCATGTTAAGCAAACCTTGTCTCCAATCAATAAAAGTATTAATGATTCTATTTACAATATTAATTAGAATCAATTTACTAGCTTACCTTGGGGACAATAACCTATTATTTCTAACCTATTAATAAGACAAAACTCTACAAACATTAAACAAAGACAATATAAACAAAAAAGTAACCGTTACTTGGACGATTTGAGCGAATTTCAAATAGCTTGCCTGAAAAGTAGTCGAGAATAGCAGAGTAGCAATCAGTAAACCGACTTGTATAATTAGCTTATCGGCAGTGATCGACTAACGACGTCCGATCATGCGCGCGCGCATTGGAGAACGATAAACCAATCGCGCGCCGCCATCCACCGCAGTTAAACCATCGATTCTTTTCGGTTATTACAATAATTCAGACACGATTCCGTTTAATTGCGACCGATCGCAGAAGACGACCTACACATCAGATAAATCTAGATATCGCCATAATCGCGGCTTCTAAGTATAATGCAAGTATTGTAAAATCGGCCCTTGTTGAGAAAATTATATCACGTTCATAAACTTTAATATTGCATAGTTAGATGTTATTAGTTTGGAACGTGTTTTCCGTATATTCCTGGCTAATAAGCTCTTAAAATGCAGCTACCTCAGGATTTTAGAATAACGTTGAATAAATCTAATGTAAATTACCTGATAGATAATATCTAAAGAAATCTTGTTTTTTGTAGTTCTATCTATGTGTATTTTTAATGGGAACACTATTTTTGTGGATAGGTACACACTATACATATTCATTACCTACGTTTTTACCATCATATAACAATCAAGTAAATAATTATAGTAAACAAGCAACACCTATGCAAATATATGTTGTGTCAACACTGTATGACACAACAAAAAACACTACCTGTATATAAATTGGTCTTTAAAAAACATTTATAATTTACTAATAGAGAATTGTTTTTTAAAATTGCGAAAAAATTGTTTGTATAAAAAGCAGGTTGACTTACCTAAAACTAATATTTTCGTAATGAAATGACAACTGTATGTTTTCTACTACCTAATTGAAAAAAATTTAAATATTATTTAAAACTTACCATATTGCGTTTAAAGTGATTTAGGAAACATTATTTGTACCTCTGTGTGAATTTAATATCCCACCAAAAGCAAAAAATTACGTGCAAATCAATCGTAACTAAATTATTGTAACAATAGCTTTCAGCATTAGTCAATTTAGTAACGGAAGCATAAGAACTACCATTTTGTTAATGTTTTATCGGCGTTTTGAAGGCTCACCGCGAGATGGAACGGCACCATCGTACATAATCAAACCACATGCAGAGCAGTAATTGCCTCTACATTCAAAGACCGCTCACATCACGCCGTATAATGACAAAAATAGTCCAAAAAATGCCTCCGCATATGAGATATTTTTTTCATGAGTTCGCGCGCTCGCCGGAGCTAAATTACGAAATAAAAGATTAACTTAAAAGATCAATAAACTTAATAAATGATCTCAATAATTGTTGTATTACGGACACAATGGAGCGGCGTCGTGAAACGTCATTAAGGCGCGAACATCATTAATTTTATTCGCGGCTTTGTGACTTAAAGGCAATGGCGTCTGTCAGGTTTGAAAAGCGGTATTGCTGCCACCTGTTGGTAGCGCGGTGAATTAGACATCGAACCCTGCTGCGATCCACTTGATACTGCCAAGTGCCACTGGAATGACTCGCTAGAAACGATGTCTTTTAATTGCATTTACAATGCCTGTTAATTATCGATACATTCAAATTGCACCTACGTATCAATTGCGATCCATCTGCCATGAGCTGATACTATTTTCATTGTTTTTTTTCGAGAATATGTTTGCTTTAACAAACATATTTTTCTAGACTATCGATGTAATTTAAGTACGCTACAGCCTACAATGTACTTCAATATTACAATAAAAACAGCGTGAATCATACAGGTCACTATCGTTCTAAGTAGTTATAGGTATAGGTAGGTACATTTACAACATCTACATATGACTAAAAAAACTCCATGATATTAGCCATCAAAATGGAACTCATTCAAAATTGAAGCTGCCAAAAAACTTGAGCCGCCTCTGGATATTAGATTTCTTTTTGGTAGCTAATTGCGTTTTATCAAATTAAAGCCATTCCGCCCGCGGCCGCCGCCAATGATTGATAATGTTTGACGTGGAACCGTTCCCACTAGTTTTACAGAATAAACTGTTTTCATTTACACTAACATTCGTCATTTGTTATGAATCAAATGTGGCGTTTTACATTTTAGAAAAATTGTAGAAAAATTCCCATAGAAATTAATGTATTTTCAAATTGTAGCTCATCCTTTGACATTTAACTAAGTTGTCGTATGTTTCTTGTAACGTTTTATTGCTAGTGTGTTTGGATGTTTTCAAATAAGTTACATTTTACTAAAATAGAATGTTTTAAATCGCATATACAAATTGAATCAAGACAGGAATAACATTTTTTTTTATTCTATTCTATTCTATTAAGTGGTGAGACGTCCATGTGGCCTAAACGATGCA
Source organism: Eurema hecabe (assembly GCA_026213755.1). Taxonomy (NCBI): domain Eukaryota; kingdom Metazoa; phylum Arthropoda; class Insecta; order Lepidoptera; family Pieridae; genus Terias; species Terias hecabe. Next base: position 4,349,577 of record JADANM010001663.1, on the reverse strand, counting down.
AAATGCGTATTCAGTAGCTACGACATTACAATCGGTTTGTGTTGAATGCATCTTAGAAGAATGGCCAATCCGTTATTACTGAGGCTTAAAGAGTCTTAGAGGCCTAGCATAGAACGCATAAGGATAAGCCAAGGATATATCGCGTTGCAGCCGTCATTTTAATCATTAAGAAATTCGGCGGCGGGTACAAAAGCAGTGATTGATGCGCCCGTTTACCGGTCGCAGTGGCACAAAGTAAAAAACGAACACTTAATTAACTCGTTTGGCACCGCCGCTCATTAGAATTATTAATCAAACCGAGGCGGGGCGATAGCGCGAGTATGATGTATCGAGCTTTGATTACATTAATGTATTCGCTCTTCAGTAATTAAAAGCACGCCGAGATGTCTACGCGATGCTCAGAACAAAAGCTGAAGGTCAGCTCTATTCCGGCCGACTAATGACACCCAATGAAATATTGTTTCGCTAATTTCTAGGCAGGTGAGGCAATCAAGATAATTAAATTTCATTCGAATAAAATAAGAATCCACCTGCTTCTTATAAAGGGTATAAAGTTTTTCTCAATACACTTCGTAGTAGGGATCGGAATGCTTGGTCCGTGTAACTTTATCTATTGGATAATCCAGGTAAAAATAGCTTTTACATCGATTTTCATGTTTTTAAATCAATGTCTTATTCAGTATGTACCTTTCTGATATAGACAATACTACTTCTATTCCTTCAACATTAAAATGTAAAACTCATACAATTATTTCGAGCTTATACTGAATATTGCGATACGCCATTATCGATTGTATAAATAATTGTCAATAGCGGCAGATACAAATAATCGTGACTGTCCATCGAAACACATCGATCATTATTAGTATACTTACATAATTATTGTTTAGTCATTGCTCAGTACATTAGAATCAATATAAGCTATCGTTACAACCAGCAATTATTGGTATTACTAGGAAATATATATTATTGCAATGCTATAAAATGGAAGAAGAATTATTCGTAATAATAACATTATTGATGTAATCTAAGGTCCCCGAGCCCGATGAATAATAAATTTAAATTTCAGCTTCTATCTTGAACGAAAAATATATTTAACAATAATTTAAAGTTATAGATGAGTATTCAGTTAAGAATACGACAAAAAATTTCAATTACAAGCTCTAGCCAAATATCATTAATAACAATACTGTGGTCCTGTACTTTTCATATAGAACATCGAACATAGGTTTATATTGATGACCAAAATACCACAGCATCTAATAATAATTGGCATTACCTAATTGTGTTTCACCTTAATCGCAAAAGTACCCACGAATAATTGGACGGGAAGTGCCCGATTATTCAGTTTACAGACGACTCATCTTTTCCTCCAACGCGTTTACTAATCCTATAAAACATGGAGGAGTCATGTGTTTTAGTATATAATCCTTATTTATTTTAGTTATCTAGGCTACTTACGTTTATGTATTAAAAAATCATGTTTTTTGCTTAAGTATTTGTTCTTTTATTTTAATTGTAACTGTAGCATAATACTACTAGCACCTATGAATAATAACTCAGTCAAAACAGTATATATTATATATCTAGTTACCTTAAAAAAACACAACAATTAGTAAGAAACAAGCTCTTTCACACAACAAACTATTTTGTATCCATCTGTCAAAAACATATTTAATAATATTCACATTCGTCTCGAAGTAGGCTGATAATTTTATTTGAATCATTAATGTATATTATTATCTCAACAAAAACCGAAATGAAAATTGTCAACAATAAAAATCATTTTATTTTAATGGAATGATTTTAAATCCTTAACGACCTTCTTGTGTTTTACTTATTTACGAAGAAATAAATAGTAATATGGCGTATCAAACTTTTAACTTCATGTTTTCCTGGAAAAAGGCAGATATTGGCAGGAATGTTGGCAAAAAGTTGCGTTGCCGCCTCTGGCAATAAGATTTATTCGCAAATGAATGTTTAATGCTTTTATCCTTTCGACGTACCTAATCAAGTCATTCAATTCATTACCGCAGCTCTCGACGACATCTTGCCGTCATGTCCTTTAAAACGATGGAAACGGTGTTAACTTTGAGTAAGTTTTTTTATTTATTTAAACATTAATTCGCTTTCATTAACAACACATTGCTACAGATAATTAAATCGTGTAACGTTAGGTAAAAATAATTTTATTATTTTTAAAACATTTATTAACTGTTATATAAGTAAATTTCTGTTTTGCAGCACTTGTGTTGACTTACATTGGCCTAATATCATGCAAATCCCATAAACACGGTGAAGGGCCGAGTTGTCAGAACTTCTCGCAGGGCGTAAACTTCAAAGATGAGCAGGCCTATGGGACGTGGCATCTCCTACATTTTAAAACGGAACAATCGAAAGGATCTGGAGAACAACACTGCGTCTCATTTTCAGCAATCACAAATGAGGTCTGTTATCTTTTACAAACTTATTTATATAATTAAATACCTTTGTCAAATAAACCTTGTATTACGTTAACATGTTAAATTGTGCGTTTTTAAAAAATAATGAAATATTCAAATACATATAGATATAGACACATTTTACTCTTCCTGTTTAATACTCAAAATAAATATGTCAAGAATAAACTACGTCGCTAAAAATAAAAAGTAATAACTAATAACTAAAAAATAAAAAGTCATACAAACATGGTAAATAAATGTATGTTTCACATTCAGGAAAGAAAAGACCTTGAGAACCTTATCGGTAAATATGTTGAAAATTTGAAATGGGACAAAATGACTTTAAAAATGCAAATACCCTGTACAAGCGCTAACTCTAACAAAACAAGAGATTATTATCTTGAGCATCTCGCTGATGACGGCTCTTACAGGACTTTACAGATGCCTCCGCCCAAAGGTTAGCAATTAAACTTATTTATTAAATTAAAAAACAAGCTTCGTTTCATAAAATTTTAGATAGCATTTTATATAATTTTATAATGTGGAAATAACGTTTACCTAAAATATTTCTATAGATCATTTTACATAGGTAGTTTCCTTATAAATATACTTTACTAGCTGACCCGTGGCCACTTTGTTGGGCATAATGTTAACAATCCTTCTTTATATAGCCTATGACATTCAGCAATAATGTGGCTTTCTATTGGTGAAAGAATTTTTTAAATCGGCTCCGTAGATCCCGAGATTACCCCTGACAATTTAACAAACACACAAACTTTACTTCTTTATAATATTAGTATAGATTACTTGTGAAATTTTAATACAGTCAGATATGAATAGGAAAAAGAATAATTTAAGATATTATAATTATGATTCCACAATCACAAAATTACACATAGATATCTAATATGTGTGATTATGTGCGTAAAAATATTATAGTTCATAGATTATTTACTTAGGTATATTCCTTAGGTATACAATAATGTTTGTGTCTACTTAATACCTTTTTAGCAAAACTAGACTTGGCTGATTTTCATCGTTATCCAATGCGGCTTAAAACCATTGAGGGACAGTACCTTGGAATGATGGACTGTCACGAAAAATTTGTCTTCTTGTTGGGAAAGCAGCCACCAGCCGGCAAGGAGGTCGACGAACGTCTTAAGAAAATGATAGAAGCCTACTGGCCTGAAGAAAACTAATGTACCTATTTGTTTTATTTTAGTAATTGCGTTGGTTAGACAGTACATTTAAAGTACATATTTTTATTTATAATAGCTTTCGTATGTTCTAAATAAAAGAAAAATTCATTTTGTCGTTTTTTTATATTGTAATAATTCAACGCCGAACTAAAAAGTACCTATATCTGGCAATGATAGTTTTTTGCGAATCGCCATTTGTAGACATTTTAACCAGAATATAAATACCATTTTAAATAGATTTTTCTAGATTTTATTTCAATTAAAATAAAAATTCTATGAATGTTCCTTTAGTACCTAGCACAATGGCTATTGTTTTAATGAAAACAAGTGAGGAATGAAAAGTGCTGTTACAATTAATTTTGAACAGAGTCAAATGATTTAAATGGGCAATCAAAGTGCAATTACCCTGTAGTGGCATACCGTAATGGAGGGGTTAGAACGCGCTTGAAACCGTCCGCGTCGGTAATTCAATGGGATACATTAATTTTATTTAATACTGTTATATAAAAAGGACTATAGTAACTCTTGGTTAATCCAAATACACGGGTATGGGCATATCGAATTTAAGTATCTACAACAATTCTATTATAATGTAGGCTAAATCTTAATTTAAAAATCATCGTCAACTGTTATAGAGATGAAAGAGTAACGATTTCAAAATGCTTTTACGTTTAAAAAATCTATTTACCTAATCATCTATATGGTGTACTAAATCAGAAAAATAAATCAGACCCCAAAAATGAAAATGGGCCAAGTCTATCAAATCACGTTTAATAATACGTCAAACCGAAAATCGATACTAATTATTTCACTCATATCGCGTTCCAATTACGAGAGTTCCTGTGTACAAGATAAATATTAATATGAAATAGTCATAAAAGCAAGTGAACCATTACTTTCCACCCCATCCGCGGCGCCCCTGCTAACGCACCACTCAAATTAAGTGTGCCTCGATCAACAGTCATTTTCGGTTACAATTAACCACACATTTGAGTGAAAAGTCAACCACCCACTCCAATTGATTTATTGTGTTCTACGAGTTGCCGCTATTGTACCGCGAAACTTTTATTACTCGCTGTAGGGAATTATTTCAACTGGAAGGATTACACGGAATCATTTATTTTAGTAATTATTAAAAATATTAATAACATTTATTGATATAAGATAGTAAGACCAGTTTTGGTTGTCTTTAGATCAATATTAGCTTATTATAAATTGGGCGAAAAGAATTGCAAGTAACATATTGACATAGATACGTATGAAATATCAATAAGTAATGTTATATTTGAACATAGTTATAAGTATGTTTCCAATTGTTACATATCTATTGACCTATTAATATAAAACCAGATAAGAATTTAAGTATTTATATCGAATATTCGTGTCAGATAATAACTGACATAATTTAATACATTTTTCATATTATTCCCATAGGTTCAACATACACCTTTTAGATTTTATAATCAATCCTTTCTCTTCTAGAGTTGTTTGCTCGACGCCAAATGGCGTGTGCCGCGAAGGGAGCAACGTTGTTCATTTGTCTAAACGCAGTAGCGTTTGAAGGGCTCTCGACTAAGGGCTGGGAAAGTGTTGCACTTTAAAAAAGTCAAAAATGGACCTTCGAGGCTTCGAGTGCTAAAATACCCGCTTGTTATCCTTCAATAAATTGGTACCAAATTATAATTACGTCCTGTGTAGTAAATATGCTATGTCGCGTTTATGTAGAGATCGCTTTTTATTTTTTGAAAATCAATACAAATACAAAAAAAAACAAATGAATGACATCAACAGATAACATAAGAACCGTTAGAATAAGGTAAAAATAGGTAAAATGCGATTTTAAGATATTTTTTTATGTTACTAATATCGTACAAGAAAATACAATACACCTACCTAGTACCTATATATCTTACTAGCTGTTGCTCGCGACTCCGTACTTTCGTATAAACATTGACCCGCCTTCCCCCCTTATAACCCTTTTTTCCAGTAAAAAGTAGCCTTTGTTTTATCTCAGGCTCTAGAAGTCTAGACCATCTGTGTACCAAATTTCATTACAATCGGTTCAGCAGTTTCGCTGTGAAAACGTAAAATTATAAAGTTCCAAACCCCTCGCGCAACCTTTTGTTGGTTGATTAAAAAAAAGTAGCCTATGTCCTTCCCCAGGCTTTTAACTATCTTTGTACCAAATATCGTTCTAATCGGTTCAGTAGTTTTTGCGTGATGGAAAGACAGACAGACAGGGTTACTTTCGCATTTATAATATTAGTATGGAAATATGGATTTGAAGAATGTTTTAGTTCACTGCTTTAGACATGAACCCTGTAAGCCTCCTTTTTTGTACTAACAGGGAAATTAGATACACTAATTAAATTAATATTTCCCATCTGCAAATTCATGTCACCACTGACCACATTAACAAAGTAATTACAAAGTAAGTTTCGAAATTTGTCCTGTCATTAAACTAAATTCCACACGACTGTAGGAATATCATGCCGAATCATTAAATAAAATCAAAATTACAAAGAATAAGTGATAAGAATCTTTTCAGAAACTAAAGTGCCCGTAATTTAGGAATATTTTCGTCATATCGATGTAAAAGTTTTTCAATTAGTCGCGTTTATGTAGCCTTGGTTTTTTTTTATATAATAGGGGGCAATGTTTGAGTAGAAAGTAAACAGGTGTTTTATAGGCTTAGTTTTAAATACATTTTTATATATAAAATTAGTATGAACATACATAATCTGTAGTAATATTATAAAGAAGCTAGTGTTTGTTAAATTGTAAGGGGTAATCTCGGGATCTACTGAAGCGATTTTTAAAATTCTTTCACCAATAGAAATCCACATTATTGCCGAGTGTCATAGACTAATTTACAAAAAGGATTGTTAACATTATGCCCAACGAAGTGGACGCGGGTCAGCTAGTATAATATAATTTAAAAGAGAAAGCTTGCTAGTGTGTAGGTTCTTAGTTCTAACACCCAAACTATTAGTTCTGTACCATTTATACTTATTAAAACATTTACCTTAAGGTAAAGAAAGATCTTTGCCAAATATTTAACAAAACTTTAGCACGGAAAAAAAAACTAGGAACTGTCCACACTGATTGGACCGGTACTGCAACACCTGTAATTACTGCATATGTATCACGAACCTCGCATGTTAATTGTTGGGAAAATTTGTTCTTTATGAACGAGGGTGACTTTATGACTTGTGGGAACTCGCCCGTTGCCAATTATATTAGACAACTGTTTAATTACATCGACCCAGCGCTACGATTTTTGTTCCGCTAATAGGAGCCTTTAGGTGTCGCCGGATTATAATTGATGGAACATTAGTATTGAGTATTCTATGAAATTTTGAGTTAAGTGAGTATAAGAACTAGGGTATGTCATTATTTTTATTTCTTTTTTTAAATAAGCAGGAAGGTACTGTGTTTTAGGAGCAGAGATTAAGATTTTTATATCAAGAATTATAATATTAATCTATTGCTTTCTAAATACATGTACCTACTTGCCAAATGCCACCTTAATACGCTGTAAAAGTATCACCTTAGTACTAGTAAAACACGCAATGGCGTCCCTTATCTAATTTCGTAATAACAATAATATAATATGACTAGCTGTTGCTCGGAACTTCGTCCCCGTCGGATCTATTTCTATTATTATGGTATATTGAGTCAATCTTAGAAGATAGACATATACTGTCGCGGACTTTTTTTTAGATCATTTAAAGAGGAATAATTCTTTCATACATATTATTTTTGTATCTTGAACCGTTTTCGCAGCGCACGCAAAGGGAGCCCTCAAAGATGAATAATTTTCCCCGTTTTTTCCAATTTTTCCGTTATATCTTCGCTCCTATTAGTCGCAGCGTGATGTTATATAGCCTAAAGCCTTCCTCGATAAATGGTCAATTCAACAAAAAAAGAATTTTTCAATTCGAACCAGTACATCCTGAGATTAGCGCGTTCAAACAAACAAACAAACAAACAAACAAACAAACAAACAAACAAACAAACAAACTCTTCAGCTTTATATATTAGTATAGATTTACAATCTTTGGCATTAACAAAGCGAGACTAAGTGCATCCAAATAGTTTCCGCTCAAGTGTTCACGGCCATTAAGACGGAGATATGAAGGCGATAGAATTACCGACCACTGAATAATTTGATAGGGGAAATGATTGATACAACGATCGTACGTAATCAGAATCGTGCGAGTGCGATTAGGCCTCCGTAGGACGCGACACAGGGCGCCGCCGCACTATCCGACATTTGCCGACAATTTAATCAAACACAGCCTCCTAATGGCTTTTTCTCTTCATTAAATTGTAATAATGGCTGGTTTTTGTCTTAGCTGCAATGGGCGTATGCGCGGCTTAATGTGGTTAGAATAAAAAACCTGTGAAATGCGCTCTTAGCTTTAAGTTATAAAATGAGGGTATTACCGTCAGAATGTTTACTCGTAATATATGTACAATCATGATCAATCTCTACCAAGCTTTATAATGTTTTTTATTACTCCCAACAAAGCATCTGAGAAATAAAATAGGCCCAATTATTATTAAGGCAACGTATCGCGTATGTACATATGCACTACAAAAACATATAAATGAAACCTGACCTGAGGCTAAATAATATAACTTCGACAAGTGTTTATGGACATGTCTACTTTCCATTAGGTGGAACACCTGTTCGCTCTCCGTTATGCTTTATACAAATACAATTTGTATAACATTAAAAATTAATCGCCTAATGTGTTGCTATGCATATCCCGATATCAGCTAAAAGAATTTCGAGGGTGGTTCTTAAGCAGAGAAAAAGTGTAGGTACCTACATTGCAGATAGGTATCTAGTATCTACAACGCGAAATTCGTGTCGGGCCTGCTAGTGTAGATGGAACTTTATAGGTAACTCTATATAGAGCAAGGAGTTGGATGTAATAATGTTGTTTATCACTTTATGAAGTTTTAATATTTTTAACGAATTTCTATCAAAATATCAACCCATTTACTTGAATCGCTTATTGCTTTTTGCTTCATCCTTGTGGATAGGAAATAAAAGAAAAGATAATTTATTTACACATTTATTACACTTGTATACATTAGTACACATTCCGAACGGGTCCAGTTACATAATACATATATACAAACAAAGAAATCTATTCCGTACCTTGAATAATGAGAGATTAGGAATGTAAGGAGATTAGTTCGAAATGTAATAACGACATAAGATTTACTACAAATGACTAGATAGCATCGTGATTGTCATTATCATACGACTATTAGTCTACTTGTGATACACCGTTTATATTTAACTACGACTATATACATTACACAGGGTGTATAACACTTAAATCCGAAAACTGAAATTGCAAGTCTCCCATGATCATAGCTTTATCGCACATCTGGTTCTATAAAGTCATAAATGTCTTTATCTAAATTTTTCACTAGAGCGTATTACATTTTTTTTGTCATAACTTTGCACTGAATGCTATAATGGCAGTGGCGCTCTCTAACGTATAGTTGTTGAATTTAAGCACTCAATGCATTCATATAAAAGGGAAGCTTTGACAGTGTTAACTAAATTTTGGATTTTTGGACATTTATGACTTTTAAGAATTAGACGTACGATATGTACTAAATATGACTTGATTTTATTTACTATCCTGGCACTGACTATTCCTATTTCCTGACTAAAAATGAAAAACAACGCGCCTTGTAAGTAGTCCGCCGCTTGTTGTTTGATTAAAATACATTGATGAATTTTTAATTTTTTGTTTTATCGTGTCGGCCTATAATCATGAAATATCAAAAAAGTGAAATGCTAATCTTTTCTTACTTAAGAAGCTTGTCCTAATAATAACAAATACAACAAAAAAATCAGCCAAATCGGTCAAGCCGTTTTCATGTTATGTCGTGACCACCGAAAAAGGGGTTTCATTTGTATATATATAGATTAACACAAATAAAAATGAAATTACTGCACTACAACGTTATAGTACACTTATCGAATCTGAAAAAGGTAAAAAAACAAAGGGTAAACCCAATACTTTATGGTTCTCTTCTTATTCATATCTTCAGAATCATTGTCTGAACGAACCCTCCAAGTTTTCGGAACTAAGTCTTTTACACATGTTTTAAATAAAAATAAAAATAAAAATAAATAAATGATAAATCAAGTGATCTCTCGTTATTCACGTTACAGAATACAGCGCTAAATGCCACGTTACACAATCATAATACAATACATTTACAACACTTTTTGCAATAACCACTTCAATCTATGCTTAATGAACAGAAAAAAAATTAATTGAAGTAATTAAATTTCGAAGTGTTACTTCTAAGCGTTCTAAATTAAGTTTTGAAATTCCAAATAAACGAATAAATTACAAGAATGACGTGTAAATACAATTTTCAATTATTTTATTCTGGTAACATTTTTACATCGATTTTTAATTTAATACCTTGTTATAAATCTATTCGTAGTTTTACACCGAAATATTTAGGTCAAGCATCACAATTAAATTTCATAATTAAACACAGTACATACCTATGGTTTTGTTAAATTATAATACTTTTAATTAATATACTAAATTCAATTTAAATATCCAATTACATAAGCTTTACTCATAATATATAATATTGTCGTTGTTAAACCTGTGTACAGCGTATAACTATAACATTTATAGCTAATGCTTAGGTATGCTAGGTACATACACTACATCTTGCGTACTTAGTGCTTATACATACAAATATATTTCAATTAAAACGTTGTGTAGAGCCTAAAACATATACTAACACTATCTACTTAAATGAAAATAATGCTATGCATTAAATATTGCGATAAAGCAATATACAGACGATAGAAACATATTTACATGGATATCACAAAATGGCGGCGAAGCAGACGAAGTTCAAAATGGCCGTCCATTCTGCGGACGTTCTGGCAGCTTTGGCGGCACGTTTGGCACCGGGCGGCTACACAAAAAAAGTTAACCATTAAAAAATTAGCTATCACGCTAATCGAATGCTAAACTACGATGAGAAATGGATCGTATTTATAAATGTGGATATATTTAGAATGAAAAGAAAGGATGAATAATAGAACAATGATGACAAAAACAAATAACGTCACATGCATATTCCTTAGAACATAATCATCAAACTATTCCACTGCAAAAGGCAACAAGAATTTCAAAAAAACAAACAATGAAACTCAAGCTACTACCTAGCACTTCTCCAAAACTCTTATTAGTAACGGATGAAGCATGCATCTTATTATAATATGTTAAACCTGCATGCAACATATATGTATTTCAATAAGAGCTCTTCTAAGGCCTATATACTATAAATATATTCAATGCAACTACACAAAAAGATCTCTTTGAAATATGAACCGCAATAATCTGAACTCAGCTTACCTAAAGAATCCAGTACTATGTTATCGTTAGATATAAGTACATAGTATGTTAGTTGTAAACACGCATGTTATTGGAACAAATCAAACATCCTCGATACACGTATATAGCGTTTAATTACTCTATTTATACAGCATAAGATTAACAATATTCATAAACTATATCAAATCCAACAATTTCTGTCTAGACCTTTCGATGGTACTAACGCTATTAACAAGAGAGAGCAAAATGCTTGATGGTTAATAATTATTATTTATATTAACGTATAGTTAGGTCGCGATGGATGCAGCGTTCAATGTGTAGGAACTATGGTCGGCGACTGAATGCTTTGTTACCCGAAGATGCCCGCTGCCCGGTCGTGTGTCGTTGGTCGGTGGTCGTTGGTCAGTGGTTGGTGGTCAGAGGTCGGTGGTCAGAGGTCAGAGGTCAGTCGTCAGTTGTCAGTTGTCATTTGTCAGTGATCAGTTGTCAGTTGTCAGTTGTCAGTGGTCAGTACAAACATATCCATCAAATAATATCAACACGACAATGAATGTATGATACTCGAGACATGTATCGACATATGAATGACGAAAGCCGCGCGTCTACGTGATGATGATAAAGATAAAAATTCCATTAATTTCGTAACATTTAATCCTGATTTCATATATTATATTTTCATTATCATAAAACATTCTAATAATTGACCAAAGATATTGCTAACAGCAACAATATAGGGGACAATCGCTTTGGTCTTAACCATAAGTACAAACAGTTTACGTACAATTTTAGCGGCGATACCGATACAATATATTAGCGTAAACCACATCGATAACGTGAGAAAAGACCGGACGTCCTACTTTGACTATTATGGTATGACGAGTCGTGTTATCTCTTTCACACAGCGCTCATTAAAGACGTGTGCGACAGAGATAGCTGTGCTTCGTTACAATATCAATAGGCATAGTAGAACCTCAGTACCGGGACAATATCGAATATTCAAGAGTTAATCGTGAGGACACTTTCTAAGCTAATGAAACCCTTAAACATTGGGGTGAGAACATTTGCAAGACGCCTACGCAGCTACACTACGCAAGTCGGTGCATCAACATCAACAAATAGACGCTCGAGTCTTCACATATAATAATAATAATTACACAAATCGGAAACAATTTGATATGCTCAATTTTTCGGATGCTACTGGGCGGGACGTTGTTCCCGCGCTAAACTCAACTACAATATACACCTAATATAAACCTTAAGCCACTGAATATAATATAATTATCGTTTTATCCTTCAATAATCCTAAAGCACTGCTCGATATATTCGTAGTTAATACTGCAATGTTCACAGCTTGTTATGTGATTAGTCAATTGGAATGTATGTTAGCGATTTATATTACATATACATATTGTGTATTTACGCCTGAATACTGCAACGCTACTCAAATTTAAGAACGACTCAAATCGATCAAATTTGACAGTTCGTAATACAAATCTGTCAAAAAAGCTGGATTTGAGATTTACTTAAATTTGATTTTCGTATTCGGCTGTTGGTTACACAAAATCTAGGTCGTGCGTTGGGTTTTTTACACGAATATAAATTGAAAGAAACATAAGAATATTGCGTGTGTGATCTTCGTGAATCACTTAACAATTGTTTACAACCATATTGGGACAATAATTGTGTTATTTCTTTATGTATTAATAACGTTAAAGTAGTTAATAATATATAATTACAACGCTATGGTAACATTAGTCGTTACATATCACGAATTGTTTTACACGCTACGTACAGTCGACTGCAAAAGTATATTAACATATTCAAAATTACAAAATTTATCAACTAAAAAGCCGTGAAAATAAATAATTTTAGCATATTGGTAACACTAAATCCATCAATGAAAAATTTAAGTGTTAAATTATTTTGTAATTGTGAAAGTGTTAATACTGTACTTTTGTACTCGACAGTACATCATGAAGCGATTTTAAGGGAATAAAATAAATATTCCCATTAATATTGTTAGAAGCTACCTTTGCTCTTGAACGAGACATCGCTTAATGAGAGTTTCACAATCAGATTAACTGTTACAAAGCTTTAGTTAAACAAACAAAAGCGTTGAATCTTTAGTGACTTCGCTATAATCACAGTACCAAATAGTTGATAGTGACAAAACGAGCACAGACAATGCGAGCAACATGTTTGTTTTCCATAGAAGACTGCAAACTATACGCTTAAAATAGCGTACAGTTCAATAAGAAACATTTAATTGATTAACATAAAACACGGGTTAACGTAACATTAGGCGTCTTTACATAGATACTATGCGGAACGGTAATATCGGCATCATATGAAAACTATAAATAAATAAGTCTCATATTTCAATAGAAGGATGCATACGCACGCACGCATGCGCAATACGTTGCGTACACAAACATGAAATCGCGACTTACAACAGCCGACGTAATATTTAATATTTAAATACACACACATCGACATTAACTTACTGTCAACGACAATATCGCTTTATTATCGAGATCCATTTGAAATTTAAGCCGATGTTTTGTTAATAATAAATAAATTCATGAAGTATGGATTTATATGTTAATTAATCCACCATATACTATGCGATATATCTATGGATTTGCATGAATAGCTCTTTTATACTTGATAAAGGTATGGGGAGGGGCCGGGGCACCGCTCCGCATAGTACGTGGGTATAGTAACCGACAATAAACTTTAGCGGTGAACGAAACCTGCGCAGAAGTCAAAAATAAGGTATCGAGGTAGCGGTGCGGCGCGCGGGGCGCTCGATCGTCATGTGCGCGACCGTCGATTGGATGTCCCAGTCGTGTTGTCTTTCTCGCCACCCACGAGCGCGATTCTACCGATGCGCAGCTATTCTCGTCAATCGCTAAACTTTTTTGACGATTACTATAACGTGGAGGCGGTACTCGGCACGCGCGATAGTTTACTTGAATCGTGCGAAGGCGGAGCTGAGCTCGCTGATGGCGGCGTTGGTGACGGCCTGCCCCACGGCCTGGTTGATCTGCTGGCGCATGTGCGGCGGCAGCTGGCCTACTGCACCCGCGGCCGCGCCCACCGCGCCCGCAGAGCCTCCCGGACGCCTAATTTTTCGTATAAACCACATTTAAAGCTATATCTTTAACAATACAGCTTCAAATATACAAAATTCAATCTTTTTATTCTTCAAAACTCTCTCAATTTTCTTTTATGTCAGCGAATTTTGAAGTTTCAATATTTGAGTGATTTTTGTTGTCAAAAATGTGGTAACTATCTACAAATAATACACAAACACTTATATTAATAACAGTTTAGCTGATATTTTTAATACACCCACAGCCTCTCTGTAAGCATTGTGTAATGTAACCGCCATAAACGAGAGAAGAATATGTTAGTCAAAAATTATTACTGAGAAGGAACGACGCCTCGAACTGGTTTATTTCTTACAGGGCAACTGTGACTGTTTGACAAAAATTTACACCTGCGTGAAATTATTTACAGTGGATAGAATACATTCAGCTACTAGATACGCTAAGTTCAGAAGACCACACACGAGTTAGTCACGGATCGACATGCAGTGCTCTTAATAATAACTTATTTGACGCTAACAAAAATATGCGCAACTCTTAAATCGGTTCACAAAAATATCATCGCACAAGGGATACATTGTACACAATTATCGCTTCACTTCATATACGTTCATTACTTGGTATATTATAAATGTTAATAGACACCTATAAATGGAAATATAATTTTGTATAATATCTTGAACCTCACTGCAGACAGCCATTATGCCTGGAATCGATGTGAGCACAACCTTATTGTTGGTTCAAAATAACAGCAGCTATAGGTTAAAAATAATATATTTTTATGCAATTCTCAAAAATAAGATATTTAACATTTCCTTAATAGTAAACATTCGCTGTCTGCAAGAGATTCACGAAGCGAATAGGTCAACTACAACCACCTACATAAACATGACTAATTTGATTATTTACTGGAAGCAATTCTCTTTCAGACATTTCATAAGATTTATTTTTATTATCATTGTAACTAGTAATACCGTTCAGTATAACATATGTATAAATATTTATAGACGACTGTGTGTTAACTTATTACATTTGATGGTGGGTTTTGGTTTGAATATACATAATA
>JADANM010001663.1:4301717-4333958 GCA_026213755.1 Eurema hecabe | reverse complement strand
TGGTGTATGGTGTATGGTGTATGGTGTATGGTGTATGGTGTATGGTGCATGGTGTATGGTGCACGGTGCACGGTGCACGGTGCACGGTGCACGGTGCACGGTGCACGGTGCATAGTGCACGGTGCATGGTGCATGGTGCACGGTGCATGGTGCACGGTGCATGGTGCATGGTGCATGGTGCATGGTGTATGGCGTGTTGTCGGCAGGGGCACTCACTCTGCTGCGCGGGCGCGGCGCGGCGCGGGCCGCCGGGCGAGGGCGGCGACAGGCGCGGGTTGGAGTCGAGGCGGCTCTCGAGCCAGTCGTTCTTGACGGGCGGCGGCACGGGCGTGCTCACCGTCGCCATGGACACGTCGCCGATGATGTGCAGCGCCTCCTTGCACGCGTGGTACATGCGCAGCATCTCCTCGCGCTTCACCGCCTCCTCCGGCGACTCCTCCATCATTTGCGACTGAAACCGCGCACCAATAACATCATAACAACAATAACAATTAGTGAATTTATATACCAAATTACACATTGAATTTTTCTGGGGTGTGGGTGTTATGTATTATAATTTGTATGTATTTACAAAAGAAAATAATGTATATGTAATTTATCCGTTATCTAGTTGCCGTTAGCTCTTTGCTTGGCGTGGGACTAGATGGCGCTGTGTTAATAAAAAAGTCCTGAAGTTTTTATTATTATATTTAAGTCTTACGACGCCTTACAATTTTTGTTAAAAGATTCGGGTAAACCAAATTATTTTTTGCTAACAAATAAAATAATTACAAATCAATTAAATTTCCTCAGTATATTAACGAAATACAAATAAATAATCGAGTCTCCAACGCACCTGATCGCCAGACGCGTACAGATGAGCGAGCAGTTCACCGTTGATAAAATCTTTGGCATTGTTTATGATCATCATCATGATGGTCTTCGGCACCAGGTCCCTGGTGGTCTTGGTCACGATGCGCATGTACGAGTCCACGAGGTTGCGGATCGTCTCCACCTGCCGCTCGAGCTGCGGGTCCATACTGCTTGTTCCGCTCGAGTCTGAATTCTGGAAACAACCATATACCATTAAGTCTAAGTAAAAAAATGAATAGCTGGTGTTGCATTGCTTTGTACTGTTTCAAATTTGTGTCACTCAAATTTTGGTAGGAGTAGATTGTTTTTTGTGTATTCGTGTCAAAAATCAAAATAGTGCTTCTTTTAGGGAATTTTTGTGTAATCGTAGATCCAACTCGCTTTAAGAGTAATAATTTAGAACTGTTTTTTTCCTTCAATTAAAACAGTTAAGTACATAATTTATATGTTCTATATAATCTGTGTAAAACCTGAGATTAACGCTAACCCTTATCTACAAGCATCTGACACTACGATGACGACCATGGATTATATTTAATCCATTTCATGATACAATATGACATTGGCTTTACATATTCGTTTTATAAAGCCAAAATGACTAAAGCCTTTTTGTTTTAATGAAACCCATGCATTAATAAGCTTGTGGTGTTTTTGCAGTAAAATTATGATATTCTAAATTCTTTTAATTAAATAACTTCCATATATTTTGTGAGGCTTTGAACAACACTATCCCACGCAAAAACAACTACGACACACGATTTAAATATTAACTGCCTTTATTGTCTGCGAACCCTATGAATATAGCACCCGATTACAATACGCCAACCGAAGCAAAGTCTAAATCATTTACAATATTATAACACATGCAATCGAAAACTCTGATATCACCATCGAGAAAACTCAGCACACCCTTCTTACATTTTCAGTCCACAGCACAAATATTGGAAATGAGTTTGACTTACTTTCGCTCTATTAAGACCCGGCAAAGGCAGAATAAACTAAAAATAAACCAAAAAAACGCTAAAACAAACAACATACAAAATCAACAATAAATATAGTAAAGAATAGTCAAACGTCAAGAAAATTGAACATTAATTGAAATCATTTTCATTTGCATTACAATAGTCTTATTCTTTTATAATATGAGGGGAGAAAGAGATTGAAAATGTGTGTTTAAAACTAGCACACAATGTAACAACACTTCACACTAGTTAAAACTGGCTAACTACTATTGATGACATGCGTCTATTAGCAATAGAGTACAATATTTTATTTGTGCATATTTATATTAATTGGATAGCTTAAAACTGTATGCATAAGATTTCACTTACACTCCTCTTGAAATCAGATATCCATAAAACAATTAATTACATGTTAGTATTATATGAGATTTGTGCACTATATCAACGAAATCATAAAGCATGTTACAACAAACCTCGGTTCCTTCACCCTGTATAGCATGGCAAAACAATAGATTATCGTATATAATTATAGACACAACTCACTGTTACAATAATTCATATATACATACATACAAGTATTGTAAATCAATAAAGCAATATATGCTATAAGCTAAACTCTATAGGGTTGGAAATATTAAGAAAAAAAATATTAGTAAGGTGGAAAAAAACAGTAAATAAATACGACAGGCAAGATTAAAATATTGCTTAGTTATGAACGTACCTCCTCGCCGTTAGCTGCTTCTGAAGTCTTTTCGGGATACACGCCGGCTCGCAGGAACGACGCCTTCCACGAGTCCACGTCGTCTTGATTTTCGCACGACAACTCTAGCTGCTTGTAGTCCTATCAACAACCATTATTTCATTTAAAATCTCATTTATTTAACTCTTAGATATACATTTTACGACGCAACCCTGCGACCTGCCGCTGCTGGTCGAGAAATAGGAATTAGATTTAAAACATCCAATAACTTTTCAAAAATCGTCTTCAGGATCAAAGTCTACAAGGCTACATGTAGTAACACTTATGAATCGTCATGGTATTTATCATCATTACAAAACATTTACCACCCGATTAGTAAGCAGTTTCTACGCGGAAGAACTATGCTATGATGATAGGCTTCAGATTTCGGACTTGAATCCTACACCCTGTATAATGTACTATATACCTTCGAGATACTTCATTATATATAGTATGCTTTCGACATATACATACATATAGAGTATAGTAAACTTGTCATCAGCACGAGCCCGTAGGTACATGTGCCGGTGTACCTTGTAAACGTTCCTGCCCTCGGGGTTGAAGAGCGCGAACATGTGCCGGCGCGACATGAAGCCCTGCTCGAGGTCGCGCAGCTTGAGCCCGTCGAGCGGCAGCATGTACTTCTTCTCGCGCTCCTCCTCGTCCTTGAACCACGAGATGCTCTCCGACGTCAGCACGAACCAGTAGTCGCGGGAGCCGCCTGGATAACAATACATTTATTTATATTAGTACTGGCTCGCCCAACGCGACTACGTTCACGTTGTACCTATCCTACCCGAAACCTCGTATATCCAAGAATATTCTAATAAGTATTATGTAAACGGTTCAGTTGTTGTCGAGTTATGCACTTACCAAGTTACCAACACATTTTGCGATTCATTTTTATGTTATGAGACAAAAAACATTTTTATTGATAGAACATAGAGTTATTTAAATTGTTTTTTTTCCTTTTTGAAAGTTGCGTATTATTTTTCAATCGATCAATATTACCCTCAAATGTATAAAATTATAATTATTTAACTAATTTTCTCTTTAAGCAATTTAGAAATGTTGTTATTAATAAATAAACAAAATGAGTCAGTAAACTTTACCTTTCATTATTCCCAAGTTGTGTATGCACATATATCCTTTCCTAATAACTTGGTTTCCAAGCGCTCGGTGGCCTGATTTAACTGCGTTTTCGGACTGATTCTGTGCGCTGAAGAAATATATACACAATAAATATAAATCCGACAAAACAAATATTTTAAAAGAGACATATAGGAAAAAATGGAAAATTCAATACTACACAATATCAAAATAAAAAAAAACATGAAATGATGGGCTCTTACAATTTGGCACTACTGCTTGTGATAGAACTGGAACAAAATGAAATTATTTTATCGTAAGATACGCGGGTACCGTGTAACGGTGTACGGTACAGCCCCAATTTACGAATATTACGGTGGACTGTAATTTTTAATTATTTTGTATATGACGAGCATCTAAGCAGAAGGTTTGTTTGATGGTTAGCAACCACCTCCACACATAATCGGTCGCAAAACAAATTGCCTCACTTAATGCGTTTCCGGTCCATAAGAGGGGAAAAGGAAAGGAAAAAGAAGGGCATTAAGGAAGGGATAAAGTAAAGCTGGAGTTCCCACATACCGAATGATAGGCAGTGACATGACTTAAGATGCCATTATTTGATGTCGGTTTTCTGTGAGAGTACTACCCCGGGCGAGCCAGACCGATAGGATATATGCACGTCTTTTTTAATTTTTTAAACGCTTTTGTGAGTTATTATTTTACCCAAAAATACTTAATCCATTTAAATTAAAAACCATCAAATTGTATATGTAGGAAAATGACTGTTATTTTTAAGTGACATTATAGTTATAAAATGACCAGGAATCGCGCGCAAAAGCTTGACCGTTATTTTATTAATTTAAAAGTTGTGCATATACCCTATTCTCCTCACTCCTTGGCTCAACCAGCTCATAGAAGATCTCACGGTAAGTTCATAGGAGGACATACTTAGCGAAGCCAATAAAGTCTTCATGGTTGGTGTTCATGTAGGCGAGCTCGCAGTCTATGAGCAGGACGAGCTGGTCCTTGCACTGCTGCTCGCGCGACCGCACGTGCGACATTATTATACGCTCCGTCTCTTCGCGGAGACGCGGGTAGCGGGACATCTGAGGGGTCAATGTTTCATTAGACACATAAAAATTATTATACCGTAACCTGACTATTCGCAATGTTATTTTTTTAAAGATTATTTTATTATTGTTCAAAACTATACTTATTAATTTGACGAGTTACGATACGAATCAATCAATACATCATTCATTCTATAAGTAATTAAAGCGCTAAACCAGCGACAAATGTTTTGTAATGCCATGATGATTCAAAAGTGCTTATTTATGCAGGCTATACAGCTGAATAAAGATCTGTTTGTCTTTGACTTTGGCTACAATTCAACATACAAACATTCAAGGACTCAATATATCTACTCCATTTTAGTATTCGTCGAATAAGTTAGATTAGTTGAAAAAAATTTACAGCTGAACTTACCCTCTCTGTGCATACACGAACCACATTAGACAGTTCTTGAACAACGAGATCGACACACTTCAACGATGGCTCCTTTA
Source organism: Eurema hecabe (assembly GCA_026213755.1). Taxonomy (NCBI): domain Eukaryota; kingdom Metazoa; phylum Arthropoda; class Insecta; order Lepidoptera; family Pieridae; genus Terias; species Terias hecabe. The sequence continues at coordinate 4,328,754 of JADANM010001663.1, read as the reverse complement.
GCCGAGCTATCTGCTTCTTGACAATGGCTTCGAAGGCCATGTCTGGGGTGAACAGACCGACCTACAAAGAATATCAATATATGTATGAAGACGTTTTTCATATCATGGTGGAATGCGTTCGGAACGAGGCGGAAAGAATATCCTTTATATCCAAGGTCGGAGTTAGTAACTTACGGGAGGTGGGATTGGTTAATTTATTTTTAGCCAATCCAACTTCCTCAGAGGCTAAACTAATATATAATCTGGTTATGGTAGGAGTTAAAAGACGCAAGTTGTAAGTGGGTTGACGAGTTGTAAGTGGGTCCTACGGGGATGACATGCTCATTATTGAGCAAATCCCTTTTTAAAATAAAGATTTAAAAAAAAAAAAAAGAATATCAATAAATTTAATTTGAATTTCTGATATGTGGCCATAAAGAATGGGATAAGCGATAAATACGATCCTCCTGCTTTTATAGGACCAAACTCAACAATGTTTCATTGTCATCACTCATCATTAATTGTCAGCGATTTTCTTCGAGGGAAAGGCTGTACAACTCCTGCGAGCACAATACTACTTAACGGCACTACCAAAGTAAAAGGTAAAGTATGGTCAGCATAATCTCAGCTAAATGCGTGACAATACAATAATACAACTTACCCTAATACCGTGAATATTCCGTATAGCGAAGGCGATCTCCCTGCGCAACTCTTTTTCATCGAATTCCATTTTGACAATTTCGAAGGGGAACCTCTCGTGGAAGAGCCGGTTGATCTTGGCGCCTCCCGACAGTTCGTTGGTGTTGATCTGCGCCGATCCAGAACCTTCGATTGTTCGCTCGAAGTCCGTTTGAAGTTGCTGGATCATTCTATTAAAAATTTGAGTAGATATTTTTATTAAAATTTTAAAAAGATATTGTAAATGCAATATGCATGCATTTTATTCAGCAATGATGTTAATAAATAAGAAATTACTATAGTTAAGTAATAAAAAGATTATTAAAATAACCCTTAACACAGGTTATTTTAATAATCTAGCTAGGGATCAGTTGTTACATCTTTCGAAGATTATGTTCGCCAATTGTATATTATCAAAAATAAATCAATATTTGAATCAGGAAGAATATTAAATAGTACAAGTTTATTTTATTAGTGAGCAACACACCACAAATCAAAATGTTGTTTAGTATTGCAATAAAATGTGAATATCAACACACATGCTAAAAATTTGTCTGATTACCTGTACATAATAATGTCTCTGACGACATTCCATATAAGAAAAAAATAATATTATATTATGTTTTATAAATTAATTAATTAGTATACATATTCAAAGCAAACATATGAACAGAGCAAGAATTAATGTCCAATTTCACTTAACAAAACCAAAATATAACCTATTAAAAATAAAGTCTTTTTGTGAAATATATAGTAGGTAATACTTATGTACGTAATCTATAATATATAATATATATGTTATAAGGGTAACGATCTTGTTTGATTCTTTAAAAAAGCTTGATCTGATACTATGGATGAATTAAATGTCATATGTTTATGTCAAAGTATATTATTTCAATTCATACGAAGCAACATTCATGTGGAGTAATGTAGAATATTTAACACAATCTACACTATACTGGGCTGTGACAATGTTGCTAGTCACAAAATATAAAATATCATAATTTCATATTTAAATAAAATACATAAAAAATTAATACATGTATAAAAAACCATACTCACTGCAACATAGCCTTGGTCTTGATGGAGGGATCGTCAGGTCGGAAGTGTTTGTACTGTTCCACATCTTTCTCGAGGGTCAGCAGCTGTTTCTGCAGCTTGTCCCTGAGGCCGGGCAGCGTGTCGCGGATGTGGTTGGTGAGCTGCTGGTTGAGCACCCGCTGGAGGTACGGTGTGCCCAGCCGGTCGGCGATGTGGCGGTACGATGGGTGGCTGAAAGTATATATAGCGGGTGTTAAGAAACTTTTGTCACAGTGTAAAAGATAATATTCTTATACAAAAACATTATTGAAGAAAATAAAATAATAAATCTAAAATATAAGTTAAGAAAATTATGTTAGTCTGAAGGGTAAGGTTCTCTTCCTAAAAATATTTTGGAATTAGATGAAATTATAAAAACATCATAACTTGAAATATAACTAACATTTTAAAACTGTCCCAAATTCAAAGAAAATTTAAATGCCGGAAATTTCAGTTAACTGATTCATAACTTCTCTTTCTCTAGCACCTCAAAGACGTTATACTACTACGACTTTTACTTTGGACTACCAGAGTGTACTATGTTTGTATAATCTCATTAAATTTGTTTTTTTTTTTTGGTATTGGCTAAATGTGTCCTACTTGGCTGCGCTCTACGGAGGGTTGCGCCTGTCCACAATGTACTTGTTCAATTCACACTTGAAAGCGTGGTAAGTGTAACAGATATTAAAAGAATGCTATTTACTAGTGATAAGGCCGCCTATTACACATAAATTTAATGTATTTGTCTAGTTTTTAAGTTTCCTTTGTGTAATAAAGGGAATAATAAATAATATAGAATAAACTTTATACTGTACAGATCAATATAGAATTTACAGGTTATTCTTTAATAGAACAGATCATAGTTGCCTGTCATATTTTAATAAACCGGTTAAAGGTTGATTGCGTCCGAGAAGATAAAGATATAAAAAAGAAATTGAAGTTTTATTTTGTGTTTATATTTTGCATTGCTGTCCTATCCTTTAAAAACTGCGAAGAATTAATTTTCAATCAGTGTAACATATATAACATGCATATGACATACCTACGTAAAAATAATTAAGTTCAACGGGTCGTATTGTAGACTATTCAAGATAATGAAAGATAAGATACGCAACTACGACTCTTACTCCAAATATTTAAAAAGATAAAATCTAAATATAATGACAATAAAAATGATTGCATGTGGCAGTAACGAAAGATATTTTATTGTCGCCGGCACTGATAAGAAAACAATAATAATGCGTAGTGCGATCAATGAACAACACTTGTTTATTCATAACAGAGTTCAATCATTTATTGCAGTTATTGAAATGTAAATATTTTTTTATGTAATTGCTCTAGTCTATGTTATATCCAGTGAGTACGTATCCGTAAGATGAATTACCTCGTTAATTTAATGTATGGAAATAGCGAGCGTATAATAAGTGGAAACTCATTTGCTGTTTTAAAGAACTCTGAGTGAAATCATTTATTCATATGACCTTCGAGTTCATTTGTATTAATAGAATGACCTTTATTAATTCTAACTTGCATTAAGCTAACTTACGCGCCCTTTAATTTTTTTGTACTTTAATAGATACTACAAAAACCAATAAATGCATTTTACGTAAATTTATAACTTCTGAGTATAATCCTTACATTGGCGCTATTAAACTATGTATATGTAATATAATTATTTATTTGTAACTATTATAGAAAATTCGAATCAAATTCCGAAAGTAAAAATTTTCCAATCATCACTACCTAAGAATATCGCATCGACATTAAGTCTTCGACATTCAGTAGATTCATGTCAACATAGAAAGCTATCGCGTCAATGTTAAGAGAATCACGACCATATTAAGAGCTATTAGCAACAATTATATTGTTCTAAAACCGCTAAAGAGAGAGTTCCACTCTCTTCCGGCTTCCATGTTTCCCATGGTACTCCCAACTTGAATATCCGATTCTCGCTCACGACAGTTCTTGGGTACCAAACCAGTTAATACATTTAAAGATTACTAGGACCTGACAGTTAACACCACTAAGGTCTTTATAACGATGTAAGTATCAAAGGCTTGATCTACACTTGTATATGGCCAAATCTACATCTTTTGTGGCATTGGATCATCAGGAGTAAGTAAGTTTGTACAAGTACAGCAGATACATAAATAATTACGTTCTGGAATAGCTGTCTATGTATAATACATACTGAACAACGCCTCGACCAAATCTGCCCATTTTTTTTAACCTTCGTTTCATCCAAGGATAGTTTTGACGACGAAAAAAATGGAATAATTGGCGGGGACGGAACGAAGTCTGTCCATTAGTCAACTTAGAAAAAAAACATTACCTCAGGAAGAACTTCCTCTCGGCGGCCAGCGCCGCGGAGATGTCCTTGCGGCCGTCGATGTCCTTCTGCGAGCGGTTGACGACGCCGATGTAGCCGCGCCGCAGCGGCAGCAGCTTGTTCTCGAGCACGTCGCGCGCGTCCGTGCCCTCGTCCATCAGGTCCAGCTTCGTGATCACCCCAATAGTTCGAAGACCTACAATGTATCGACTTATACTTAAAATTAGCTAGCTAGTATAAGTAGCGTCACGAGTCTTTAGCGCTGAACGAAACCTGCGCAGAAGTCAAAAATAAGGTATCGAGGGGACGGCACGGCGAGCGGGGCGCGTGATCGTCGGGTGCGCGAGCGTTGATTGGTTCCCCAATTGCGTAGTCTTTCTCGCACCAATACGTCAATTACGAGCGCGATTCTACCGAATACCGATGCGCAGCTGTTTTCGTCCAGCGCTAAACATTCGTGATGCGACCTATAAGTATGTGTGGTTTTAGAAGGTAGCGGCACAATTATATAAAAATCCAATATAAGCGTTCTTTTTATACTATGAAATGGTGAGACGAGCTGGACGCACTCCTGATGGAAAGAGACACGCCAGCCCATACCCTTTTCAGTGCCCGGAACTTTGCTCTAAAGTGTTTCTTTTCCGATAAGGACGACGTTAATTTCCCACCCGAAAGATGCTTGAGTCAATTTTAAAATAATAACAACGGGCAATGTAAGAAGTTATTATGTAATATATTATGTAAAAGTAATTCTTGTTTTTAGAATCAATGCTCAACATCAAAGGGAAAATTGCGCTGCTAGAAAAATTCTGCTTCAGGTATTTATATTGAACATATATGAAAACGTAATTTAATAAGTTATTATAACATATCATATTGAATATATATTTATAAAGGAACTATTATTAATTTAAAGCTATAAACAGTCAATACATACAAAAAACAAACAACAAAATTCTCTAATTAATTATCCGACGCTGTTGCGTTCACAATTAGCGGAAAGCCCGTTACATCATACTGTAAGTCATTACCAAAATAACGTGAATTGTGTAAAATAACCTTGAGGGTCCACTTCTTTGGCAAGTTTAAGGGCATCGCTGTTCGCTAAATCTGTGTTGGCGGGCGTCACGGCGAGGATCAGGCATGATTCCCGTCTGATGAACTGAAAGATCATAGCTTTGATCTGCTGTTCGATGTCGGCTGGTTGGTCTCCGATCGGCACTTTCGTCAGCCCGGGCAAATCGATCAATGTCAAGTTGAGAACTGCAAGTAAATATGATATGAGCTATTACGTTCAATTAAAGAAAATAAAAGGTGAACGGGTCTAGAAATCATATTTACGAATAGTACATTATTTAACAAATTTAATACTTCCTTCTTATAACAAACTAACTAACCCGTGCCCACTTCGTTAGGCATAATGTTAATAATCCATTTTGATCTTTTGATTTTTTATATAGCCTATGACACTCAGCAATAATGTGGCTTTCTATTGGTGAAAGAATTTTTAAAATCGGTTCAGTACATCCCGATATTATCCCTTATAATTTAACAAACACACAAACTTAACTCATTTATAATATTAGTTTAGATAGTTACTGTAAACGAATTTTAATAAAATATGGCCCAAGCCATTTAACATGTATCTTCTAACTGTAATAAAATCAAAATAGCGTTATGGAGTATAGCCCAAAACGATCTATTTCTATCTTCAATGTTTCATAAGTATAGAGGTTATATACATTACATTATGTACTTATAAGAAAAACATTTTAATGCAAGGTCAATTTGAAGTTTCCGCTGAGTTTTAAAATAATGATTCACCTCGCAGATTCAAGGAAAATACGTCACGACGCGCCGTAACTTTTTATTGGTAATGAAGCTTGAACTTTTACAGGAGCATGAGGTTACTGACCCTATCCACGCAAAAATGTCCGTGTGAATAATATAAATACGTCAATATTGTTTTCTAGCATTCATCTATTCAAACTGAAACTGATTAAAATTCAGAAGCAAAAAGGTGTTAATACCGTATAAGTTTTTGAATAACTATTTGACCTAAAATAAAGTACTCATACATTTGTTTTTGGGAGGCAACAAAAATGACTTTAGCTTTGACGTAAACGTATATTGATCTCGTCGACCTATCTTTGTATGTATTTTACCTGATATATTTATAAGTCGTTTTTATTTGTTGCGTGTACCATGTTTACATGTAACGTAAAGTATTTTTTCGTATTCCATTTTATCATTCAATACGCATACGTAATCACTGTGATGATGTACGCCATTTAGCTACTGAGAGCTTCAGTAGAGACAGAGAAATAAATGTATTTGACGCATGCGCAATTAATTAAAGTAGGCATGACCATCGTGGCTCGTCAATATTGAACAAAAAGTTATAAGGCACATTGAGAGTTACCGCTGATACAAACGATGAATGAACGTGTTAGTTTTATGACGATAAAAGTCTATCATTGCTCCTATCTGTCGACATTCCGGTTGGACCCGAACTTTGCTCACGACAAATTTTTAAATTTGGTTTATACTGTTATGTGACTTATGTTGTTTCATTGAGACATATATTTCACAATGACTTTTTTAACATTAACGTAAGAAATATACGAAAAATACGACGTTCTTGAGTAAAAAATATTATATCTAAGACAATGAAAAGAAACATAACGACCAACTATCTTCAAGATAAGATAACAAGAGAGTTATGGCACTCTAGATCAATAATAACGTGCAAGAAAACAACATGATACACAATGCTAAATCTATTAAATAGAGTTAATTACACATTATTATGTTCTATTAATACCACCGAACATTAAGATTACCAAGCCTGTATGATAAAAATATATTATATGACTTCGTTTTCTTCATCAAATAAATAAATTAATCCGTTAAAAATTTCATGAATCTAATAAAGATAGAAATGAACACATAAAAACATTCAGTAGCAGCGTATCATTGATTGCGGACCGCATGACTAATACAAAATTTTACGTTGAATTTGTAAATGTAACACAAGCAATGAGTATAACTTTAAGACGATCAATTACCGTGCACTGCCAAGTATTGTTATATTCCGAATAAAATAAATAAATTCTAATTCTAATGTCAACATCTTGAAATTATCTGAACATTAGTCGCTTATCCCGTTCGAACCGACGAACTTCGAACAGGATTCAATATCCTTACTAATATTTTAATGCGATAGTTTTTTGTCAATGTCCGTAAACCTTCGCGCAAAAACTAATACTAAATAGACTGGCTACTAAATATATGGGTCAATTTTTGTTTGGAGGTGGATTTTATACTCATAATGCAACTATCTAGGCATAGAAAAAAGTTCGACTAGTAAATTATAAAAATGCAATTCAATAAATAAAATACCGTTCTCTTTATTTACTCGTTCGTCTATGGTACTAATGAGATCCATATTACAAACTTCTAACAAAATTTCTATTGATATTTTATGCTTAATTGTGGCGGAACAGCTAAATGAGGTTACTGTGATGCATTATGATAGGAACAAGATCTGTTCAACAGTAATTTATCTATTTGAACATAGTTAATTAATCAGACATGTATGTTTTATGTTTATCGAGTAATCTATAAGTATTTAGACTCATATTATCTTTAAGCACACACTTCCGATAAAACCTCATTAACTTTTAACAGATTGGAGTTGAGTCATTGTTGAGTAAGGATTATTCTACCATAGATAGCGTCATTTTGTAGAATTTGTCGTCATCATTCGTGGCTGGCTATATTTTTTTCCTTTTTATCACACATACATACATTTAACTATTTTAAAGTTTTCGATAAGATTATTTTTGAATAATTAGCTCAGAATTTTAGACTGGGTGTACCAATATTTGTTAGAAAAGCAAATGTTCTTCAAGTCATTATATTATAGGTATTTTTGCAGTACATATTGGAAATTGCTTTTTTTTATACCATTAAGTGGTGAAATGGCAGCCCATAAACAATGCAGTGCTACCTAGAATTTTGCTCTAAAGCTAAACTCCGGACAAGGGTGCACTACAACAATGTTCCCCACTTGTAGTTGCTTGTTGTTGTTAAATTATTAAAAATTATTTCAGCAATATTCTGCTATGATTTACAAAACATTTCAGACATTTTTAAAAATTGCTAAGTAACATTTAAAAAAATCATATTTTCTGGAAACTTTCCGAAAGGCCAATGAAAGCCAACATTGATTTCCATACAACAGAAAAATAAGAACTGCCTAACACTAAAAAACATAATTCATTAGGATTTGATGCATGCTTAGATTATTATTTTTCTTTTACACAATTTATTTACATTAAGGCTGTAACCAAGTAATATTATTTAAAAACAATATTTTTAGTTCAGCTTAAAGAAACAGTCCCCTCCAGTAATTCAATTAAATAAAACGCAACACATGGAGCATCATTACTTCAATATAGATTAGTATCTGTGAGGCCATTAATTTCGTTGACTTTAGACCTTTCCTACCGTTAATATGATTTCAGTATATTGATTATTCATAACCACCTACAGACCACAGACAAAAATAGATATACTATATTAATATATTGTAAAGAAAGCAATATTAATTTTATATGTTGCTGATTCCGTAGTACATATATATAACAGTAATCATTTTAATACAAAAAAAGGCAGAAGCCAACTTACCATTGGGTGAATAAACTCGTAGATTGATGGGCACAGGCGAGATACCTTTGTTGGATCCAGTGATTCGGTCTGTTTCACCTTCGATCTCTGCACGGACTTCATTGAAATCCGTAAACTTTTTTCCCTTGCAATGTAAGAATTCAGCATATTCTATGAATAAAAAAAATGATAATATTTTTATTAAGGTTTATTAAATAAGTTACAGATGTTATAATTACTTTTTGTAAATTGATATTATCAGAAAAGAAGATTTGATAGTCTACCTGCATTTCCATTAATTAACTGAAGAATTAAAGGCCTGCGTGTTACTATTCCAGAGCCTCTGGGCAAAAAATCTCTGTAATAAAAGGATAAAATCAGAAATCAATCATCCTTATACACTATAAAACAAAGTCACTTTCTTCTACGTGTCCATGTATGCTTAAATCTATACTATACAACTGATTTTCATGCATTTTCTTAGTAATCAAATAGAGTGATTCAAGAGGAAATGTTATTATTATAGTAATTTATGGAATCCAATTTGTAAGTTGGATTGTCATTAATCAATTGAGTAAAAAAATAAGCCTCCAGTAATCATCTGAACCAAAAACATGCCTGTTGCTTTTCATACTTTTTTGTCTTGCCTTTTGTGTCTAATTTAATTATGTTACAATATTTATAAGTATTTTAATATTTAGACCAAAAAAATTAAAAAGTCATCATTATTATGCTGCAAATTTTATACAACTTAATTCATGTTCAATATAATTTTATTTTGTTACCACAATACATATTATTGGTAAAGAAACTACCACTCACATCTATAAGGATTAATTATTCTCCAAAACTACTAATACATTGTAATCTCATTAACATTTTCTTTTTTCTAAAAACGATCTCGATAACACACATTTTGATTTTTCAATTTCTCTCACCAACAAAGGCTTTGTTAAATAATCATTTAGTTCGTTAGATTTAAAAGACATTACTTTGTTGTTAATTGATGTAGGATGTTATTAAAAGTTTCAAATGATTTATTGATAGTTCTCTTTTCATTCAAACCACGTTAACTCTTTTTTCTGCAATGGAAATCTCACCTGCCGACAAAATTTTCTAGCACTGAACTTTTTCCTGCCGATTGACCACCCACTACTGCAATTTGTGGAAGATCTAAAGACATATGTACACCCATTTGAACAAATGCATCTTGCAATTTGTTAACAATGGGTATAAGTTGTTGCATTCCAAAATTTCCAGGCATTTTTGGTGAGAAACATCAATTTTCACTAATAAAACAACCACTAATTCGTACTCTAATACATCATCGAAACTTCACAATTCATAGATTCATCGATAAACTAAATACTAATTTATTTTACAATATGGTGGTTTGTGGGTGGTTATGGTTGCCGTTCCGTTTTCAGTTTTAAACGTCAAACATAAAGTTACACAAAGCATATACCTACGAATACTTAATAAAATCTTAATCTTTTACATAATTATATGTATGAATTTGAATAAAATATTTAATATTTTTGTTCATTTATATAAGCAGCATTAATACTTAAGGATCGTGTAATGATAACTTTTTCCTTTACATGAAAAAAGATATCCTTTTCCCGAAATTGTTTCTATTTTTAACAAAAATAAAAACAAAATATTCAAGGTTTTCAAAATCAATACTGCGTGACATGCGCATGAAATATAGGACACTATAAGGTATATAGTGCAATTTTACGCACAGTAGTTTTATTTAACGTTATTTTTTGTTAAGCTTTATTAAAAAAAATAATAGGATTTTTCAAAATATGTATTTTGAATTTGATATGGCTTCGCATATGCTTTTTCCTGATATAGTTTTATTTCGAATATTTTATAGTTTAAAATATCATACATTGCTGTGTAATTGTTGAAAATTTTTCTCCCTTATATTATGCAATTCATATAAATCCATAGAAAATTATTACGATCCCTTAATCCTTAATATTATATTATAACTAAATTTTAATACATTATTAGTTGAGAATTGTATGTACATGTACTTACATATGAATTATAAATACTTTCTACATTTTAGCACCTACCTGCCCACAAAATTTTCTAGAACGGAACTCTTTCCCGCAGATTGTCCACCCACGACTGCTATCTGGGGTAGATCTAATTGCATGTGAACACCCAATTGTGTAAAAGCATCTTGGAGTTTATTTACAATTGGAATCAATTGTTCCATTCCTATATTGCCGGCCATGGTTGCCGGATTTTGCAGACCTTTTCCCGTATTCTGCACTTCTTCAAAGATCTTCACCTACTGGTTGTAGTTCATCAATAATATGAAGAATTACTATTGCGCAAGCGTAAAAGAACAGCCCAGAAAATGTCTTAAAAAGTATTTTTTGCAATGCTTTAAAAATTTTTACTTAAGATATTAAAAAAAAAGAAATTGCATCAGTAATTGATGAAGTCTTTTAGTTTATTACAAAAATAAAAAATATGTGACCTGAAATCGAAAAAAAAAGAGTTGCGTGACTATATGATAAAATGTGACTATTATTTAGACATTGAATTGATATACATTTATATTTTTTAATAGTAAAATGCTCAACTATTAAACTACTTTATATTATTAGTTCTTACTCTACAACAGCTATGCCCATTAGTGTCGTACTCCACGGATTTGTACATGCTGGACAACTTAAAAAATGAACTGAACTGAAAACTGAGATATATTAAAATATTTATTAAATAAATAATAATTTATAATATTGAAGTACGATGGAAAATATAATTTAAACTTATATATATATATATATATTCTATGTCTATAAGCTTTAGATAGGCAATATAGTTAAATGCAAAACTTAGGAAAAAGCTTAATATACTTACCTGAGCTTAACAAATAGTCTCGAAATATCAATTAAATTGAGCTTTCAGAACGTGAAACAGTGAACGCAGCCGTTAGAGAAACTTTAATCATGTTTTCTACAGATGGCGTTGTGTCGCGTCTTTGTGACGTCACACTATTGATTGTAAAGGAGTACGTCTTTTGGAGACGCCATCTTAAAATAAAGTGATATAAGTTTTGGAAGCGTAGAATTAAAAAAATCCAAAGTAATCATAATTTACAGTGGTGCATAAGCGCTTATTTAATTTTATTATTACATTACTAAGTGAAACGGACCAAGGTATATCTCTATTTTAAACTTGTAATTATCTTAGCGATAAAAATTCGTTTGTTATTTACCGTTCTCCCTCTAGCTATAAATTTTGTTAGTACCGTTACGTGTAGAAAATTTTTGTTAACTTGCAATCAGACTAAAAGGCGAAAAGTGTAGTTCATGACGCCGAGAAAAACGGAGATCATCGATCCAGCGTCCGTTCAACCTACGGATGTAACACGTCAATATATCAGAGGGCAGGGCTAAAAATTGTTCTAGCCTTAGTGCTGTGAAAGTGTTTTTGGACCTTTATGGTTTCAGTGGACCGTGAACTGTGCTAAGTGTTACAATATATTTATTTTCTATAACGTTAAGCGTAACGATTTATAAACGACAGTTAATTAGACAATTTGAGTTTGGAACAAGCTGTGAAGGCCAGTCCTTTGTGGTGTCTTAGTCTAGTATTCGCGTTGCTTGAGTGCGGCTTAAATCGCAAATTGTGGCGCTTGCAGTTGGTGGTCGGTGAGAGGGTGACCTCCTGATGGTGTGTACATCGCAGCATGTCTGCACTCTCGACGCCGGGCGGCGGAGGCAATACGGCGCAGAGCAAGCCGACGTCCGGCAAGCAAAAATATCAGAAATTGGACATCAATAGTCTGTACTGCGCCAACAGGGTATGTGACCTACTTGAACACTTTTTATATATATATTTTTATTCAACTGTTAACGAATTCTAACAACAAAAAGCTTTTTTCTCTTTTTTAAACTATAAAAAGGTTAAATATAAAATTTTACAAATATTTCAAGGTTTTCCCACAAATTATGCCTAACAAATTTTAATTTCAAAAATTGGCAAAGTACACTTGGTCAGCCTAATATTTATTCAATACCTTTTTTATATATATAACTTATAATATATCAATTGAGTTTAAAGTTTACTTTCTATAACACAACCCATTATGATTTTTTATAATTTTTTAAGCATTTAAAATTTGTGGCATTAAATATCACAAAGGTTATTGACCCCATTCAATGACCTTGTCCTTGTGTTTTAAAAGTAGCTTATGTGTAAAAATACAAGCAAGAATGAATACTCTGAAATACAAATTATTGCTTCATATTGTTTACAGAACGAAAATTCTGAACCGTCCTCTGTTAAATCACAATTAAGCCGCAAACATGGAATGCAAAGCCTTGGAAAAGTTCCCTCTGCAAGGCGTCCTCCAGCTAATCTGCCTTCTTTGAAAACTGAAACTGGTCAAGATCCAAGCGCAAAGTAAATGTTACTTGTTTAAAATCATAAATGTCCATAGATTAACTTTGATTGTTGCATAATTTTATTATTAGTAAAACTTATGACTGATTTCCATCAACATTATGTAAACTTATTATTGTGTCTTATTTTCATTTTATGATCAATGAACAAAGATTAGTTAAGATTTTTTTAATATCCATGAATATATGAAAGAATTTAAACAAAGACATCCTAACTTTGATGACTGCATGGTGCAGCAGCTTTGTTCTGTTCTGGCTTTTGGGTTTCATTCCCACACTGGAAAATATATTTGTAAATATTATTTGATTTTTTCTTGAGTCTGGTTGTTGCTGTGTCAGGGCCGCACCAACCCCTGGTAGCGCCAATGTGCAGAACCTATGAAGCGCCTTTCTTTTTTAATGAATATTATAAATATTGAGAGACTTGTTCAATTCAATAAGCTGAATATATTATGTTTTGTTGTTTACAAGGCCTTTGTTCCGTCTATTGTAACTACTTACTTATTGATACTGTTAAAAAAAATTCTTTGGTAGTGGCGGCGCGGCGCCCCTATTTTGTTGGCCCCTGTGTGCACCGCACACTTCGCACATATGGACGGCGCGGCCCTGTGCTGTGTGCTGTTACAAAAGAAACACTCTTTAATGTAATTTGTCTGTTATCTAGTTACCACACCACAAACCCAGCCTGAAGTGTAAGTTCAAATAGCTGCTGTATTAAAAAACATCTTAAATTGTTTTTATTTATTTACAGTTCAATATCTACTGTTACAACTATTGTTACAACAGCGGCAACATGTACCTCACAAACAGCAGTAAGTGACAATTCTTTCTCTTGTTTAAAGTGTTGTTTGTTTATTTCTAATTGTCAGTTATGCTAACATTAATTTTATTTTTATAATGCAACCTATCTAATTAACTTAGCTCAAAATATTGTTTAATGCTGAAATAAGACAAGATAGAAGCATTAAAAAACAAAAAAATAATTTTATCTAATGATTCATAGTTAAAAAATATTTAGAGATATTTGTTAAAAACAACTTTATTACAAATTAAACATTGTTTATATGTTTAACAGAGATATATTTAGAAAGTCTGTGTGGCCGAAACAAAATATTTTAATACTATTACAATAGAGTAACTAAATTTGTATAGAACTAAATTTTGTTTGAAAAAAATGTTCATCAATTGAATAAAGTGTAAGCTTATTTTAATGTTTTCTAGACAACAGCATCTATGAGTGCAGTTGCGGGAACAGGGTCAGCAGGATGGGTGCCTCTGCCCCCGCCCTCATCACCACACTTCCGTACAGAGTTCCCCTCATTGGAGGCAGCTGCTCAACCTTCACACCGTTCTTCAGATCATTCTGGACCTCAGCTGCAACTAAGACCACAAAGTATACCCTAATTAGTTAATAATCTTGGTAATGGTCAGAATTATAATGAAAAAAAGATTATATTTAAATCTTTGTATAAAATATCATGCAGCATGTAGCACTGGCAAAACTCCATTATAAAGACATTTCTTAAGCATCTAATTATAGATGTATAAATTGGATGATTGGTTAGTTTAATAATTTACTTAAATCAATGTAGCGGAAGGCAGTTGGACGTGCGGTGGCACGGCCGGCGTTCGCCAAGAAACTACATCGTCACCCGGCGCCGCGCCCGCCTCCACGCCTGCTTCACAACAAATACCCGCCTACCGTGCCATTGTGCCATCCTTCGTATGTATATAATTAGTCTAAAAATGCCATCAATTTAAATCACAGATAAATTTAAAGAATTTATGATTAATCCATTTTTTACAGCTGATGAAAGGTAGCAGTGGCAATGGGCTTGGAATGGGACCTTTGAATACACTTCGTGATAACAGAAATATGGGTGGCAGTGGGGGAAATTCCAACAATAACAATCAATCAGGTTCTAGACCAAACCCAAGGCCATCAAACACACCTAGAGCTGTTGAGGTTCTTACAGCTCGTCCCATTCTTCGTGATGAACAAATATCATCTCTTGATGATATATCACGGGATGCAGGATGGGCACAAAACGATGATATAGATTATGAGTAAGTTTCCTATTATATGTATTCATCTTCATCTTTCTTCAATAGTATGACAAACACGAAAATATTATTTCAGAGAATTTAATAAAAGTATTTTGTAAATTTCAGTCAAAAACTGGATTTCTCTGATGGTGAATCTTCTGCACCTACCCCTAAAACCAGTAACAAAAATAACCGCGCCAGTATTGACGTCGAACGTGTGGATTCTAAAGTGCAGGATCCGGGTGATGAGGAGCAGCTATGGGCTGAAAGAAGACAGAAACAAAGTAATGAGGTTGCACAGGCTGTCGCTCGAGCTCGTCAACGCAAAGAAGAGGAGCAAAGGCGCCAAATGAGAGACGTCTCCACGCCACAGGCTTCAAAGGATAATAGAGATAGATTAGAAAGGAATGATCATAGAGAAAGAGATCTCGATAATAGAGAAAAAGATAGAATAGACAATAGGGATCGTCTGGAAACTAAGGATAGAAATGATCGTGACCGGGAAATTAGAGAAAAGGACCGCTTAGATAATAGAGATCGCGATCGTGCTGACAATAGAGATCGTTTTGATAATAGAGACCGCGACCGTGAAAGAGATCGACCTATCGATAACCGTGATCGTAATCGGGTCGAGAATAGGGATCGTCAAGATGTGGAAAAGGAAAGGGAAATGCGCGATAGAGATCGTAACGACAATAGAGATCGTAACGATAAACGGGAACGTAACGATAATAGAGACCGCAATGATAACAGAGATCGCGATAGATTCGATAGAGAGAGGGATCGCGGTGATAGAGATAGGGAACGTGAAAGGTCAGACAGAGATAGAGAGCGTGACCGATCTGATAGAGACAGAAATGAACGTGATCGCGACTTCCGCGAACGCGATAGAGAATACGGCCGCGAGCGTGACCAAGCCAACCCCGCTTTTTCGAAAACATTTCAAGCAAATATACCGCCTAGGTTTTTAAAACAACAGCAAAATAGACAGCAAGACGATCAACATAAAGGTTGGGCATTCACTGGAAAATCAGCACCTCGACGTCAAGAGCCTCCTGCGTATAATGCTCCAAGACATGCTCCTCATAATGGAAGGCGTTCATATTCCAGGTAAATTTCATGTGAATTTTTGAATGTTATAGTTTTCTTTTTCAAAACATGAAGTCTGTTTCATTTGATATTTTTATCATAGATACTAAATATTCAATTATTTTCTCAGGGATTATTCAGATCGTGAAGATGATGTTAGGAGAGAAAAAGATGGACAGCAATGGAGATCGGAAATGCAAGATCAAGAACGGTCTGGAAGAGATTTTGATCGTACTAATTCAAAGGACTTCAATGATCAAAAAGATCGAAGGAATGAACCGGACAGAAAACCTTATGAAGGTGCAGCTGAAAGTAGTCGAACGGCAGCAGACAAGTTATCAGAGGTTTTCGAGCGAAAAAGCATAGGATTATTTGAACCATTTACTACTTCCGATGCAGCTACGCCAGTAAAAGGACCAGAAAGAAAAACTACACCACCAGCAAACATTCTACCAAAAGAATCATCTGAAAAAGATTTCGGTAAAACTTCGTGGGCTGATGTAGCTAAAGAAGAAACAATAAACCAAAACATTGTAAAGCCTTCAATAGAAATTGATACCTC
This sequence comes from Eurema hecabe, assembly GCA_026213755.1. Lineage (NCBI taxonomy): Eukaryota > Metazoa > Arthropoda > Insecta > Lepidoptera > Pieridae > Terias > Terias hecabe. The sequence goes on along the minus strand of JADANM010001663.1, from coordinate 4,311,887 downwards.
AACTAAGGAAAACAATCAAATTTCTAATGAAACTGTTTTTAGTACTACAAAAGAAGTGATAGCTGTACCAGTTTCTGTAGTTCAAACACCACTACAGAATACAGTTACAGTTAATATCTTACCTGATAATAATTTACCACAAAGCAATGTTACAAGATATCCTAGTAATAATATTTCACACTCTCAAAACTATGTTCAAAATCTTCAACCTAATCAAGATTTACATAGCACAATTAGCACTTCACTACAACCCTCATTTTCTGACAATTTGTCTAAGCCAACAATCATTTCTTCCCCTAAAGCTGATATTCTTTCTAACTTACCACAAATGCAGCTTCCAGTATCTGATCATGCAACTACACAAATAGTTGCGACTGGTGTAAATATTACACAAAAATCTAAAGAAATTTCAATATCTGAATCCATCCCTTCAAAGCCGAATATAGAACCATCTGCCGTAATTAACGTTAAGCATAATGAACCACGTCCGATTGAGGCTGTTCCAGTTGATTGCAATATAAAAACATCTGATGATAAAAAGAACGATAGGTTTAGTAATGAAAATCTCAATAAAATTCCGTCTAAAGAACCTGTCGAAAGAAAATCAAGTGGGTCCGGATCTGAAAAGAAAGGGAGAGGATTTGGAAGTGGGGGCTATAATGTTTATAATAGGGGTTGGGGACCAAGAGAATCTCGCGGGCGCCGTTCACATCGCAGTTCACGTTCTAATAATAGGGCTAGCGAATCTGACGGCTCCACAGATGCAGAGCGTAAAGAGAGGCGAAGGGCGCCACGTAGTCCACGAGGACCAAAAAAAACAGATAGACCTGAAGACGTTCTACGTACCGATCAAGTTCAGGTCTCTAGTGTGAGCGATGCAATAGAAAATAGAGAACCTTTTGCTCCACGCGGCCAACCGTCTCGCCGTGGTAGAGGTGGTTTTCAAGGCACTTCAAGACCTCCAGCGCCCGCTAAAAGAGTCGCTGGTTATGGACCACCAAACACAAAGAGTCCATTTAGTCAAGCAAGTAGAGTAAAGGAAAATGAAGACGTAAAGGATGGCATGCAAGATGATAAAGACAAAGGTAATAATAGACAAGGTGCCGGTTCTACCGGTAAAGGTCGTGATCGTCGTTCTAGAGGTGGTGGTATTGGACCAAACAGTGGTGAAGATGAAAACTGGGAAACGACTTCCGAACATTCCGAAGGTGGTGGATCTCGTCGGCGATCTGTTGGACTTAGACAATCGAGTCAATCTCAGAAAGCTAATAATAGCCGTAATCAAAGTTCCGGGAATAGACAAAATGGTCGTAATTTGCAAGGGACTAAGAAAGATACTTTAACAGATAAAGGTGTTGATGTTACAGAGGCATTAGGTGATCTAAAAATATCGTCCACGAAAACTGAGGAAGTAGTAGATGATGGCTTCCAAGAAGTTCGAAATAAAAAGAATTCAAAAGATGCACGAGTGTCCACTCATCCAAAGGACGACAATTCGAATAGTACTAAACAACCTCGATCACGGTCCAATCAGGGTGGTGGCAGAAATGGATCTTCAACTCGAAATTCTAGTGATAAATCAAACTCTCGTGGATCAGCACCTGTATCTAGTAAACCGAACTCACAATACGATAGACCACGGACTGCTAATCTGCCACCACGTTTTGCTAAACAGAGACAAAAACAACAGATGGGATTAGTATCTTCTAGTTTCATGCCTGATACAGGAGCAGCCCCACCTCCGCCCCCCGTTAATGCTTGGGATAAGCCAATATCTCAAAGTTTGCGAGGCAATGTTGAAGAACCTGTGGAAGTCATTGACAAATCCAGTCAATCAAGTCAAAGGAGCACTCCAGGTGATATTAAAGCAGAAATTAAGCCCAACCCCGCACCAGCTATAGTCCCAGAAAAAACAGGTGTACTTGATGGGTCTACCCCACCAGTTGAAACAATTATTTTTGAAAATACAAATTACAAGACGCCACCAGCTGAAGCTTTAAAATCAAAATACCAGCCAAGTGCGAATACAGTTAAATCACAAGAAGAAGTAGCAAGTGAGATGGAGTCTCGAGCTCTACAATTCAACGGCGATGTCAGAGCTCGTCCCAGATCTATTCAAGAACTTATGGCTGAAACTGGTAGACCTGTTTCTGAGGCAGAAGGGACTCTTGGACTTCCAATATCTTTTGATTCATCTCAGAAAACTGAAGATTCATCTGACATGAAACTAGACTTTGCTTTTGATTCAGATCTTGGTCAACTAACTGAGGATAAATCGGCTAAATCTTTAGGTTTGCCGCGAGGTACTCATATGAGTACGTCAAATACCATATCTCCTTTGGCTGCTGATCTTAATTTAAAAATTGCTAGCGTGAAGAAAGTTTGGGAGATGCCTGCTGTAGCTGAAGGTAGTGAAGATTTGCAGTTTGCTGGTTTTGAAGATACTCATAATAATGCAGATACGGGAGCACCTCCGAATGTGTGTAAAGTTAAGCCAACTCAGCAGTTGCAATCGCCCCCACCTCAACATTATAATCATGTTAGTTATCCAGGTGGCTATGGCGGCCTCTCTGTACCGTCTCCACCTGCTGTACTATTCAACTCCTCACAGCAAATCTTGGGTTCATCACAACAAATGCCACAACAAGGTGGTTTGTACGGCGCCTTTTTAGACCAAACTAGAGGACAGTTTGGTGGATTTCCGGCTTCTCCATATGGTGCGGGTTCAGCTACACCTTATAATTATCAACCTCCACCAGACATGTTCCAGAGCCTTCAGAGTCAATATCGAATGGTGAGATTGTATAAGAATTGTATTTATTTTTCTCTACATTTAATTTAATAAGGAGTTTTTTTTAATATTATTTTTGGGAATTTTAGGCAGCAGCTGGAGGCGGAGCTGCATTTGGTCAATCAGGACAGTTAGGGAATAGTCCAAGCACTGTTCTTATATCTAGCACTTCCAATTCTTTGATGTCGGCCACAGTAAAACCATCTACACAACAGATTGGTGCTATAGGTAATGAACCATCAAAATAAAAACTAATATATAATGTTTCTAATATTTTTTTTTTATATATGGTTAGTCATATATTGTGTATTTAATTAAATTTATTTTACGAAATAATATCGATTGCAGGTAGTAAAGGCGGCGGCGTGAGTGGTGTCGGCGGTGTGGGTGGAGTTAACACTTTCCAACAACAATATTTGGGTTACTCTGGACCAGTGGGCGAGACCCCGTATTCTCTTCCGGGACTACTGCCGCGGCCAGCACCACCAGCTAACTCCTACTACTCACCGTACCAGCCTCCAGCCGCAGCCGCACCCACATACCCTCTTCAATTCACGCAGCCCGCGCAGTCAAATGCCTTTAGTTCGCAGTTCCTTTCATCTCAATTGCATGTGGCAGCTGCCGTACAACAGATGCAAGTAAGTTATCTAAATTTTATATTTTTTTATTAACTGTTTACTCTTTTATTTAAAACTAGCAGCCCGCCCCGGCTCAGCACGGGTATTTTAGAGTATTACAACGGTTACATAATAGGAACACTTTTATATTACGCGATTTCAGAGCTTACGCATATAGTATATTACTCATAGATCTAAACTCCCCTCCCGCACGCGCACCCCCGCCTTGGTGACGCTCACTTCGCAACGTGATATTTTAATTTCGCCATAACTTCCAAACTAAACATACAATTTTAATCATTCAAAGACCAAATATCATCTACATTAACTGTACATAATGATGAAATAAATTATTTTGATAAGGATTAATAGAATGAGTAAAATAAATGCGTTTAAAAGTAGTCCAAATCAAGATTTTTGATTAAAAAAATGGTTGTTGTGCCTCACTCGACATAGATAGGTATAGTGTGTCGCGGAGATTTTTGTAGATATTTATAAGATCTACAACTAATTAGAACATTTCATAGTTCTATCTTTTATAGTTTAGGCAGCGTACGCACAATAAGTAACTTTTCTGGTTGATTTTTTACACCTTGTGTCCGAAAAACCCAAATATATTACGGAACCCTATTTATTTCCAAAATAAAATTTAGTCTATGTTACTCGTGGATAATGTAGCTTTCGAATAGTGAAAGAATTTTTGAAATCGGTCCAATAGTTTTTGAGCCTATTCATTACAACCAAACAAACAAACAAAGTTTTCCTCTTTATAATATTAGTATAGATGAATATGTATAATACATAATTTAAATATGAATACGTTATAGTTCCTCATGTTTATCGTCATGTTTATAATGTAAATTTTATGCAGCAACAATACCGCGCACCGCCTCTACAGCAGCAATACGCACCGCAGCCCCGTCCGCCGCCCCAGCAACTCAAGAGTCCCCTCCACGAGCACGCTAACGGGTTCCCACTGTGTGACTCGGCGTCTCCCACGCCGAAGGGTGCTGCAAAGCCGCAGAAGCCGCCGCACTCTCCGCCGCAACATAAGTACCACCAGCACCCACCACCGGCACACACTCCTCATCAACACCACCATCAACAACACCAACAGGTAAATATTTTGTTAGTTTATTTTACAGAGCTTTTAGTTTTTTGTAATTTAAATATAAACAGTTTAAAACATAATAAAATCATACTTCAAAGAAACCAACATAAAAATATTGTATAAGAATTCTATTTATTTTATATATTTAAGTTATACAGTTAATAGTAACTGGCAGCAGCACGTTTAACATAATGAGTAATCAGTTTATGCACATGTAAAGCAACTGGTCGGCGGCGGGGGCAACGGGCGCGGCGGGTGTGGCATGGGACGCAACCTGGGTCCGCAGCGTTACCCGGCGCCGATCCAGCGGCCCATGGCGCCGGGTCCGCTGTACCGGCCGCCTGCGCCGCACGCGCGCCCGCATCACGCGCACCACGCGCCGCACTCGCAGCACACGCAGCACGCGCAACACACGCAACACACGCAACACGTCCAACACGCCCAACATGCGCAGCACCCGCAACACGCGCAACACCCGCCACGCCACAATCTCTACTACCATCATCCGCAGCGCAGTAAGTAAACTATACACAACGCTCAGTCGCAGAGATTCGTTTATTGGATGGTATTAGACTTTCCAATGTACATATACAAATGTCTAATAAAAGATATGATTGTTTCAGACGGCAGCGGAGGTGGAGAGCAGGCGCGCGACGGCGGCGACACTCCGCTGAGCGCGGAGGAGGCGGGCGAGGGCGCCGTGGCCGACGCGCCCGCGCCTGCTGAGGTCAAGGCCGACTGAACAGCCTGACGCTCTCCTCTCGGTATTTTAAGTCGTAAATTATGGATGTGATGATTAAGATTATTTAAGATTCGGACGGAGACGCCTCCGAGGCTCTGCCCCGGCCGGCTCCGCGGGCCGCAACGTTGCACGGCGCTCCTTTTGATTGTATGTAAATATCAGACGGACACCCGGCTGTCTAATTTGACTGTTATATTTTAAGTATATGTAAAGGCCTATACACACTAAGAAGGAATAGCTGGGGATCCAAATCACTGCCGAATTACATGCAAATATATCTAGTGGGAATTGAACATGGGATCTTTTGTCACGACATTGAAGAGCATGGAAAGAGATTCCGTTTTCACGGCACGTCACTAGAAGATGCCGCTAGGTGCCGCGTGGTGCGACACTAATTTCCCACGTATTTATATTGTATGATGAAATGTAAGGCGGCATGTCGCGGTTCATCTCGGAAGGCCATCGGAACGCCACGTTGTGTAGCGGCTAGTGTGCGCGGTCCGATGGCCGGCAGGTCCCCGGCGTTCCGCGCGCGTGTGCGTAGGCCGCAACTGGCCGCCGAGGACTCTGTGTCCGCTTGACGATGCTGCCTCGAGACCTCTCACTAGTGAATATGTAGCCACGGTTTTTTGCATAACGAATGACGATGCAATATAAATAAATAATGTAATTTGGAGCGAAAACGACCGAGTTGCGCTGACCGGTGCGCGTTAGCGCTCCATGTATCATAATCAATTATTATATGCGAATAAAATCTTTATGACGGATTTTGTGTTTTATTCAAAACTCCCTTTATATTAAATTTATAACCACACATACATCCGAATCTTGATTATTCATTTTAGTTTATAAAAACCTTTCACATGCAATTATAATATTATTGATGTATCGTTTTAGTCTATATTTATTTATAGATTCCAGCATAATTATCAAGATATTTCACATTTTAATCTCGCCAAAAATCATCGTGACATCAAGTTTAATAATTATACACTCCTCAAATTATAAATAAATATTTTAAATATGGATGCAAATTATAAACGATTTAAATATTTAAAGTTAATACCAATTAAAAATCTAACTTATTGGCACACGTTAGAAAAGCCTACAGTTTTGCTTCGGAGTTCAAAGGTACAAAGGTCGAAAAAAGTCCCGACTATAAGTGTCATAAGTTTTTAATAGGCAAAGACACTATCATCACAACTATCTCCGGTAGTTCGAGCAATAAAATGTCTGCAATATTTTCATAGTCGTGTTGTCCAATTGCGACAACACGACTATGAAAATATATATACGGGACGCATACAACGCGATTTAAAAAGATCACTGTAGTATGCTTTTAGTTCCCCAATTTTAAAAAATCCTATCCATTGTGTAACCATTTAGACCTAGTAATGTCGAAAACAAACTCGCTTCCGTGTTTACGCCCATCTATATTCTATCGCTTGTTGGACAATTGCCAAGGAAGCCACCCTCTCATCTATAGCTCAAACGACAATGTGGCGCCAATTCAGTCTATCTCTTAGTTGGTCGTATCCTCAATCCTGCGTTGTTTATTTAAGGTGGCTAAATAAGATTTGTCGTGGCGATAGTAAGCTCATAGTAACCATAATTAAATGAGTAATTATTATATTTGCTCTGTAATGGAGACTCATCATCGCGAGAGCCTCTACAATTAGATGATTTGATGTTCCTTGTATTTTGTAAATTTTTATTATGTCCTTTTGTCACGAAACGCACTCATTCTCTTAGTAATAATAAAAAAATAAATATTTCAGGACATTAATTGTAACAGCAATACTATAAAAATTACTTAAACTGTGTAACAATGTATAAAATTGTAATTAGGCTCTGACTTCTATTATAATTTATGTATTTTATTATATCATGACAGCTATACACGAAAAGGCAAAACATAGCAGCTTTCTTACATAACGTTATTTAAAGCTTAACGTTTTCGTGAAATCACCACACAAAAGAAAGATAAATAAATATCTTATAGACTGTTAAATTAAATAGATATCTAGTTACTTAGAAACTTGAGCAATAATTATTCTTACTTATACATTTCTCTGTTTTTTTTTATTATTTCAAGGTTATAAAAACAATGGATTTGCCTTAAAACGTTATTTTCCTTATATTTTAGTCCGATGTCACATCATGATTTAGAATAACATTTTAAGTAAGCATGAGAGTAATATATTCAATTTCCTCTAATCCCAGTCTATGATTCCCGTCCTGGGTCAACAGCCAGACGAGATGCTGGATCTTTGTTCAAGTCAGGCTAGCGGCTAGCCACTGTCGGGGCGTTCACCTTGCACCTGCCCTATACAGCGACAACAAAGCATTTCATAAAGTCGACGCGTTACTTGTAAAAGGCACCGATGACTTTAAAACCAAGGTTGTTTTTGAGTCAAAAATAAAAAACAAAATATAAATTAATATAATTGCGTTTTCATCTAGAATCTGGATAATATAAAAGAACAGTAAAGCGTGCAAGAAGTGTCCTTATATCGAATTATTTTTATTACAACTTGTACGAATCTAAATCCTAATAGGTATAATGTTTATGTTAAAGTAATTAAATTGATTCTTTTTATGTTAAACTTTCCGGTTAGTAGAGTAAAGCAGGAACGACCGATTTAGATTACAGGCTTACCTATGTTATTTTTTTTCATTGATGTAATGATAAATCTATCTCATAGAACCCATCCGCATTTTTATGTCGTAGTAATATTATTAGAACTATATACTATGTATCAATATAAAAAGAAAATTGGTATTTTAAATTGTATATTATAAGGCATTTTTTTACTTTTCAATAAATAAATTTGATTAGTGCGTATCGTCCTCGCACGAGGGCTTATAATATATTAGTACCTCCTACTGGGAACTACAACATTTTGTAATTTGCGACTCAACTCTCAAGCCGTTTCATATACGAATACGAGTGTATACTGTATACTATTTGGCCAAGTACATAGACTTATTTGAAATTTATTCTTTTTTTAAGATTTTCACAACAGTCAGAAATAGCAAAATTTCAAGGTAAGTACAATTTACTTTCACAATAAACTCAATCTAAGACTTTCATATCTTCTTTCCTAAATTCTAAATTTTACTATTACCTTACCGTATAGTAAAATTTAGAATTTAGTTACGTTACTCGTTACCAGGATTTTAGTGTATTACTGCGCAAGTTGTGACATTTTATAGTTCTATTCTATTTTTGGTGAAATGGCGAAAGTTTTTGTATGATGCCTAAGAAAAAAAACTGTAGAATATATTTGTTTAATACCCCTAAATCCAAATATTCGTCGATATGCAAACAAATAACTTATCTATAGACTATAATATACAAAGATGCGGCAATAGCAGATAATTTTGCCTCCTTGTAAAAATTCCAAGTTTGGATATTAAGGTGCCCAATGGGCACGTACGAAAATCAACTTATTAATTTTATAACAGCTATTTTAGATATCCAGATAAGATAGACTGCCTACAAATTTTTGAATCGGTAGGTGATACAGTAATAATACGGGAAACCCTCTTATCAAATAAGAGTATGGTGCTATAAAATATAATATATAGAAATGGTATTTCCTTATCAGAGCAATCATATTATTATTATCATAATTAATTCCGAGTAAGACAATGTCGTTTGTGTGTGAGGTTTTCAATTACTATCCATTTCCGGTGTTTAGACATTTATGCATAATCATTACATAGTATCAAACAATGTCGCTTTCTTCAATCTGTCCCTATGTATGCTTGTCATCTATAAAACTACGCAACCGATTTTCATATGCTTGTATTTATAAATGTATATTCAAAATATAAATACACTTTTTCCTGTTTCCGCTTCTTTCTCTCTGCAATCTGCATTAAGCCAAGCTTATGAGTTATGTGATATCTAGATTTGCATGGCGCTTTGGACTTACACCAGTATCCTTCTTTGTTTTAAAGCAGCTGACTTTCCGTTATGAAGTGGTGATTCATGTTTGTGTTGTATTAATGTAGATCACTGATGTTTTGTCGACTGAGTACATACTAAGTACACTGTCAGGGAGTAGCGAGTACTGTGTTGAATGCACAATGAATGTATTAAAACTTTACTAGTAACCAATCAGTCACAGTCGGTCTCCGGCGGGAGGCAGACGCGAGTTTCATTCGTTCGTTCGTTAACAAACTTTCACTTTCGTTCAGAAGCGTAAACAAAAGTTTGTAACTGCAGTTGCAACATTGAGCTTGTTAGTTTTATCTTAACCATGAAATGAATTTCTATTGTTTCTAACGTGCGCATATACTTGTGTTAAAATGGGTAATTAGAGTGAATTTCTTGTCTCATCAGCCAAACAAAAATATCTTGGTTCACTTTAATACTGGCTCACTCATTTAATCCAATTGTTACGGCTAAAGTGTGTCGCTCCAGTTGAAGCAAAGAAATATTGAGCCTGCATTCCACAGTTCACTAGTTGGTACAATGGGAAAGGACTATGGTAAGGACTAAGGAACTTATCTTGTTTTAAATACTTAACACAGGAATAATATTATATTTATTATTATCTATTTTATATAAAAAAAAAAATTACCGATATATCCTGTTTATCCATACTTTAAACAGGTTATTTGCAATTTACAACCGATTTATAATAAAATATGTTATCAGCAAACACACATAAATAGGTACGTACATATTTATCTGAACACATTTTTAAGCTCTTACTAATAAATGGACGCTAATTATGAGGGTAAGTATGTGTAATCCTTGTTTTGACCTCTGTGCACCTTCTCGGAAATATTTATATCTAATCTAGTTAGGAATATAGATAATACCTATATAATTGCCATGCTCGTGTCATTACCGGGATAAAAGTATTCTGTGTTAACTGTTAATTTTATTATTTGG
>JADANM010001663.1:4261200-4301617 GCA_026213755.1 Eurema hecabe | reverse complement strand
GATAATATAAAAGAACAGTAAAGCGTGCAAGAAGTGTCCTTATATCGAATTATTTTTATTACAACTTGTACGAATCTAAATCCTAATAGGTATAATGTTTATGTTAAAGTAATTAAATTGATTCTTTTTATGTTAAACTTTCCGGTTAGTAGAGTAAAGCAGGAACGACCGATTTAGATTACAGGCTTATGTTATTTTTTTTCATTGATGTAATGATAAATCTATCTCATAGAACCCATCCGCATTTTTATGTCGTAGTAATATTATTAGAACTATATACTATGTATCAATATAAAAAGAAAATTGGTATTTTAAATTGTATATTATAAGGCATTTTTTTACTTTTCAATAAATAAATTTGATTAGTGCGTATCGTCCTCGCACGAGGGCTTATAATATATTAGTACCTCCTACTGGGAACTACAACATTTTGTAATTTGCGACTCAACTCTCAAGCCGTTTCATATACGAATACGAGTGTATACTGTATACTATTTGGCCAAGTACATAGACTTATTTGAAATTTATTCTTTTTTTAAGATTTTCACAACAGTCAGAAATAGCAAAATTTCAAGGTAAGTACAATTTACTTTCACAATAAACTCAATCTAAGACTTTCATATTTTCTTTCCTAAATTCTAAATTTTACTATTACCTTACCGTATAGTAAAATTTAGAATTTAGTTACGTTACTCGTTACCAGGATTTTAGTGTATTACTGCGCAAGTTGTGACATTTTATAGTTCTATTCTATTTTTGGTGAAATGGCGAAGGTTTTTGTATGACGCTTAAGCAAAAAAAAGTAGAAATAATTTGTTTAATACCCCTAAATCCAAATATTCGTCGATATGCAAACAAATAACTTATCTATAGACTATAATATACAAAGATGCGGCAATAGCAGATAATTTTGCCTCCTTGTAAAAATTCCAAGTTTGGATATTAGAGTGCCCAATGGGCACGTACGAAAATCAACTTATTAATTTTATAACAGCTATTTTAGATATCCAGATAAGATAGACTGCCTACAAATTTTTGAATCGGTAGGTAATAAAATAATAATACGGGAAAACCTCTTATCAAATAAGAGTATAGTGCTATAAAATGCAATATAGAAATGGTATATCCTTATCAGAGCAATCATATTATTATTATCATAATTAATTCCGACTAAGACAATGTCGTTTGTGTGTGAGGTTTTCAATTACTATCCATTTCCGGTGTTTAGACATTTATGCATAATCATTACATAGTATCAAACAATGTCGCTTTCTTCAATCTGTCCCTATGTATGCTTACATCTATAAAACTACGCAACCGATTTTCATATGCTTGTATTTATAAATGTATATTCAAAATATAAATACACTTTTTCCTGTTTCCGCTTCTTTCTCTCTGCAATCTGCATTAAGCCAAGCTTATGAGTTATGTGATATCTAGATTTGCATGGCGCTTTGGACTTACACCAGTATCCTTCTTTGTTTTAAAGCAGCTGACTTTCCGTTATGAAGTGGTGATTCATGTTTGTGTTGTATTAATGTAGATCACTGATGTTTTGTCGACTGAGTACATACTAAGTACAGTGTCAGGGAGTAGCGAGTACTGTGTTGAATGCACAATGAATGTATTAAAACTTTACTAGTAACCAATCAGTCACAGTCGGTCTCCGACGGGAGGCAGACGCGAGTTTCATTCGTTCGTTCGTTAACAAACTTTCACTTTCGTTCAGAAGCGTAAACAAAAGTTTGTAACTGCAGTTGCAACATTGAGCTTGTTAGTTTTATCTTAACCATGAAATGAATTTCTATTGTTTCTAACGTGCGCATATACTTGTGTTAAAATGGGTAATTAGAGTGAATTTCTTGTCTCATCAGCCAAACAAAAATATCTTGGTTCACTTTAATACTGGCTCACTCATTTAATCCAATTGTTACGGCTAAAGTGTGTCGCTCCAGTTGAAGCAAAGAAATATTGAGCCTGCACTCCACAGTTCACTAGTTGGTACAATGGGAAAGGACTATGGTAAGGACTAAGGAACTTATCTTGTTTTAAATACTTAACACAGGAATAATATTATATTTATTATTATCTATTTTATATTAAAAAAATATTACCGATATATCCTGTTTATTCATATTTTAAACAGGTTATTTGCAATTTACAAGCGATTTATAATAAAATATGTTATCAGCAAACACACATAAGTAGGTACGTACATATTTATCTGAACACATTTTTTTAAGCTATTACTAATAAATGGACACTAATTATGAGGGTGTGTGGTGTAATCCTTATTTTGACCTCTGTGCACCTTCTCGGAAATACGTATATCTTATCTAGTTAGGAATATAGATAATACCTATATAATTGCCATGCTCGTGTCATTACCGGGATAAAAGTATTCTGTGTTAACTGTTAATTTTATTATTTGGCATAGAATTATAGGCAGCGAAAATTAATTTAGTATCCATCGTGTCAAAAGTTTAAAACAACTATACATTCTCACAATGTCTTATTTAAAATATTAGTAAATAGCTGTTGCCCGCGACTCCGTCCACGTGGACTTTCACATAAACATTGACCCCCCTTCCCTCCTTATAAGTCTTTTTTCCAGTTAAAAAGTAGCCTATGTTTTATCTCAGGCTCTAGACCATCTGTGTACCAATTTTCATTACAATCGGTTCAGTGGTTTGGCCGTGAAAGCGTAAAATTATAAAAAGTTTCAACCCCTCGCGCAACCTTTTGGGGGTTGATTTAAAAAAAAATAGCCTATGTCCCCCCCCAGTCTTTAGACTATCTGTGTACCAAATTTCGTTCTAACCGGTTCAGTAGTTTTAGCGTGATGAACGGACAGACAGAAAGAGTTACATTCGCATTTATAATATTAGTATGGACTATAGATTAAGGGTATAATGCATTCCCATTACGGTTTGTCCACATCTAAAAACATACTTAACGTTCGTGTAATATTTAAGACGTTTCTAAAAAAATAATTTAAGATAATAAATATAAAAAACTGATCCTTACTAAGCTGCTGCGTGGTAGAACAGATTCAATATCAAGACAATAAAAGTGCTATATCCCGGCATTATAGCTAAACATACAGTAATTACGATATCTAATTTTTAAGGATTTTATTTTGTTTTAAAGTGACCCCAAAAATGTTATTATGCCTATTTGTTCAGCAATTATTTATATACTTATAATTATATAAATTTAAATTGCCAATTAAATTAACTGTAAAATGCAAAGAAACTGCGATAACGATAGCGATGCGGACGACTAAATGCAAACACAAATAAACTAGCGACCACGTCAGCGTCACGGACGCGTCACCACACTTTACGAGGCATCACCACAGTATTCTACAGAAAATATTAAGCTTAGTTTACAATGGCAACGGGTATTATGTGAAGTGCTTTTTATCGATTAATGGCACTTGATAAGGATACTTGTACTTCTACAATTATAATTAATACCTATGCTATACGTATATATTATAAATTTAAAATAACGCTACCTATTTGCTTTGTGTGTAAAAAATTATATTACCTTATACAGAACGTCAGAATATTTCTTATGTACATACTGAAAACTTAATAAGATTTTCTACAATAAGCCGCTTAATAGTTTCTTGTAACTCGAAGTCGACAACACATGCAGAGTCAAACTAAAGCGATTATAGGACATTTCCTGTTATTCATTACAAGGTCTTTATTCAATTCAAGAAACTCGAGAGATTTTAAACTCATCTATATACACTTTGCCAGGGCTGTAATCGTATCGCAACCACAGTGTCGTACGCATATTGCGTCACGTCAGTAGTGCAAGGGTAAAAACTTAACACTAGAATCAAGACTCTAGATGCAATTGATATTTCTTTAAAATTCCTCAAAACATGGAATTCAGTGTAGTTATTATGATTCGTAACGAACAGCTTTTTGTTTTAGTGTAGAAAATCGAGACTTAAGTATGTGTTCGAAGTTCTCATAACCAACAATAATTAACGTAAAATATGAGCAGTTTTGGTTTAAAATTAACTCCGTACATTTGTTTCTAAAAAGGGGAATTTAGATAGGTTATTTACAGCATCTAACAACAATGTAGTATTTAAAACAAAATCATTGGTCAAACATGTTTTGTATCACGCACTATTATCTATTGGAATTTGGAATGTATCGCCCATAGAAATCAAAATAAAAAGTATTGCTATTTTTGCATTAAAACGTATAATATTAATTTTCAATCATGGATTATTTTCTCTATTATTTTAATAACTTACTTAATAGGTATATTTGGATTGAAACATGGTGCCACGCCTCCTAAAATTTCACCTACCAATTATTCAAATAGAAACTTACAAATAACTAGTTTCTGTATATAAATCTTTACTTATATTTTACACATTACAGTAGGTACAAAATCAAGGTAAAAGGCATAAGTCAGTATTGCGTGTGACGCTCTCGTGCCAACAATCGGTTGTGCAGTAATTTTGTGTTTCCTGTGTTTACTTTAAAAAATAATATTTATATTTTATGATTTTGAGAAATACTAAGTTAATTTAACGTAAGCGTTCGTGTATAAAATATTTTATAAATATGGGGGTATAGACATGAGCCAATATTGTGTGAGGTTTGCTTTGAACAACTCATATAATTAATCGTACATACAATAGAAATTATGAGATATTATGTGAAGCTAATATACTTAGGTATAGCTAATGTAAATGGTCCTCAATAATGTTTGTTTGAAAATAAAAAAAAATATTACCTCGTTTACTATAGGTACCTGCTTAATTTAGTAATTTAGCTTATTTGAAATGCTGATTAGAAAAATCCTATTGTAATTTACTTTAGTGTAAATAAACCACCTATTTACATATTTTAAATTGATTTCAGGGTAATAATAATTTAAAAGTTATAATCAAAATGCCATGCCATGCAAAAATACTGTTTTGACAACACTGAACATGCATAATTGGTATTTCCAAAGCAACGTTTTGATATCGTAGGGCAATTTCCGTTTCGTCCGTAATGTTACATCGATGACCATTGATGCTTTAAATAAGCGTTCTGTCACTACACTACCCACCTATTTTGATAAGAAACCAGCCACCTTGACCCGCAGTAGACTGTAGCAAAAAAAATCGTAATTGTCGTAAGTGTACATAGGTCCAGAGGTTAAGCGGATGGGTAAAACCCACATCATCCTGTGTTTAATTACTTACGAAATCGAGTATTATTGCTTTATTTAAATTATGTTTAGAAGTTATGTTATCCATAAGAAATATCTTGTTAAAGATTTATTATAAAATGAACATTTATACATTATAAAATAAACATTTATGTATAATATATATTTCAAAGAATAAGTACTCGAACAAGTCATACGATAAACGACAATAAATAACTGGCTATACTTAGGTATAATTGATCCATTATTGTGTAATAGAATTTGAATGATGACAATGTTAAAAAAAACTTGTTTAGCAACTTCATAACATACGTAACTACACGAACATTCACGGAAATACTATGAATTTTGAAAGTAGATAAAACTAGACATTTATTTTAAGATTCACATCTCTCGAGATTCACATTGGCTTGCAAGATTTATAAATATGAACAGTGAAATTATTTTTTAATACACTTACCTACTACTCATATCAAATTGTGTAGGAAATATTGAAATAAGAAGTAGTTTATAAATTAGAGTTATGAAATACCTACTCCAAATGAAATGCACTTATACATATTATTATTTACAGACGTAGGTTCCTATATTATTATATAAGTATTATTTGTACGCGCAGTCCTTTTATATTTTATGTAACATAATAAACCTGCCTTCTAGAGGGTCATGATATCATAGAGATGATTTAGTTTTATTCTTATAATTCGGTGATGTTTATCACCTTCGTACACAACATTGACTTAAAATTATAGCAAGTGTGTTATCAGTGATTCCGATAAGGGCGTAGGTAGATATAGCGACAACAGAATGCAGTGTAGTCTTAAAAAAAACATAAGAAAAACTCATAGTTATTAAAATGTATTTAAAGTAATTTGAAAGTTATAAAAGTGGATAAACAATGGTTTGTTGTGGAAATGACTACATATCGCCTAGAGAATCCAGTGAGTTTTGTTATATATAAGATAACCTCTTCTCACCTTTATTTTAACACTATATTTTACCGTACCTATTATTATATTTTGTTATAATTTAAGTTCATATACTTTATATACTATACATGTTGATAAAATGGGTAAAGATCTTTTAAAATGATAAAATATTCTTTGTGAAACTATTTAGTTGATGATTCTTACCTTTGTACTTATCCAACATCAAAGGGCGATTTTCTTTATATAAAAATAAATAAATGTTGTTACGTAAAATATAAGAGATAATTCACTTGCGAGTAAACGTTTATGTATAATGATCATTATTTTTTTAGGAGAGCCGATGCGATATGACCCTAACTTTAATGGGCCCACACACAATCGGTCTTGTACGGACATAATATGGCTAATAGTATTCATCCTTTTCCTCGGGGCGTGGGGCTACGTCGGATACTATAGTAAGTAATTTTATAACAGAATTCCTATTATAAGGATCCTTATAAACTATTAACCCTCACAATATCACTAGATCAAACCTAATCTTTGACCTAATGTCTGTATATAAAATATTTTTAACAAAATAAAACCGACTTCAAACTGTATAGTAAAAAGGAAAAAATATTTCGCATAAACTTCGTATTTTCACGATTACATAGTATCGAACAAAGTCGCTTTCTTCTGTCTGTATATGTGTATGATTAAATTTTAAAAACTACGCAAGCGATATTCATGCAGTTTTTATATCAAATAATTTAGTCAAGGTTTATGTATCTATATAAGGCATGTAAAATGCGGGTAACATCATGAGCGTATTAAGAAATAATTAAATGGTTAAATCTTTTAATTTTGAAGTTGGTACTAAGTAAGATTCATGGTAATAACAAAATAATTATCTCATTCAAGGTATGACTAGAGGCAGTGTTGAAAAGTTATTAGCACCGATCGATACTAAAGGTCGTCGCTGTGGACTAGATTCTGGTCTGGAAAATAAACCATATTTAATGTTTTTTAACATCGCCAAATGTCTTCAGCCTGGAACTCCAATAACAGGCTGTCCAACCATGCAGGTAAGGCCAAATTACCATAGTGAATATTTTTTATAAGGCACGTATTTTTTAAAGTTACCATATTGTTATTGGTTTAAATTTTTTAGGTTTGTGTTGAAAAATGCCCGAGTTCAACGATATTATTTGAGAAAGAATTGCAATTGAACCCGGGTGCATTTCAATCCCTGAAGTCAAGCATAGTGTGTACTGATGAAGTGAACATGCAAACGCTAACCAACTCACAGGCCCTCCAATACATGCGAGAGGAAAAATGTGCAAGCTTCATTCTATCCAGCCAACCAGGTAAATTCTCTCTCTTTTATTTGTTTGCCGACACAGACGAAAGTTAACCACAAAGTGTGTTTTCTTTTGCTTCTTTTTATTTTATTTATGTGTGGTTTTTTGCTGCTTTGTTTGACTGATTGCGCATATGAAAAATTAATCGCGCTTCAGTGTTGTTTCGCTGCATCGGGGACCTCTCGACTCTGCAATGCCAGAGTTCTAAACAGAACTCTGGTGATTCGTGCGTGCGGAATCCAGTCGAGGCACAAAAGTCATTGCTGAATAGTGCTACTGCTCTCGATTCTTACGTGGGTTGGATCGCTGCAAGTTGGGTTACATTTTTCACACGGGAAAACGAACGGGAGGCCCATATAGTACGTAATCTTGAGGCTCTTTATTGCATCGCACTCGAGCTACACTAACAGCTTTGCATGTGCATCGTGCACTAACTGTCACCACCGTTATTTGAATGTGTAGATTATGTTAAATATGTTAAGTTAAGCATTATTGTATATGATACACTACTAAACGAAGCTTTGTATGTTACAATAAGTACGTTATAATTGTTCTTAATAAGATTTTATTAACGCTTATTGCCAATAATTAAATACTAATGCACCGTTGGTATCTGGAACAGTGTTGGGTCGGTGCTTTGTTAACGTGACTGAGTCCGTGGAAGTGATCCGCGAGGTCGGTGGGATAGACCTGGATGCAGACCAGGTGCTCAAACAATTCGCCAATTTGATAAAGTTTGAACAGGTAGTGTAGAACTATTATGTATACTCGTTTTTTATACACAATTAGCCAGTTTTTTAAATGATAATCCACTTGTAAAATTGAAACATAGCATAGATTAGAGACTAATAATTAAGAGTTTTTAAAGAAAAAATGTTTGATTAGCGATAAATTTAATTGAAACCATTAATCAAATTTAGATAGTGCACTGTGTAACGACCACCTTAGTTGTACAAATTACAATTCGTATCTATCTACTTAATAATTCGAATTGTTTAAATGCACTGTAATAATCTTCTACTGGCAGAGCACATTTAATGATTTTGCATGATATTATACAAAATCTGTATATAAATTAAGAATGTTTATATTAGCATTGCCTGCTACGATAAGCATGATAATTTTATATATTTGTTTAAATTTTGATATGCTTAAAATTCTTTGAATTCTATCTTTGCTGCTAAAGTAAATAAAATATTTATCTGCTATCATTTAAGTTCTATAACAATATGTGATAATTAGAAAAAAATACATATATTAAATTTTTTGATAACATAATATTATGTAATGCGAAATATTGATAAAGATACGTAGGTATGCCGTAAAAATGTCTTAACGGAAAACAAAATCTTGATCATTTCATTTAATTTCTTGTCACAGATATCGTCCCAAATAGTTCAGGACTTGGTCCAATCTAGATGGTACCTCGCCGGGGCTCTGGTGGCAGTCGTCGTTCTCTGTTTTATATACATTC
The DNA here is from genome assembly GCA_026213755.1 of Eurema hecabe. Taxonomy (NCBI): domain Eukaryota; kingdom Metazoa; phylum Arthropoda; class Insecta; order Lepidoptera; family Pieridae; genus Terias; species Terias hecabe. Next base: position 4,292,681 of record JADANM010001663.1, on the reverse strand, counting down.
TGCTCCTTCGATGGGTTGTCGCCCCCGTTGTATGGGTGTCCATTGCTGGTTTGCTGGCATTACTCGGTTTCGGTAAGTTTTTAAACGATAGTACATGTATTTCGAAACTCTTTAAAATTTTCATGAACCTTATAATGGTTATACAATATACATTATAGGTAAAATTGACAAATCTCAACTAGGTAACACAAAATGTTTGAAATTAAGTAAACTTTATTTCAACTCTAACTTTGTACAATACCGTCTTAAACAATTTTCTCTCATTTTTTCTTTCAGCCATGTATGTTTGTTACAAGAACTACGAGTATTATAAAGCGAATCCTGTAGGATTGTATCAGACGACAAACTTGAAAGGATACGCTCAGTCTATATTTACCAAAGACTCGACTTGGCTTATTATACTTATAATTGTAGCGGTGATAACCTTAATACTTCTATTAGTTGTGATTTTCCTGCGCAATAGAATAACTATTGCAATCGCACTCATTAAAGAAGGCAGCAAGTAAGTCTTAGTATTGGCATCATCGTATCATGATAAGGAGTAGTAAAGCTTATTATTGTACTTAAATATATTTTTAGGGCGGTCACAGCGGTAAAGTCTACGGTAGTATTTCCTATATTCCCTTGGATATTTCAATGTGCTGTAATAGCATATGGAGTTTTAGTGCTTATGTTTCTGATGTCTATTGGCGAATCTGCATTCCGAGTTGTAAACATTCGCAACGATACTAGCTGCGATTGCGGCGGCGTTTATACTGAGGTGAGCTGATTATATCATAGTATGCGTTCCATCGTTCTCGGTAGGCATATTGTCATTCCCAAATAATATACCTAGATTCTATCGACATAGGTAGCTAATACCATTTTCAAAATAAGTTTAGTAAAACCAGGAATAACACCCTATAAGATAAGTTTTAAGACTTCATCATGATATAAATAAGTAAAAGTAGCTTAAATTATCCTTGAGACTTAGAATTGACCTTGAGTCTATTAAAAATTGTAATTTAAATTTTCCAGGAAGGGCAGGCTTGCAATCCTACAAAATTTATAAGTGTGTGCCGCGACACGAGTTCCTATGGTGGTATGTTGCCATGCTCCACCGCGTCGTGCCACTTTACAGGCATCGATAATCCTAACCACGTGCTTTACTTGCATTGTAAGTACATACAAGTATTATTAAATAATGTACGTTAAGTCACACATGTACATAATTCCTCAGCGATATAAATAAATTATTAGGGTGGACGTGATCGTGCGGGTTTAAAATAGAATGCCAATGCGTACGGAAAAGTAAAAATAATTTTGATATTTTTAATTTTTAATTCTTAACTTTGTCCATAATTACGGTTACTATATTATTTAAAGTTATTGAGTTTATCTTCTGTAATAAATTACCTATATGTATGTACATAAATAATCCTTTCCAGTGGTAAATTTGCTTGGTTTCTTTTGGACGATGTTCTTCATCAGCGGAATAGCAGATATGATGTTAGCGAGCACTTTCTCAACGTGGTACTGGACATTCCACAAAAGGGATTTGCCTTTTTTCACTTTAACATCGGGAATATATCGTGTTCTAAGGTAATTTAATTTACATTTTAAGATACTTTAAGAATTATCAGACTATGTATCATTTAATGTAATTTTTAATAATAGATAAAATCATAAAGACATGCTTGGTTTGCAAATATTGGGGCTTAATAAAATTTTAAAACTAATTCCAGATATCACTTGGGCACAGTAGCTCTCGGAGCTCTTATCATTGCAATAGTGCGCGTCATAAGAGTTATCCTGGAATATATTGATAGGAAACTGAAGAAATTCGACAATCCATTTACGCGGTGCCTTTTGTGCTGCTGTAAATGCTTCTTTTGGTGTTTGGAGAATTTCCTCAAATTCATCAATAAAAATGCATACATAATGTGTGCTGTGCACGGAAAGAATTTCTGCAGCAGCGCCCATGATGCTTTCTCTCTGCTGATGAGAAATATTATTCGTGTCGTCGTATTAGATAAGGTAGGTGCCTATAAAGTTTTGGAAAAAAAAACTTTTATATAATTGAAATACAATTTGCCCACGGTTTTGACTTTGTGATATAATATAATAGTTCTACGACAATTAAACCCTATGCACCCCTTTATGAAGCGGTATTTGATTAATGAAGCGGCAAGCTTTAGGCTAGATAGTCTAGAGCTATGCTGATAAACATCTATTTAAAAAACATCGTCAAAATCGGAATCTAGGCAAAACGTAACAAAAAGAAAGAATTTCACACGCATTCATAATTTTATGTACCGATAATATTTGTATATAATGTAATTAATTTTTCCTGATTTCCTGATTTATAATTTATGAAATACCCTTTTTCAGGTCGCAGACTTTATTTTCTTCCTGTCAAAATTATTAATATCCATCGGAGTTGGATTTGCCGTGTACTACTTGTTAGAATGGAGTTTCGTTTACGAAATAACTAAGGGAGAACGTCTCAACTACAACTACGTACCGGCTGTCATACTGAGTGTAGCCACCTACCTCATATGTACCATTTTCTTCAACGTATATTCGATGGCAGTCGACACACTGTTCCTTTGCTTTCGTAAGTAAATTTTTGTAGACTTTTATTTAACAATTCTTATTTTCGACAAGTTTCGCGTAAAATAACACCAAACATACTTACATACATACTCACGAACAAGGATAAAAATAATAAAATAACTGTTTGTGTAATAAATATATGTTTAATTTTACAGTGGAGGACTGTGAAAGAAATGATGGATCACCTGAGAAGCCCTACTTCATGTCTAAAAATCTACTAAAAATACTTGGTAAAAAGAATAAGAAAATAAAATAGAGCCATGTTACTTAAGTGCAGGAAAATATTTGAATCTAGATGTAATCATCTCAGTAAGAGTGATAAAAATACAAATTAAAAACACGAAGTGCCAAATATAATGCAATCTGAGCGTTGTGAGATTATGATATACTTTTATATACCTATTTAATATTATTTTCTATCAATCCAACAAAATGGTACCTTTTTAATGCCGTTATTGCAGATAATAAAAAACAAAGCCAAATATATAAAGTATTATTAAAAATTTTCGAATTCTTTATTTGTAATTGTGTATTTTATAAGATTTTTATAAAATATTAAATATAGTTGTAACAGTTATTAATTAAATAAATATGTACTTTTAATCAAATAGCTTTTTTAGTTATAAACTTTATCAATAACTGTGTTTAATTTTGTTTTAATTTTTTGGAAATATTTATCAATATTATAAGAAATGAATCGGCAAATGATTTGCTGTCGGTAACAGTTTAAACGTTTTCAATTGAAGTAGTCTTGAAGTAGCGTGAACGAAGTCATGTCATTGCAGCTGGTTACCATATAAGTAAGGAGGTAAAGGAAACAAAAGCTTATTACTCTTCCATAACGTCATTTATTCTGTGCTGTGTCAAAAACGCAATATCCAGCATAGCCTCCGGATCTAAGAGGTCTTTAATATCGTCGTATTTTAAACTCTCTTCGTAGGCAAATATTATACTTGTGTCATCAAGCATCATCTTGGAAGCCACTAGGGCCGCTATGCAGTTCTTCAATCGTGCTATTGCTTCCCGATCTGATCTGCTGATTGGCTGTAAACACAGTTAAAAATTAAGAGACTTCACCACTATAAAACAAGAATAAAGCATATGAATAAAAATAAAAATTAAAGGTAAAGTAATGACTAGTCATATATAACTTACCTGTAGGTCAAAACTTTCAATATCCTCCTTGTTTTCCTCAACTGACATACTATGTTCCTGCTGTTGTGGACTTATCCATATAAAACCATTGTTTCCTATGATCATTGAAATACCACATGGCAAATTGTGGAAATGGTTCTTCCTTCTCCTTATTAATGAGGGAAACACCTTTACTAGAACACCTTGTGACAGCTAAAAGTAAGTCATTATGGATAACATATTTAAAGTTAAAACTCAATCAATTATTGGAACTTCAGTTATATGAATCTTTAGTCACTAACAAGTATCTAAATCAAAATCAATCCCAATGCACCATAACCATTTCCAAAACACATTTGAAACATTTAAAAATAATCCTAAGAATAATTACAATGTAAGTTGGATACATTGCTCAATATTTTTAGAACATAATATTATGTACCACAAATCACACTCTCATACACATACTCTTCATACATTTGATCCGCATGCCTAACAACTGTAATGTAATGATTATAAATATGCCATAGTTGCATTCATATGATACACATAATATCGGTTTTATTGGAATTTAGGAAATTGGTTTTGTTGTGTTTGACATTATTGTAAAATTAGCCGCACCCGCAACTCTTGAATAACTGACAAACAATAAAAAACCGCATGAAGATTAGTTAAGTACTTTTAAAAATTTAAGCATCTATAAAGACACATGAATTTATACTATGTAATGTAAACACGTAGGTGTCATCTTAAACAAATGGTTAAACACCAATTTATTCAAATATAATAAACTAACTGAACAGTGCCCACTTCGTTGGGCATAATGTTTATTATCATTTTCAGTTTTTTATATAGCCTATGACACTCGGCAATAATGTGGCTTTCTATTTCTAAAAGAATTTTTAAAATTGGTTCAGTAGATCCCCTTACAGATTACCCCTTACAATTTAACAAACACACAAACTTTACCTCTTTATAATATTAGCATAGATTAATTATAATTATCTACCTTTCCATACTTTAAGCTTCTAGTGTGCAAAGCTAAAGAGCCATCAGAGAATATACTCTGCACTTCCGCACTGATAAGATCACCTTCTTGCAGATGCTGTCTCATCATTTGTTCATCTTCTGCTGACCTACGGCGCTGAAATCAAAATTGTAATTTAAAAACTTCATTGTCTCTGTTTGCTTTTTGCTAATACAATTAAATATTAGATATACACACCAATTCCCCACCAGGTAAATTGACTGAAGACAGTTGCAAAACTGAATCCAAACGTGAATTAGTTTCTATTTTCCATCTTTTCTGCTGCACCTCAATTACTCGACCGACAATAACATCTCCAATTTCACCAACGTATCTACTCTTAAGAGGTCGCACACATATTAGTTTGTTAACTTTCTGCATAACTCCAGCTACTGACGATTTGATGCAATCATCTTCAACGTAAGTTCCATGTCCACTAAAACCATCAAAATTATTATGATTCTAATGCTGTATTTAAAAACTTAAAATTTTAAACGACTTACCGCATAAAATCCTGCAGTCCACTTATAACCTCTCCAGGAGTAAAAAAGCGAGGAATTTCATTATTAGCAGCCACACTATGATTTACTCTCTCTGACGCCAATCTTATGGAAACGTGTCCAGACATATTTGTTTAATAAAAAATTAGAAACAATTTTAAATTTAATCGCTAATGGGGGACTCATGTACTTGATAACTTAGGTCTTAAAGTTGATAGTTGATGTGACTGGTGATTGGTGAATGGTGATCAAAATATAAACAAATAGAACTGTCAAATTTTTTTTTTTTAATTTAATTTAATGACCTGGTAACAAAGACCTTTAGGTCATATCTTATTTATTATTTTTACACTTCACTTCATTTCTTTCTGCCCTTCGTAAAGTGATAGTGAACTTTACGAAGAACCTAGACGAATCTTGGAGCAATCGGAACGGCGCTACTAAGCGCTCTCAAATGAATTCTTCATTTCTTGGACACTTATTAGCTAGTTTACTGCATGATACACTATCACAATCATACATTAAATCACTTTATGCACCAAAAAAGGAATATTCAATCGAGATTACATATAGACGCCGCACAATTCCCGCCAAAACTCTCAAAGTCAATAGAATATAAATGAATATAGAATAAATAACGTCCTGTATAAAGAAAGATTGGTAATATAATAAGTTTTGTGACTGATGCTGGATTCAGCTCTTTGTAATAATTATGATTCTTGAAATTTGAAATTTATTGTAAACGCATTGATGATACTAAAAATACACCATTTATTTTTGCCAATGCAAATGCCTAAGTAAGGCAAGATTTTTTTAAATATAACTCCTAATTTACACACTGTAATATGTGTATATTATAAAGCGATGTTTTCACTTTGTAGGAAGTCATATTTTGAGTTAAAGTTGTTGAATGCATTGGTTTATTTTTTTTATCTGTCCAATTTTTTGACATTGACGGTTATCACAGAATTTAAATAATGACATTGACAACTGAATGTACTGTTTTGAGTTTTGACTTGAATTTGATATGTATAACTTTTTATACATATAAGTTATTTATAATATATTTGTATTTTTCCTGGGTTTAAATACAACTTTTCACGGGATAGTTTTAAGTTATAACTTGACTTGAATAATATCTAGACTTAAGGTAGTAGAAAGTTTACTTTATTAAGTATAAAATATGTGTTTTGATAATGAACTTTAACTCTGTTTGTTCGTAGTTAAAATACAAGAATTCTCACAATGTCCGCAATAAACGCCGCTCCTATAACAGCTACTGATAGTTTGTCGCAAGCTCTAAAGGCTAATATTATACCCAATCAGGAATATTTACTTCAAGTAAGTTCAAGCAAGATGGCATTATAAAATTTTTGACTATATCGATTGCATAAATTCTATTTACAATTATTCTAGGGTTCAGTATTGGATTCGGCTGTCGAGGTTTTACTTCATAGATTAAGAGGACTGTGTGATAATGTTGATGCCGGCCCTGAAACATTTGATGACCAAGAAGTATGTTTTAACTTGCGAGATCCAAATCAACAGGTACAGGAGTTTATCATTGATATAATCCACACAAGTTTATTTCTTTACATTAATATACATAAATCTTGGTCAGTCTAACAGAAGCAATACTGCTGACTGCAACTCTAGATTAATATTCTTTCTCAAATGTTTGTAGGCAGCACCTTTAACGCTTCGAGTAAGAAAAGCTCTAGATGCCAGAGATATGCCATATCAACTACGTTACATTGGTCAGCCAGACTTGGGTGATAAAAACAGACCTACAGTTGTTAGATCGAGTTTGGACATTGCTTGTAGTGGAATGCTCATAGATTTCCTTAACGAACTTGGCTTCAAGTGTGAGTTTGAATACAGTGTTAAAGGTAACTATTAGTCAATAAACAAGCAATAAATTAAAAAGTTTGATAACATGTAAGCACAATACATATTTTTTAAATTAAATACATCATATATTCTTTTCAGGTTATATGTTTAGAAAAGGCAGAATGAAGATAACAGTTGCAAAAGTATTTAAAATATCACAAAGTTCACCACCTGAGCCCATATCACAGAGTTATTTAGTTGAATTATCAGTAAGTATGAAACTAATTTTCCTTAACAAAATCTTTACACCCTATAGACTGAAAAGTTTTGTATGTAATATTCTTAAAAAAATTACATATGCAACTACTACATATTATAATATCCTTGGGTCAGTAACTAAATACTCAATATGTCAGATGTATGTTAAAATATTCACAATTTTATTGGTTGTTTTACTATTTACGACAGATTGAAATGTTCAAATCGGTTCTCAAAATCCTTTATTCCCAGAACCGCCAAGGAGTGGAACCTTCTTCCGGCTTCCGTCTTTCCTAATGAGTATAACCTAGATATCTTCAAGGTTAGGGTAAATAGGCATATCTTAAGCAGTCATGCTAGAACTTAGACCGCATCACGCTTACCATCAGGCAGGATCGTGGTCAAATGGCTATTTAATAAATCATAAAAAAAAAGTTATTATAATCTGGGGGCACGGCAGTCGAGCATAATATTTTTATTTTGCAGGTGTTGGCACCTCAAGGTCAAGACGCTATTGGTGAAGATATGCGTACATTTGCAGATCAGTTGCGACCACTGGTGCAGCTGGATAAGATCGATTATAAGAGACTCGGCCATATGTCCGTTACATAGCCCATGTTTTTTTAATTTAAAAATTAATAATTGTTTCATGTGAACCTTGTATTAATATAATAAAAGTGAATTTAAAATACCTTTAACACACTCAAACAATAGCTCCTTACATTATTAATTATTATAAATCAAAGTTCAAAATAGATAAAATATTAACTGAATGAAAAGATTGTATTTAAGTAGAAATTTTCATACAAAGAATATCTGTATTGATGTCAATGCATTTTATTTAATTTAAACAAAATCTGGATTTCTCTTGCTGTTTATTATAGCATAGTGTGCTTCCTCATAATCCAAGTCTTCTGTTCTAATTCCATGGACATAAGCAAAATTTCCTATGTACAGACAGTTTTCGTATTTTAATGGAATAAATTCTGAAAAACAATCCAATTTGTTTTATTTTTGTTTGTATTTGTATGAATGTTTTTTATTAAATCATTAAGGGTTAAGCATTTATAAGTAGCATCGTCGCGGAGGACGAGAATAATCAAAATAAATTCTTTATTCTCTTACTATGATTAATTTCGGAACATCGTCTCGAAACTAAAAAGTGGAAATTTATGAGAAATGCGGAATAGCTACCAGTTCCATGAATACAATTATACAGGTCCATCACACAGTGGCTGTCGAATATAAACGTCGCGTTGGTTGCAAAGTTGAAGGCGCAAATCTTTTGAAAGTATGTAGGACAGATGCCGCATCTGAAATAATCTTGTTATGTTCGATCACAAATTCCATACATAATTATGAAATGAAAGTGTCAGTACGTAAATAACTGTGTATCCTAAAGTATATTTCTTATTAGTGGACGTATTTTTTTATTAAAAAATAATTTCGTAGGTACGAAAAGTAGTGTAACATTGATGGACCATTTTGTTCCTTGAATGCTGAATTGAAATGCTGAAGAGAAATATACCTTTATTCTTCTATAAAAAATGCAGTAGGTACGAATATAGAAAGGATGTAGAAATTGAAAAGACAAGAGCGAGTAGGACTCACCCAACGAGAATTTAATATCATTAAACAAAAAACGACTCGTGCACCTCCTTCCTCTTGAAATATGAAAATCAATGCCCAGCTGATGATTTAAGCAAGTATGCGTAAGATACTATGGACAAACAGATAAAAGCAGCTCTGTTTTATACTACATACTTATATGCATTATGCATATCAACTCCTCCCAGTTCATTAAGTAGCTCAGTATTAACTTTTTTAACTTCAAGGTTAAATAATAATATTCCAATTTTCAATTTTTTCTTGCATACCATATATATAGTTTATGTTGTTATGATGTTACGTCATACGTGATTCATTTAGGAAAGAATTATACTAGAAGTATAGGTACTAGGTTATGATTCTGTTGGTAGCGTCAACTTTTTAAAGCCGCGCCTTCATTTTATACACGTAAAGAAGGAATTTAAGAGGAAAATGGAGGACAAAAGCCTCAAACCTATGACCATCAGGTGCTGGGTTGTTTTTGTACTCCATTCCAATGATATCATCGTAGCTGGCCCCATGACAGAAACCTGAATTTAAAATATCCTGTTACATTATTTATAATCAAATAATTTTTACTTATATATTAACGTGCCGTTAACTTAAGACTACTCCAATATTATTGTTAAGAGTTAATTCTTAATTAAATAGATTTCTTGATTTAATGATTAAAAACTTTTCTATTAAATCTTAAATAAGTTTACGTACATCCAAAACATGTAAGCATGGTCATCATAGACACCAAACATTTTCCAAATAACATGATTTTACGTAAAAAAATTGCTTATCGTATAATGAAAATTTGTTTTATGATATTTTAGTAAGCAAGATTGTTAATAATTTCTTTACGGTACATTGAATTTAATGGAAAAATACTCAAGTATTGGAAACACTTTCAATTTTCCTTGTTACCCGACTACGGCAAAGCCAAAGGAGGGTTATGATTTTGACAGGCTATGTATGTATGTATGTATGTATGTTCATCTGTTCCCTCGTAACTTCTAAACCACTAATCAGAATTCGACAAATGACATATCATTAGAAGCGTCTTAATTGTCCGCTGGTTATAGGCTATATAGATTTTCACCAAATTCAATGTGGCGCCCTCTAGCGGACAAAATATACAGAGTAAAAAAATAAAGTTAAGCTAGATATGCCGTGTTTGGTATCATTTTAAAGCGCTTCACTTGTACATTTCGAATATATATATATATTACTAGCATTTGCTTGTGACTTTACCTGTATTCATGGGGTACTTTTATACTTTTTCAGCGTCGTTTTTTGTCGTAGTTGGGTTTTAGTTTTTTTACTTTATCTTGTAGTATAAGTCGATGGTAAAATCTTTTGATATAGTTATGAAATATGAAACCTTTTTTTTCCAGTTTAAATAATTATTATATGGAATTCATTTGCACAAGCTTACCATTCCAATCTGATATCTGTGTGTAGGTACTGTGTAGTTAGTTCGTAAAAGGAAGAAGCAGGCACACATAAAAGCGACTAGAAACGTGGTATGCATGACGATGTAAAAATGAGTCAACCAAGTTCCAACTACATACCTATTTATTTTGTCACTAAACTGTTTTGTGTAGCATTATAAATAACAATTTCTTATGTTGAAGTTATTATATGACGTATTTATGTTTATCTATTTGCAATTTAAGATACCTGATTTTTATCATCGTTTGTGCATTGTTGTGTGAGATAAGTATCTAATATTAGAGATTTTACTTTTCATTCTTTTTAAAGATAAAGATATCATTAGGTATATTTATTGACAACGAAAACAAGTCTTTTATTTTTTACATACTAGGATAACTACATAGTACGTACCTACATACGTAAAAAATAATGCATCACATTAATTTACTATCGCGCGTAATAAATACAACTGAACAATAAGTCGTTCTTTGTGTTGGGGTATTAATTGCTTTTCATTAAATAAGATTGACACATATTCATAATGGTACAAATTACAATCGTTCGCCGCTAACATACGGCGTGAACGTCGGTCTCAAGGCGAGCAGGTAGCCGAGCGCCACGAAGTCTGGTTTAGTCGAAACGGCGCCCACGGCCCAACGGCTTTCTACATCAAAATATTAACCTATCGCCACGTGACACGTCCGGCTCTGCAACACATGCTTTTGTGTTCATTTTAAACTTAATGGAGTCAAATTGTTGTCTCTTCAAAAATTCATGTTATGGTTCTAAACTGAATCCTACCTAATTTATTATTTTTTATTAAGTCATAGTTACGAACTTTAATCTACCATTGATTGACAATAAATACCACAGCCTTTTAAGAATTTAAATAATCCATATTATGAGATACGTAAGAAGGTAGGTAGGTACTATAAGTGTACAATGAAACCCATTCATTCTTGTTGGTGTGCGTATAATGCCTCAATGATAGTGATAAGTGTGAATATTACCTATGCCTTATAAGATATAATATCACCTCATATAAATTCCATATTGAAGCACCTTCAAGACAATAATATTAAGTATAGTAGGTACTACACACCCACACGTCTTGCCTTTTATGTGTAATGGAATTTATTGTGATGATCAATCAATGCTTCAAATTAATACGGAGAAGCTGATACATACATGTTATGAAGTTAATTTTTTTAAATAATAAAATGAAACCCTAAAGTCACATCACTTATGACCGAGATAGCATTACATAGATTATTAGATATGGAAATATGTAATACTATAATATATAATGATATTCGAAAACTTCGTTTATTTATTGCCTACCTTTAACCTAAACCTATGCGAACTTTTTAATTTGTTACAAAATAAAGAATTACCTACTAAAGTATGTTTTTAACTGAAATATCTAAATATTTCAGTTAAAAACATACCTCATTGAAGTTTTTTATTCGTCACGATTTTTCATAGACGTACTGAACATTAAATTAAAATATACCTATGGGATCATTTTACAATATTTTTTCCGTGATATTATGTAACTGGTTTTGGATGGATTAACGCGACATATATAAGTATAACACATATAGAGGTTTTTATGTGTCAATTCTTCGAAATGTTAGTGCGTAGACAGCATGACGCAATAGTCCGAGATTAAAGAAGCAATATATACTTTAAAACAATAATTTATATAATGATTCACTAGTTATTAAATTAAATTAAGTTCACGTATGGAATTATAAATGGTTGCCGGTTCTTGCACGCGCAACTGACAAAACTATCTCTTTTTTGTTGTTGGTTTTATCCTTTATATCTTTTCTATCGTTTTGAAGTATGTTTGTTTGCTGCCGCTGCTATGCGGAACACTTTTTTTTCGGTTGATATGTTAATGTATATCTAACATATATATTAACTATAATATTATCATTGATCTATGGTATAATGTTACTCACTTGTTAATATAATTAATAAATTAAGGGTCGCTACCCTATACTCTATACCCTATACTTAAGTACCTAACTTTTTAATGTACATTTTATTTTAATTTCAGGAATAATTGTATCATGACATGACAGGTACAGTAATAAAGTACAATGCAGTTGAGAAATAATAATAGGAATGTTTTTCTTGTGTATATCCTGCCCCATATAGAGACAAGGTCACTTCTTTACATTGCAGATTGCAAAACGAACGCTTACCTACAAAGAATGAGTAAGTGCGCAGGAATTGTTTACTTTAGAACACTTATCACTCAGTTTTATACATGTGTGCATCTTAGAGACTAATATTTACCTGAATTTATTGAATTTTTTAAGTATCATTTTCCGACACAAAAAAGAGCTGTACGGTAAAACCCCGTTACTAAGTTCACAAGACCTTGGATGTCCTTTAGGTAAATAGGTTAATAATATTTAAAGGGTATTGGACATTGAAACATTGCAATGCGCATGTCTTTCAATAATTTGTTTATATTATTCGTTTAATCAATGACCAGATTCGCTTCAATGTGGATACATGCCCCATTGAAATATGCCGTGCACATTTCTATTGGAGTTTGGACATTCTATTTTAACAATTTTGATAAAAAAAAAATCGATATGATTTTTATTTTGCTACAGAAAACATATCAATAAAGTGGATTTGAAAAAAAATTTAATATATTTAAATATTGTAGACTGATAGTAATTAATATACAAATTCTAAATTGTTCGAGAGAAACGTAAGCTTAGATAATTTATGCGAGAAATAAGACGAGTCCATTTAAAGTGCGACACTCCTTAGAAACGACTCGAGTCGACATACTGCGGCCGGCGGGCGGCGGCCGGCGGCCACTATGCGGCGCTCACCAATAAATTATTTACACACACTATTATCTATTTGCTACTTCTCACACGTTCATTTCAGTTATTTCGTGTGTATGTTTGTATAGAAGTGCTATGTTAATCAAATTGTAAGATAAATATAATCGATTTCGTACTTGAAACAACATGTTTATGATTAATTTCAAATCAGTATTTGAGTAAAAAATATGAACGTCATTACCATAAACATAGCTGTATGTAGATTAATTAATTGTATTTAGTTGGAATGCTTATGACAATTTGTTCTTCGGCAACTTTATTTTATTTATTTTAATAAAATAGTCTTCTACGGTATCTTCAGTGTCATGTTTCAGAAGGTCAGTTGTAAGTTATGTCAGTTAGGAATTTCCTGGAAAATATTTGCTAAATTATGAAATAAGTACGTACTAATTATACTTCATAACATTGCACAAAACAGGTATAATAACACGGTTTGAATTAAGTATATTAAGTTGGAAAACGACCGTTAATAAGAGTCATCTCTAGTTATAGATGTGTGTTACACTATTTTATATGTGTAACTGAGTCTTTGCATGTGTGCGCGAAGCGTTGTCGGTATCGCGGCGCGGTGTCATTTTCCGAGAAGCGATGGCGCGGCCGCAGCGGGTGGGAGGCGCGGGGGCGCGGGCGGGGGGCGGGGGCCGATGCCGGCGTCAAGCCCATAATAATCTCGCCCGCAGCGGGGGCGAGGGGGCGGGGGGGCGAGGTAATCAGGCGACAGGCGCCGTTCGCCCTGCCAGACAACTTGTCGCTGCATTTTACTTCACGGCTTACGTTATGTTACCGATACTTTGCAATCAATCTCATTTTACATTCGAACAAATATATTTTGCCTGCTTATCACACATGATAATATATAGTGGTACTTTAATATCGGCCAACAAAATTGTGGATATTAGTATTTTAAAAAACAACACAGCATCTCTATTTGTTCTCACTACATTACTGCCATTGATTTATTTTAAATAAATATTAAGATCAAAATATCTTTCGAATATGTTAAATGGTAAATCAGTTACTTGAAGTATGTTCCTATTAATCAGTTTGATAGGTACCTACATGGTATGCACAATTAAATATTATAAACAGCATTCTGATAATATTTCTATTTTATAACTTATTGTTGAGTAATATTTGCGTGCATCGAGTATGGATATAAACTGGTGCATATTTCTACAATGACAAGTACCGACCACTGACTCATTCTTTGTTCTAAATGTGGGTCATCTACTTCATGTGGATTTTGCAAGTTATTGACAATTTTACAAGATTTCAACACTTTATAGGCGTTATAAAAATTATTCCTTAAAGTAAAAATTATTTATCTGACCAATGCAAACTAAAACTCATAAGCCCGTAAATTAATTTTATCACTATATTAATTATATGCTATCTGTTAATTTCTGAAAAGTAGATAATACCGTTTATCAACCTTAAAAGGGATTAACACGGCGAAGTAGTTATACTATACGTTTGTGGTGTTAAGTTATCACCGAAAATGATTGGGCTTATCAGGATTAGCGTGGCTCGGCGAGGATGATCCCTGTTGCGCCACGGATATTTAAGACATTGATTACACGCTTACGTCTCCGGTGGTCCGGTGCTCGGGTGGCCTTAATCGTGAAAAGTTTATCAAGAGGGCAACCGCCGAAACCGCCAGGAAACTCGATATGACGAGCTTGAGTTCGAAATTCGATTATTGGTAGAATATTAAAATTAGACATTACCACACGATTCCACGTATGTTGTGACTTGGCAAGTATAATTATTAGGCAGGTGCCCATTAACAATATCTACTCTTAGAAACTGGTTGAGTGACTTGACTTACCTTGGCAATGGCTACGTTTGCGTCACGTTACATTCGATTGTCGCACCTAAAAACAAAACTATTTTTGCCATCATCAAATTTGCAAAGCGACATATCAGATATTCGTATATTTACCCAGTTAATTAGGCTGCAAATCTAAGCAAACTAAGCTTTTCTTGGATGCAATAATCATTGTGAGGAAATATTAGCTTGACTACGATAAATATCACTTTTTTATAACCTAATTCCTACGCCTTAAAAGTTTTCTTCCATTAAGGATGCACTTATAGTTTTTTTACATTTTTTTATTTATTAAAAAAAATTATTTACTAAATAATAAAAATGTATCTATATACTAATATATAAAGCTGAAGAGTTTGTTTGCTTGAACGCGCGAAACTCAGGAACTACTGGTTCGAATTGAAAAATTCTTTTTTTATTGAATAGACCGTTTATCGAGGAAGGCTTTAGGCTACATAACATCACGCTGCGACCAATAGGAGCGAAGATATAATGGAAAATGTGGAAAAAACCGGGAAAATTATTCATCTTTGATGGCTTCCTTTGCGTGCGCTGCGAAAACGGTTCAAGATACAAAAATAATATGTATGAAAGAATTATTCCTCTTTAAATGATCTAAAAAAAGTCCGTCACAGTATATGTCTATCTTCTAATATTGACTCACTATAACATAACAATAGAAATAGATCCGACGGGGACGAAGTCGCGAATTAATAATAATTATGTCTATTGCCCAGAGATAAGCTTTTAAGTTCATTAAGACATAACTATTGTAATTGGCATTACGTCATAGCTAGATACGTAAGAATAATATTGAAAATATATCTTTTGTATGTATGCATAGGTTCTGTGGATGAATTGAATAATATTAAAAACTTTATGAGTTGAGCCTATAACCTAGGTAAGTACTACAATTACGACTATAATTAGTACTATACTTAGTACGAAAAGCGCAAACGATAAACTCTATTGTTCTATCGATATTAGTTCATAATCGACAATACCCGCATTAATTCATGAATTAAGAAGCTCGGAGCTAAATTGTACTCTTTATAGAGCAGTTCCTTGGAAAAATCAAAATCTTTGCACAGCCGTGTGCAACAAGCTGTGACAACAATTTCATTTTAGCGTGTACGCGTCATGGTCGGCCGTTGTTCTTGAAACACCACAAAAATAATTCAAATGTCACATGTATTTACGTTTGCATGCGTAGACAAGGTATTAGTTCAATTTGAATGAATAAATGTTCCTAGATACCTACTATTAAAATGATCAATCACTCTATGCTACTTACTTGGAAAGCAGGAAATTTATTATACCTCTGTTTAACTCACGAAATTATGACGTTTTTAATACTTTGTCTCTATGCAGATTTTTTCCACTTCTATCTTAGACTTATTTCAATATTTTAATGAGACGTTTGAAGTAGGTAGGTACCTACATAATATTTGAATAAGTATACGATAAAGAGCAGTGGGGTAGAGTGGCTTGTGGCGCTATCGCTACGACGCCGACGCCGAGTGATGTCAGAGGGCACACTGATTGTGCACGCTGCTCACTTGTATTATGCTTTGTTTACAGATAGATACTTCATCCATGCCGACATCCGTCTGATCTCACCGAACCACCGTCACAGCATTAATTAAAACAACTAAAGCGCTGCTCGTTTACGATAATAAAACATTTCGTTTTATCAGTAAACATATCTAGGAAAGAATAATATTTAAACCTTTGATTGTTCGCCCGGTTGGAAGTTGCGAGCGGTCAGTGACGTGGGCGATACGGGCTCGCAGCATATTATAATTAGTCGAAGCCAGTGTGAGTAATGGTGTCGGAAATAACACGCAAACGCTGTGTTGGCGCCAAGCGAGCGGGCAGCGGCCATCGGCGATCGCATCACGCCACCGGCCGCCGGCCGTGCACCGCCGCGCCGCCATTTCAATCTATGCGCTGCTCGGCCTGGATGCCCCGTCGCCGCCGCGCCGCCACTGCGTCTGTCTTGTGACTTGACTTGAGCTATTTGTGTTCACTGTTCACTGATGGCAACTACAAAAACATTTCGACTTCATTTATGCACTGTTGCATTGCTGCCATCTGAAGATTCAACGTTTCTAATTGTGACAAGAAAATGGATTGTAGATTTTAAACTAATATACCTGATATTACTTTGTGTAAAAACTTTGGGATTGGGATTCTTTAGCTTATTATAAAATAAGGTCAGTCACGTAGAAAATGCAGAAAATTGTGTCTTAAGAATACTTGCTACGTTGGCGTATGGCTTCGTCGTGGGAGAAATCCTCTTTTCGCTAATAATGTTTAGTTACTGTATATTTAGTTGCTGCATTTTATAAGACAATGACCACAAATGGCAGCCAAATAGAACTATTCAATTATTTCGTCTGTGTGTCTGAATCGTATCTAGTAATGGCGAATCATCAGAGATTTTATTACGTTTCGTTTGATAAATGGTAGCACTGAAGGACCGCATTCCTTTGCAACATTATCTTGTTGCCACGAACCCATTCCTTTTTCCTTTATATTAAGACGGGTAGAGTACGGAGAGTATGATTGCGACATCGGTAGTAATCGCTTACCATCAAGCGAATTTCGATGCTTAGTTGTTCACCATTACCTAAAAAAAATTCGCGAGGTAGAGCATGGTAGAGCTATTGCTCTACCATTCATAGGGTATTCCCTAACTCGCTTAATCCAAGTTCAAAAAAGTTTGTATTACCAGGGTAGCACCAGTAAAGTATTTCCTTTCCACTCTCCTTTATTCATCTTCTCCCTTATTTTCATCCTTGACCCCTATTTGTTGAGACGGCTATTAACAAGGAGATTCTCATCTTACAGTTTACTCTATACACTTTCTCGAACTTGATTCAGACAATCAAATCTATATTTGAAGCTTATATTAATTACAATCAATAGAAATTCCATAAGGGATAATTCACAAAATTCGAAACGTTTTAATTAACAGGTATACTCATTATTTTTTCTTAATACGGAATATATTATTATAAATATAGGAGACTTGTGATTTGTGAGCAACCCTGTTCGCATTCAGCTAGGTTCAAATATGTTTACTTACAAAGATTCATGTCGGCTAAAATAAACAAAACGGAATTTCGGAAGACACAAACAAAAAGCACCGCAGTTAATTATTTTCTATTTGCGCTGAGGAAACAATTTATTTGAAGGACCCAACTTAATGTCTTTTGTTTTCTCTGTCTCAGGTAACACCGTAACACGATGTTTGCTCATCTTTGAAGGAGTTATTTTTCCCTAAGGGCTATTGTTTCCGGCTGAACGAAGCTTATGTTTATAAAATATCTTTAACTAAACAGATAAGGTTTATAGTGTGACTTCCTTGTGTCTTCTTTATAAAAGTAAATATTTTTCAATTAATTTCAACATACAATTATCTTATACTTAGCTTACTCTATATGTATCTGGATAGTTTCCAAATATATTAAGCGTTTAAAAATTTTCCTATAATTAATGTTTATTACTTACTTTAAGACTGACGAATGGTTTTAAACTTATTTTGGTTACAAAACATAAACAATAACAAATGCTAAAACATTCTTACAATAATTAGATTCGAGTTGAACGATAGAAGTTAAATACATAGGATAAAGTAGAGACAAACCACATAATAAGGTGAATAGAATTTATAGCTAAATTGTATTGTTGAAATAGTTTATGAATATCGCTTATTGGTCGAACAGATATGGCGAGACTACCAGTGCCTAACAACAAGGCTCTAGGAAAAGCATTAGTCAACCCTTGTCTTAATCATTTTCTGGGGCGGATGTAATAAGTTTCGTCACCGCGAGACAATGCTTCTTATATGTATAATAACCGTAATTTAGATGGCATTAACCAAACTGTTTTTAATTAACTAAACTAACTCAAGATCATTGTGGCGGATCTGCTTGAGGTTGCTTATTTATTTACTATTATACTATTATTATTATTTATACTAATATTTACAAAAATATATATTGTTTAAGTACCTATGCGTCTTTATATAATTTTACAATGCTATGACAAAAGTACACAGTTAATGGTCTGCAACAAAAATTGTCGCCTGCGTTTGTGCCAGAAATATATCTGACATCAGTGTAGTGCTCAAAATTGAAGCTTTATGAGCCATCTCGCTCGTCCGGCAGAAGCTCGTAAATACTATCGTGAAAACCATCTGCGAATGCAATGACTGTGCAATACAACATGTGCCAGCTGAGCACTGGAACGATATTACTTACATACATCTCTATATATTTTGCTAGATTGTAGCTTCAAATACTTATATTCTATAATGTTTGAATAAGCTGTATTAAATCAACGTCCGACATACGTAATATCAAATATAGATGATGGATGCAATGATTACATACAATTTATACCTAATCAATGTATTTAATTATAATTATCGTTATCATATTGAAACTAAATATACTATAGTAAAGAAAAAATATATTACAATTAAAACGGGTGTATAAATCAATAGGAAAAAGTAGGTTTTAATAATAAACTAAAGAAGTGAAAGAACCGTTTAACCTTACTTTTGAAAAAAACAGTATAAGGGATATAATCATTGCAAAAAGGATTGATGACAAAATTTATAGAAATACCAAATATGTAGCCACGCATTTGTATTATAACCAACGACGTGCGCCCTCCGCGCCGCGCCAGACTGCACGACGCCACTCGTATGCCACACGACTATGTACATGGACATTACCATCGTTATTCGTTTATCTCTAATCTTCTAACATAGCTCACCAACCTAAACATTAATACTCCCAACTATCAGTTACATTAATTAAATCCATATTATACATAATTAAAAATTTCCAGTCATCATTAGGTAGGTAAATTAAATTTCACATTGCCTGTCACCGGCTAAAGTTTTATCAAGTCTCTAAAATTGCCATTACCATAAGAATAGTAACCTTTTAATCAATTTTTAGGTTATAACATTAAATTGGTGCGTAATTGCGCAATAACAATATTGTAGCAGTTACAATTGTGCATTTATATGTATAATGTATATTATACGTACCAGTGCACAATGCCATATGTGCACGTAATAGGTCAAACCTATAATGATAACAAAATGATCTGTTTTGCGTTTAGTTACTTCTAGATAAATTTTCAGAACGAAGTTCTTTTGTTTGTTTATGGACTTCTCAACAAACTCAGAGATATGGAGCCCAAAAAGTTTTTATGTAATATGTGTGCTACATATAAAGTGATATCCTAATAACTTTTAGGAAAAACCTACGGATATTTTTACATCAGCATAAAAATCGTTAACCGGGGATTTGAAAATATTATGTGATATATATAATATGTGAAATTTGATTCATTAATTTAAAAACACGTCAAATGTTCACTGATACGTGATGTGTCACACCTACTAATCTTTAATGACTCTGTTGACACCACACTTTAATATTTTCTTAATCGGGCACCTGATCTGGTTTCTAGAAAAACTGTTGATAACAAAATAAAATATGTACTTTTTACAGGAAAACTCGCGGGTTGATGTAGTCTAGACGTCTTATGTCATGGGTACGGGTTTATTTCTATATTAAGGTAAAGTACATCTTTGTGTACACAAAGTTGGATGTCTGTTATATTAAAATATTTTAAAATATACGCATTTTGGACTAAATAAACAATTAATTCTTATTGAAAGTCTATAGAGCTCTATAAAATTCAAAATGATGAATGAATACGACATTGTTCAGACCTATTGTGCGTAGCAAAGGGGATTAAGTCAGGTAAGTAAAGAGGTTGGCGCCGGCGCTACCTGCGTCCTGAACGAACAGTGTACGTGAAATAATACAAATTGCTTTAGTAAACAACATTTTATTAATATAATAATAATAATAATCATATCATCATAATCAATCTTCAATAATGTAGGTATACTTTATAAATCCCACATATAAAAATACATTTATATCTTAAATCTAATCTATAACTCTATACATAAAAATAGACGCAATCGTCCCATGACGATAGTATAAAGCACTATGGCGAAATTTTATATTAATATTATTTAAGGCACGGTGATGGAGGGCTACGCCCCGGGCGGCGCCAGTAGGGCGTCTTCGGCGACTAGATCACAGTTGGAATGAGGTGGAACCCCAGCGGCGAGGTCTCATCTCAGCGGAGTGCGGTACGCGGGGCCGGGCGCGCCCCAGTGCGGCGCTGAGCACGCGGCCAGCGCGCACCCGGCCGCGCTCTGCACCGGCACGAATGCGGACACGTGAACGCCACTCGTCACTGGCAACGATGCAATCGCAGGTCTCTTCTCTTCGTCGTCTTCCAAGAGGTAAGGCCGGAACAACTTGAACGGCTTGCGAGGCGGTTCTCGAACGATTGGAGCTCGTGGAGCGTAGGACGGAATTAATGCAGGCGGTGGAGAAAGCCGTTTAACGGATAAATCGATGGGCTCTGCAGTGAACGGTGTTAATGGAACTGGAGCCGCGATAGGCACTTGCACCATCGTGGACGTAGCTGCTGGGGGCGGAGTGGGCAAACGAGCGCTTTCAGGTGAGCCGACGGAATATGGCGGTGGCGACGGAGCAGGTTGTGGAGCTCTTCTTAAAAGTGCTGCTCGTAGAGCCGGTTCGGCTTGTAACCATTTCTGGATTTGTCGGCGATGAATACCGAATTTTCTTGCGGTGGCGCGTTGGTTTCCTCGACATTGGGTGTCTCTTCTGTAGGCGTCGAGAACTTGTAGCTTGAATTGTGGTGGGAATATGCGGCGGGAACCAGCGCGGCCCTCTGAACGACGGTCGGAGGGTGCGGGGGCCGAATGCGTGTGGGCAGCGGCCATTTTACCAGATAGACGTGTACGCGTGATGGCTGTCGGCGCCGAACTGACTGTCGCTCGCTTAACGTAGCGCGGATGTTAGCGGCGGGCTTGGTGCCCAGGGCGCGTACAAGCCTCGAGCCGACATCGCTCGACTTGAGCCGCGTATATCCATAAAGACTATTTCACAATGGTAGTACTCCATTTTATGACTTATATATTATGTATTTATTTAAACTGCTCAATTATTAAAATATTTTAATTTATAAATAATTCGGTCAAGTCAAACGACTTTTCTGATAGTATCTGATAAACTATCCGTGATATACTAGATGAAATGACCAATGAACTAGATTGAAAGAAATACAAAATCAGCCAATTTTTTTCCTAAAATTGTTAAAAGAATATATTATGTATAATGATTTACGTATTCAATACAGCTTAAAAGGTTTTTAATTAAAATTCAGTACTATGAATATATATTTTTTTAATTCATTACGCGTTTATCAGTATTATTATTATTTTAATGCATTGTAGACTTGTCCTTACGTATTAATCTCGCCTCGTTCTCGGCGTGAAAAAATGCCGCAAGTGGGAGCCGATAGCACGTAGCGCCACCATTGCTATCCTTTTTACACAAAAGTAAAGGAGTACGAGTAAAAGAAATAGATGATATACCGAGCCCTGCCTCGGTCGCTGCCACATCCGTTTACGAAACAAGTTTGCATGCGACGTTGCCAAGCCGTCGAAGCGCGCGGGCGGTTCATGGGCTTATGGATGGAGAAGTGGGGGGCGCGGGCGGACAAGAATGTGTGCGGAGCGACAACGCCGCCGTCCGCGGCAGACAGGGTGTCGCCGGCTGGCCGCCCGTAGACAGGCCGTCGCTCAGCGGCGCTTGCCCCTCTCCACCCGCGCACAGCCCCGCGTTGCCGCAACTCGCATCAACAAGTTATTTCAACTTGCCTTGTGCATTTTTAAAAGAGCGTATATCCTATAGAAGTTTCGGTTTACTCATACCTTTTAATACGCATTGGCAGTTTAGCGCCATCGCCGTTTCGAGGAAAGTCAGTTTATTTTTTGTACGGAATGTATGCGTGATAGGACCGCTCACTGTGCCTACCTCAGGTCCAGCGCGACCGTGAAAACTACGTCCCTTTGCGGGCTAATAATAATACTGTGATTTGTAAACTTTTGTTATAATTTTTTGTTATTTACATCTTCTTGAAACACTGAAAAATTAGAAATGTTACGTACTATAAATTTAGCTTCATCTGAAAAACTAGGCAAATTTATATTACGAAATATAAAAAACATGTAAAATAAAATTAGAACTAGCCACTAGTTTTTGTTAGATTTACATAAAACATATTTGCTGTAATATGCTTTATTAACCCTAAAAATATCCAGATGATATAAGAATACGCTTAGAATTTAGCCGTATTTTATCTAGTCATTGGATAAACAAAAGAACGATTAGAACTCATGTGCACTCTAGAAATGACTATAACTTACGATCATCCGATTCGTTTAAATATGACTTATGTATTTATAAAACATTAATTTTCTAGCCGACAAGGTCAGAGTACGTTGTAATTTAATCTACGATGACATCATGATTATATTTATGTTACTTACCTATCTGAAATGACTTTACCTATTAAGGACTAGATACGCCCCATGATTTCGTTTGCGTTTTTATGACCAATATTTCAGTATTTAAATTTTCAGCCTAATGTGAATTGTCTTTCAGAGATAGTGTAGACTGTAGATGCATAATGATGATACTTTTTCAGAAAGGTCCAATATAAATTGTTAAATGCAAACTTTTATCAGTAATATGCGAAACTATGTATAGATAAAAAATAAATGTTTGTTAGTATTTAAAAATAATTAAATAATACATATAATGTCTTTATAGTTATGTAATATGCAATAAATTGCACAATACTAGGATAATATTGTACTCACAAAGACGTTAATAACTTGTTTATGATATGTTTTGAGTTTGTACAAGTATTACTCATAATATTAATTAATTAGGTATTATGTGCTTGTGAGCGTTCAACTTGTGAAACTAAGTCGCGACAAATTTTTAGTGTTTTATTATGTTCTTACGTAAAGTTTTAACAACATCGACTTCAAACTCCATTTCTTGTAAAAAAATTTAAGATATACAGGTCATTCATATACCTGCATAGGTAAATAAAATTCCCAGCTAAAAAGTATATGAAAATATTTTTTGTTTATTTAACAGATTAACTACCAAAGACTCAAAAACTTTTAATTAATAAAGCAGTATTAGTATCTATTATTATTTATATTTTAGTTTTTTTTTTATAATCCACAAAGTGTCATATTGACGGCTTTAATTAGAAAAGAAGAGAGCAAATCGGCAGCAAGTTTGCTTGCTATAGGTATTTATATTAGTATCGATGTTAATTAAGAAAACACGAAACTCGTACGTATAATTTAATACATAGTAACAAATATAAAAATTTAGTGTTTTATTTATGAACTATTAGACTCTTAGAATGGAACTCCCATAGAGTGTCATATTTCCGACGTGACGCATATTATATAACAAGATAGCAATTTAGATGTAATGTATTTGTTGTGTACGTTCAAATATTGAACAATCAAACAGCCGCGTATCGCAAGCCGAGCTAATAAGTCCTACAGACACATCGACGCCGGCCTGATCGCCATACCAATGACTGACGACCGGCACACAGCGGCGATATAAACACAATAAATACAAAAAGAGCCTTATTCCATTTAAATAAGACACAAATTCCATCTATATACACAGCACTATAAAACACTTCAGTGGAAACCATATTCCTGCATGACGTGCGCGCTAATACTGAGGGGTTTTCAATTCAATTGCCCATTGATATAAAGCATACATTCGTATAAAATTGTTTTAGATTCAGAACCAATGATGCTAGTGTGAAGCACACGTGCGTTACGTGCGTCACCCAAATGGGGATCAGTTTGAACTCAATATTACATCTCCCGAGATCGTAACGTTGATATGGGTCCTTGACGCTCTTAATGAACATTAGATGGCTTCGCATTCCGATTGTTTAAAGGTTCACTATTACCTGAATGAACGGTGAATATACGCTCTAGCTCAATATCTGTCACCGAAGGATTCCTTTCCATTTAAAGATTGTGTTTTATTTATTTTAAACAGATATGAAATCTCTATAAGTAATATAAGATTCAAAAAAATGGAGAAAAGATGACAATGTAAGGATTTATGAAATTACAATATTTGTCTACGCAAGTTTTTATACAGTTTTTATTTGAAATATGTATAAATTTTACTAATCAGTGAAAAAAAAATTATATGCCTTATCCCCTTGATTAACATCATACATTTTACTTACAGTTTCTACAAATAATCCATAGCCTGGTATTTGTAACTGCGTAAAAGCGGCGCTAAATAAAAGGAAAAGATACATCGGATCACTAAAAACCGGTTGTTTGGTCATCTCACCTGGTTTTACCACTTATCCAAAATGACCTCTCGCTCTCCGCATTCATTATTCAAATTGAGTTACTTTGATATTTATAAATTTAGATACTTCTTCAGAAACTTATTGCAAAATACTTCTTTACAACATTTATTATTGTGAAGAATATACATAAAAAGATTTGATAAAAAGATCGTTTAAAATATGTCTATTTTCTAAATTTTATTATACATTTATACGTAGATAATTGTATATGTTACTTAACTAACTTTGAATGTGGGGCATAAACACTTGAAATCTTAAGTATCTATAATACAATCTTCTTTTTATGTCTATATGATGCATAAAAAAACAATGAAAGAGTAGTACAGAATTATTTAAGTAGGTAGATACCTACTTAATGGAAACATGAAACCAGTCATGAACATAATATGCGTGTAAGACATTGAACAACTGTTTAATATCATTCTCAGTTCGTTGATCGCACGCCTGGGCGCTCGAACATATCATGAATAAATAATATTATAAGATATGCAGAAACCAATTTACACGTAACGTTTGGTGCAACGATATCTCGACAAGTGGAGGACAGGCGCCTACGTGCGGTTTGCCGCGTTGACAATACTCAATAGCGAAACCGACATCGCACAAAATATATATATATTTAATACCTATAGACTATATTAAATCATTTATATAATTTAATACTGATAACATGAACTTGGTACGAAATTGTTTTACAGACCCTACTCAGTATTGTGAATGGTCTGTATAACCATATAGAGTATCACTTATTTCATTTTTAATCGATTTTAAAATTATGTTCCTTTTTAGTTTTCAGCCTTACTTTTATGAACATCCGCGTATTTGAACACCCCGTCCGGGGGTTCTGGAAGTAAAACAGAAAACAATTATACTGAAATATTTGAGTTGCTAATGGATCCTGGTACATGATGTTTTAAATGTATTTAGGTAGAAGATACAAATGCAACTAGGCATGCGCTTTGTGTTCTGTTAGTTATTTATGAAGCTGCTTTCACCTGTATAGGTAGCCTATCGTGATTAGAATAATGAAAAGTTAATGGTACTTAATTTATACTAGTTGTCCACTCTGGCCTTTATAAACTTTATGGTTTAAATTTGCAAGCCTCATACTTGCAAATTTAAACCATTAATAATAACACCACCAACAGGCATAATATAGATGTTTTTTTTTTAATTTTTGAAGAATAAATAAAAATTAAGTTTATTTCGAACATTAAAGCTTCATTACCTAAATGTGAATTTAAAAGCTTATTATTCATACGGATTGTGTACTAATGTGTGACATGCTAAATTAAGTAAATAATTAAATTGTTATTATGGCGTCGTTTATTAAAAGACGCACTTATAAGGTGTATATGACGTTATACGAGAATAATAGCAACAACATAATGTTAGTATCTATAAAAGTTTGTTTTCCGGCCGAATATAATTACAAACTGGTTGTTTAGCAACTGGCTAGATTCCTAGTTGTCTGAGCTGTAGAACTAATAATATGTTTTAGAGAGTTGCAAGCGATTTGCGAGTTGTGCAACGTTCGCGAATGGTGGCGCCCGGCCAGGACACTTGCAGCGGGACCATGGACGTTTATATCTGTCATTCGTTTATTCAATACATAGTGTTTTCGAATCTATCTTCAGATTATTTTCCCATATATCTGATACATCATGATTTTTACAGTTATTGGATATAAAACATGTTTACCATATTAAGATTAAGAACTCAATAGGTTGCTCATTCTGTTCAATTAACTGCAATTGAAAACCGTTGAATTGTAACAACAAAAATAAAAGCAAGTTGTGACAAATGATACGATCGTCCTTCTAGATTATCTTAACAATTCTTTGTAGCGATATCGATAAGCGATATGGTCGATGATAAATGTATAGCGAATTCCTTTTTACAGTCATATCAAGTCATAGTGCATACATGTGAGACTCGGCGGCGACTTGGCAGGCGGATGTAGATAACATTACGCTGCGTTGACATCATTCGAACCTTCCCACTTGCAGATAATGTTTAATGTTTACAAAGTTCTTAAGAACGTGGGAAAATTCCAAAAAAAATCTATGCGCATCTCTATCTATGTCCCTCACTGATACATAAAAACTGAATTGAAAATGTTTGTACGTAACTATGAACATTAAACAACACGCGTGAGCGCGTGCGGACTAAGAGATATTATAAGAGATAGAGTAAAAAAATTTTACTTCATTACACGTAGGTACAATCGGCATTAATTGCAGATAATTACTAAAAATTATTTTATAAATACTCTTTAATGTAATTATATACTTTACATGGGTCATTAGGAAGAGAAACACGTTTTACTAATTCTTCTCAACATGTGTTTTTTTTTCTCTGATTCAAATACTCTAACAGACCTAAAGAAGATTTACATAGTACCTATTCGTAACTTCTAGTTTTTTTTAAGTTAAAGCTAAATTTAATATGGTCAATGGACTTAAATTCCATAATATATACTCATAAAATGGAAAGCCGACACAATAATGTAAAAGTAGACAGATAGTGTCTCGATAGCAGGCGGTTTTCACGCACACAGGTCAAACAGACGCGCAACTCGCAAGGCGATGGTGAGAGGGAACCAGTTTGGTGGCTAACCGGCCGTAGGCGTCTGCCGCACCTAACGAACAACTTGATGCTTTACATTTTGATCTAACGTTCTTATTAAGCTAATATTTCTTAGCGAAAACACGCGTAGCATAACAACTAACATTTAAGGATAAAGAAGATACAATGTAGGTCCTACATATATATTTTTCTCTCCTTACACACTCCAGACTACAAGGTACACAATACTATGTATCATTCTAACGGTGAATGTATATTACTTATTGAACAAGTCTTAACAATCCAAACACCTTTTGCCAGTGTTATGTAAAGAGAGTCCAAAGAGAGAAATGATACTAAGAAATAAAATATGTACCTAGTCATTATAAAAATGTGCACTTATTAAAGAAGAAAAATATTCAAAAAACAACATTTCACTCTTCATTCAAGTTTTCAAATTGCCAATGGAACAGGTTGTATTATTATTAAAAACTTAGGTACGTCTATTTAAGTGTCTACAAAAACTAAGGTGCCAATAAAAGGACGGAAACCCATTGTTTGATGTCATTCTGGCATCAAGAATTCTATAAAAAAAGATTAGGGTCCGTTCCGAAGAATTGGACGGCGCGGAATACAATGAGCCCTTTGTGAGCTCGGCGCCGAACGGTCTGGCGGAGCGGCGCGGGCGCACGACTCCGTGAGGCCGCCGCGCCGCCATGTCTAGGGCGCAGTCGGCAAGTCTCACTCAATTACCACTAAGGTGAAAATCGTCGGCGTCCCTTATAGTTGCTTCAACTTCGCGCTTGTTTATTATAAGGGACGAAACGTGTTAACCATGAAGTTTCAAATTTTTCATAGTATGATCCTTCATTGACAAGCCAACGCATTTGTTATCCACATTCTTGACACGAAGATGAGCGGTGTAGAACATATACATAATTGTTATTACATATTATAGGCCTACACGATGAAATTGCATAAGGGGTGTGTGCAAGCGACCTTGCAGGGCCGAGTGGTGCAGGCGCCTTTCTACTAATGCGATCAAT
This sequence comes from Eurema hecabe, assembly GCA_026213755.1. NCBI lineage: Eukaryota > Metazoa > Arthropoda > Insecta > Lepidoptera > Pieridae > Terias > Terias hecabe. Next base: position 4,263,633 of record JADANM010001663.1, on the reverse strand, counting down.
TGCAAAATTACTTTACCATGACGCCGATCAAGTTATGTACTTATATTTTATTAAATACGTGGTTCATACGGTCTATTGATAAAATATTAAAGTAGGCAATACAATTATTTTATATTATGTTGTACATATAACACACTCACGCACTATGCGTGAGTGGCGGAGAATGCTTAAAATCTTGTGAATAGGGCGGAAAAAGTCATCCATCAATCATCCAAGCATCCATCAAAGCATTCACAATGCATTTATAAATCATGTTCTTCAGTACTTGATAACCTAGCAATACTAACCATAACCGGCAGGCAAAGCAGCCGAAATCTAGGAAGATGGTCTAGGAAACGCAACAATTGGAAATACCACTTACCTCACCTTCATAAAATCGTAAAAAATGCAGAGAAGCCGTTTAGATCAGGATGACAGATCCCGATCCTCAACAAGTTCAAAAAATAAGGAGGATCAGGAATCAGGATGTACCTACAATATACAATTAGCTAATACCTCCTACTACTGCTTTTATTTATTATTCGAATCCAGTTAATCGGTGCCACCTATTTTTGAAATAAATTGATAGGTAATAAATTAATCAACAACAAAAATAAGTACATCTTTAATAACTACGACATGTAAAAGTATTGTTTGGTTTCAACTTCTATCTTGGGTAGATTTGCTAGTTTAATACCGTGAATTTTTTATTATTTTGTTTTTAGATATCGAATCGATTGGTATTCGTTTGTATTTAAAAATTTCTAAAAATGTATTTTAGAAAAAAAGTGACAACTTTCGCCTGATAATATTAAACGAGCAATCATGACGACAAAAAGAAATTCTTTAAAAGCCGCTGTTTCATGTGGCGGCAGTTTACAAAGGTCTTTTACTAATTGAACGGTTGTAAAGATACGTGTTTCCTTCCAAATATGTTACTAATTGTGCGGATGTCGTCGTTTCCGTTGCCAAAAATCTACGTGGTTCCCCACATTTTTTGTATCGATTCTCGGTTGCTTATACGCCGTTAATGAGTTTCAAATGTGTTCAATATAACTTTCTTTTTGAAATAATTCGATAGCATATCAGGACATGAAATATTCACAACTGTTTGCATTATTGTACATGTAAAAAAATAAATTAAGGGTTACACAATAGATAAAACGAGCATTCTTTATTGCCTGTCTGTCTAAACCTCTATTTCGCGAACACGTTAAGATATTTAAAATTGTTTTATTTTAATGGTCCCCTGCAGTGAAGAATAAGTGCTCTAATATTACGTCAAAATAAGCCTCCAATAAAATCTTAGAATATTTTGCATTGGCCTAGAATTATGAAATTCGTCTCGCACAAAGCACCCACAGGAAAAAATCAATTCTTTTAAAATTTAGGTAAAACTTTTACATACACATTAAACTTCGGAGAAAATATATAACTTCAAATAGGGTCGTAGTAAATTTGCAATGGTTTGATGTTCATATTCAAAATTTTTGTTTTACAAATTAACATATTATATAATATTTTTGTTTTCATATCACAATAGGCTAAAAATAAAAATTTGATTGAATTATTAAAATAAATTTATTGTATTCAACATTCCACACCTACTTAACAATCTCTTCATAATAATAACTGTACGAAAGTACTTCAATTTATGTACAAACTTCAAACTACTCCCCAGACTTCTTCAAATGCTGAACACAGTTTTGCACATGTTAATGCCGCAGATAGGGGATAGTTACTTATTGATATAGTATCTTCAGAATAGTCAACTTCTATCTTTCCATGTGCCATAGCTCCAACTATCAACACTATCGGCTCATCCTTAGGTACTAATTCCCTACAGTTCTCAACAGATTTAGAACTGAATGACATTGTTATCTTTTTAACTCCAACTGGCAAATGTTGAGTAACTGGGTTTTTAATAACTTTCAGTAGTTTCATAGGACCATCTGATGCTCTGATTGCAAACTTGTGTAGAAGTTGAACTGAAAAACATTAAAAATTTGTAATTTGATTTCATTTATATAGTCAAATAAATATAAATAATTGATATGCTTGTTAATTTAAAATGTTATAATTGATAAAGTGCTACCTTGATATTGCTGAGTCCCATCATAAATTCAGGGTATTACAGAATTTTTTTTATACAAACGGGAGCAAGAAAAGAGCATTTTTGTTAAATTTATGTTAACAGTCATAGAAGATTAAATTATTTTCAAGCCAATATATTTGTATGTTTATACATGATCTGTAAGGGACATGTGATATAATATATTTACCCATTAATCCAGCAAACCTCTTGAATGTTCGTGGTATTCTTGTTTGTGGATTAATTTCAATTAGAACATTCTTTTCTGTATGAATATATACTTGCAGTAATCCAGCGCGGTTTAGAGGAGAATCCATTAGCATAAGTAAGGACTGATGCGTAATATCAGGTCTGCATGAGCC
>JADANM010001663.1:4212169-4225520 GCA_026213755.1 Eurema hecabe | reverse complement strand
CAAATTTATTTCTTAGAAATGACTTGCTTCAGTTATATACCTGCGTCATTATTTTCAGATGAAGAAGATTCAGATGGCGAATCAAACCGTTCTGTGAAAATGAAAATTAAACTTGGAAAAGGAAAAACTAAGGGTACACCTAGAAAACGAAAACCACGTAAATACATATCGGACGACGAAGATTATGAGGAAGACTAAAGAATCTGAAATTTTATTTTCATCTCTTAACTCGTTTTAATCAGTGCTTAGTATATGTTTGCTTGATGTCACTATAAATTGAACTTAGATTTTAAGAAATAACATTATTTTAATACAATCTAATTATATTTTATCTGATATGATGGTAAGAATTAGCAATGAATTTTCTCATATAGGAATATATCACGCCTGGCAATATAAAAACTTACACTCTTTTTAGGAAAAAGTTCACAATGAAGACAGACAACCATTGTTATACTATCTTTCGTTTTACAATGTAAATGGTAAAATAAAAGTCTATATTTTACACTACTTGTGACATATTTAATAATCCAATGTAATTACTTTTAAGTAACCAATTTAAAAAAAACATTTTTGAAGTGCAGTTGTAGCACCAATAGATAAAACTCAGTTATAAGTATTCGTATTTAAGCTATTATGGAATCGCCAATTTTAATTACCTAATTTCTATAATTAATTTTTAAATGAGGAATGTAATTGGTAAATAAAACACTTAGTATATAAAAATGCTTTTATTTATATATTTGTAGTTGTGGTCAATCGAGATTCTTTCCATTTGAAATCTGCCCACCTATACTTAATATTATGCACTGTAAACATATGCTTGTTAAGACTTGGACTATAAGTAAATCTCTGAACACAAACTGGACAAGTGAAAGGCTTTTCCCGTGTATGAACTCTTTGATGCCGTTGTACGTCGGCACTTGAGAAGAAGGCTACATTACATACTTGACATTTATATGGTTTATCACCAGCGTGCCTGAAATGAGATCATTATTTGAAGGATACACTTTTAAAGCTTTCTTACCAAGCAACATATTATATTGGGTTTATCTTTGCTACAAAGCTTACATAATATAGGAAAAGTATAATACCTTTTTAAATGTACAATTAAATTTTTTTTCGTATGTGTTTTATAACCACATAAATGACATTCTACTTTCTTATCTAAATTATGTTTCTTCCTATGATTAAGTAGCTCTGAAGAGGTAACAAATGTATCTCCACAATCTTCGCAATTATAATTTCTTATGTTATAATGTCTTTGCATATGACTTTGGAGACTTTCATGTGATTTTAGTCTCTTCTTACATATGCTGCAATGATATTGTGCACCCTCATGGACTCGAGCATGTTTTTTTAAAGTAAAAGCATGTTTAAATTGCTTCCCACATACAGTACATGTATAATATGCAGTATTGCTGTGTGTCTTTTTATGAGCAGATAAACTAGAGGATTGTGTGAAACTTTTACCACAATCACAGTGGTATGGCCTCTCCCCATTATGTCTGCGAATGTGATTTACTAGCGTCTGACTATGTGGAGTGTTATAAGGACATCTGGGACAATGATACCTCCGGTCTGCACCAAACCCAGTTACTTTTCCAGAGTGCTTACGCATTTTGTGCATCAATGTTTGATGTTTTGCTAATGATATCTCACTTTTGAGCACCTTATTACATATTGTACAAATATAGTTTTCTAAACATTCTTCCTGGAGGCCATCTTTAACAAGAATAAATATTTTTAATTTTCAATTTTAGTAATATGTATAATAATTTTTAAGGTGTTAGATATTGTTGAAAAAATTGGTTTAATTGTTAGATATTGAAGAAGAAGGATAATAAAGAAAAACATACCATCATCTTGGGTCTGGCAGGAATCAGGAGAAAGTAAGCGGAAATCTGATTTACACTCATTTATTACTTTAGCATTATATTTAAATGAATTTGTTTCAAATAGTTCTTCTGTTAATCTAGCAAATCGCTCCTCGAAGCTTTTACATTTTTGATGGAAATTATTGGAAACATTTATTTCGTTCTTGCATTCATTGCAAATAAGACGGGGTAAATACTTTTCTTCGGATAAAACCATTCCAAAGCATACATATATAGCGTTTAATAGCTCTTTTGATATAACGTCGTTTGCGAACAGATTTATAGCGTCAAACTTTTTTTCCACAGGGTTTAAACATATCCTGCAAAGATTTTGTATAATATTTTCGTCTGGATTATCCATCGTTGCTAAAATGGAGAAAAGTGAAAACTATTTATGGTTTAAGAAATAATTGCGGATTGATGATGAATGATAAGCTCTTTAATCACTGTTGAATGAACTGATGAATTATAATCATTATATTTTATAAGTTGAATAGTAATACTCGTTCGAGCCCTGAGGTAAACATGATAATGTGATAATATTTATTTTGGTTCTTGTAGTGTAAACTAATCGTTGCCGGTGGTTGACAAATGACAACTGTGAACTGACGTTTGATCATCGACAATAATCTATAGGTAATATAAAAATGAATGACAAAATATGTTGGTAACCGCATAACTCAATAACAGCTGAATCGATTTACATAATTATTTTTTTAGAATACTCCTGAAGTCGAACGAAGTCGCGTTGGGCCGGCTAGTGCTTAATAAGCGAAAGATAAACGTGACGTCAAGACGAGTTACACAGCACGGGAAGGTAAATTTAAACAGACGAAAATTATAAATCTGGTGATTCAATCTGATCTGAGTTCAGGAACCTGTTGGGTCAAATGAAACATTATTGGAATGTTAAGGCTAAAGCTAGTTTATGATGATAAAATCTTAATCGCGTAGAAAAATATTTATTCCATGGATATAAAATCACATACATTCTTATTATTTGTGTATTTATAACTTAAGTGGAAAATCATTGTAAAAATACAATAGATAAATAATTAACTGTAACTGTGAATGCAATAATTACAATTAATGAACATCAGATCATCACCATGCTCATGATGAACATCAGATTTTTTTTATTTTTGTTCCGTGTAGCTTTGGCCTTACAAGAAAAACTATGAAAGGTGCCAACAAATAATTTAATTTAATAAAACTACTATAATTTATCAATGTTTTTATTGGTTTATGCCAATTATGCTTCCGCCTGGGCTTGAAGTCTCTTGACGTAAGACTCCTTCTTTTGCTTAATTCTGTTCTTTCTTTCAGCCAGGGTCAGCTTGCGCTTGTTCCAGCGTTTCTTTTTGGCTGGATCCTTCTTGTCATCCTTTTTCTTGTATGATGGATCTGCTCTAATTGCTTCGTGGGCTTTTTTGTAAAGGGTTTCAACCTGTTTAAATAGAAATGTTACATTTAATATTTTTATATTTATATTCATGGAAAAAAATATTACTCAATAATGTATGTTGCAAAACATAAAATCCTCTTTTTAATAATATAAACAAGAAGTAATTAAAACGGAAATGCATATTATATTGTCCAGCTACGACACTACAAAAATAAGGACTTGTGCAGTAATTTGGCTGGACGTAATGTGTATTTTAAGTTATGCTACTTACTGCATCTGCAGCAACACCAAGCTTGATGTATTTGCCAAATTGTCTCTTAAAGGAATCCTCATCTTCTTGTTCTAAATTACGCATGTATTCAGCAACATGTAAACCAAATATATGTGCTCTGTAACAAATCCATATAATTAGAAAATTTCATTATGAAAAGGCATTTCGTAAAACATCTCTTCAAAAATGCACTACAGTATGATTTAATTAAAAATCAAATGTGATTAAACCCGGTTTAAACAATAAAAGCTCTATTATTTGGACAACCATTTGATTTAATGTTACTATTGCTCCAAATAGCTGTTTAAAAAGTAGATGTGCTACATTTTAAAGGATGAATGGAGCTAATTTATTATGTAGAAATTTTGTAATATAAAATAAACATTTTACCTATGGACCTCTGCATTGAACTTTTTAGCTTCAGCGTCATAACCTGGGAATCTTTTGATTGAGTGAGGAACATTAAGGCCGCCATCAACTGCACCCTTCATAGCTCCAAACACTCTGGCACCAGTAGTTGTTCTGGCTAGACCAACATCCAGGTAACATCTAAAAACCAATGACCAATATTTTAATCTATACATAACTTAGATATTATTTATTATTACATAATTATTCTTTTTGTTACAACAATGGGATGGCAAAAATATATAGATAAAAAGTTTCCAAATTCTTGGCGGAGTAGTAACACAACTGTCTTTTAATCAAAGATCCTAGGTTCCAAGGCCCAATAAATACATTGGAAAAAAAGATTTTAGATGTAATAATTATTTTTTTAATTACCTGAAAGCACCTGGTCCATCGTCTACAGGCTCTACATTGTATTCATCACCAGTGACATCTGTAGTACCAGTGTAAAGGGAATCCAAACCTAATCTTTGCAACAGGCGCCTGGCCAGCAAGAGACCTGTGCAGTATGCTGCTGCATAGTTAGTCAAACCCACCTACAAATTAAATTGTTTCCATTAAAATCAGGACTTTAACATAAAGGTTAAATAAGGACTATTGCCAAATAATCAGTATTGAACATAATACAACAGGGTGAATTGCATTTGTACTTTGCTTCAGACCGCCCGTTCAAAATCATCATTTTAAAACAAGATTTTTTTAATAAAGCAGAATGAAAGAATGTATACACATACCTTGATACCATAACGAGGTAATTCATGTGAATATGCAGCACAGACAATGTGGTCTCCTTCAATGCGAGAGTATGCAACCTGACAGGTAACATCTTTGTTTGAGAGACGAACAATCAGACGATACTTGGGCGTGTTGTATTTGTTCTTGTCCTAGAATATATAAAATTGTTAGTTTACCTACTTATTTCATATTATAAGTACAACAAAACGATGAAATCCATCATACCTGAACAATAAGGCGTTTGCGGGCATAGTAGTCAGTTTTACCTTCACGACGCCTCTTGAATTTAACTTGGTATCGTTTGAAGTACTGTTTGTTCTTGACTACTTTAACAAAACCCTGGAAAATTAATCTAACTTAAGATTTACATTATAGAAGATATAATATTATTCTTTACTAAGTATGGTATCAGAGACACTTTATAATCATAAATGCTGCTTTAGACCGAGAAACATTTACCATACGCATAAAACATGGTATTAGCAAATGAATTTAAGTCATCCACAACATCAGATGACGCGCATGTGCCAATTTCTCATCACTTAAAACCACTTAAATTTATAAATAAAATATTTAAAAGTAAAATGTACCATAAAATGACCATGATAGGACAAGCCCTATATAATTGTCGAAGTGGCAATATCCCACATAATCTTTATAATCATTGGTTCAATGTTAAGAATATCCGCTAATTTATCTAGACTAAGTCCATCGAATATAACTTACAGTAGTATTTTAACACTTTTCTTACCATTTTAAGATAAAAACGACACTACTATAACACACAGGCTACTCGTGGCCCGGCGTAACCTGAAAAAGAAATTGTCAGCAGAGGCCTTCAAAATTGTAATAAACTATAGAGTATAGACCAAAGAGAATGTAATCACTACGTTTTAGTATAGACTATAGATAAGTCAAACTCCATGCTTCACGTGTGACAGCAAGGCAAGCACATATTGTCAATGGTCTTTACTGGACCACTTACTTACTTTTTTTTATTTTATTGTAAATATGAGTATCGATAATAAGGAATATAGGTAGTAATGTATGGCAAAATGTACATTATGATACTCTAACGAAAAGTCAAGGCATATTACAGTGTAATTGTTACTTTTAGTTATGTGCAAAGAAGCAATCGTTTACCTCAACCTAATATATTTTTTTAAAAATAAAAAATACATAACATACTGCTGGAGTTGTCCTTTTCTTTTCCTTCAAAGAGAAATTTTCTTTAAATAGCAACATTTTACATATTTCAATATCCGTACTTTTTTATTTCCTTTTCTCTATGGTACGTTATGGCTTCCTTCTATTCATATCCTGAATTATTTTTGGCGGGTTTTGTATTTACCTTGCCTTTTTTGTATGAAAAAAGCAATGTTTTTCGATATTACTTAAAGTTTTTCTTATATTATACCTATGTTTTGATTACTTGTACGGTTTTATTGCCTGTTGTTCTTCTATACCCACGCGATGTTACGAATCTTGTGTAAGATATTGATTATTTTTTATAATTTTTTTTTCAGATGTATTTTACTTAAATAATACTGCAGACACTCTTTTTATGTTTTAACAGAGTTGCTTCAAGGTTTTGTCGTTTCGCTTCCCATATCGTTGGCATTGAATGGGAATTAAGAGGTTTAGAAAATTGGGACAGTAAAGAATGTTACATAGTAATTTCAAATCACCAAAGTTCTTTGGATATACTAGGTAAACATTACTTAAAATATTTTTTAATTGCTTTGTTAATATTTTCTTATTAAGAACACTTATTTGAAGGTATGTTTGAAATGTGGCCTCGCATGAAACGGTGCACAGTTGTAGCTAAGAGACCTTTAATGTTTGCTGGTGCATTTGGATTTGGAGCTTGGCTTTCGGGACTTGTATTCATTGATCGTCTCAAAACAGATAAAGCTCGACAGTTGATGAGAGAAGCCACTGAAAGAGTGATTGCTGAGAAGGTACCTCTTTTTTTAATTAAGAGAGTGTATTAGCAAACACAGAAGCTAAAAAGTTTTTAATTTCAGACGAAACTTTGGGTCTTTCCCGAGGGTGCGAGATACAACAAGGGTTGTATTCAACCATTTAAGAAAGGAGCATTTTATTTAGCAATTGATGCCCAAATTCCTATCATGCCAGTTGTATTCAGTCAGTATTATTTTTTAGATAATGAAAGTAAAACATTTGAGCCAGGTCAGTGTTTAAGGTTTCTCCTATTAAACGAGAGCCCCCCTGAGTATTTTATTTAATAATATCCCATTTTTTTAGGTAAAGTTGTAATTACTACTCTTCCACCAATACCTACAAAGGGTATGACACGAAATGATTTGGAAGGTTTATCTGACATGATTCGCCAGCAAATGATAGAAGTTTTTAATGAGAGTTCCACGGATCTTGTTAAACAGAGGAAAGTGGCAGTATAAGATATTTCTTAATCTTTTTCCAATTAAAATGTTTAATCAATGCTAAGTTACCTACCTATTTTCTAGTCATATTATTGTAGTCGAATATCATTATAGAATTAGTTTTTGCAATGATAATATTTAAGGACCATATTATAAGTTTTAAAATGAAATTATGTTATGTCATTGATATAATATAATTTTTCATTGCAAAATTATATATTTGGCCAAGCCTAATAGTGTCACAGCTTTATTGTATTTATTGAGTGGTTGTCAAAGAGAATATAAACACTGTTTGTGGTTGTGAGACTGTATGATATTATAAACACTTCTAATAAAATATAGGATACTGCAGACTTGTTTATTACAGTGAAATCATTTAAGTATCAGCCCAGTTGAACTACTTTAAAGTTATAAATTACCAATTACAACAAGAATACAAATCTAAAATATCTGTTATATAAATAACAGATAATCATTATTAATTAAAACAAAGTTGTAAAAGTAAAAATGTAATATAATTATAATCTAAACAACCATAGATATTTCTTTGAACTATAATAAAGTAGTTTAGTTTGTAAAAAATTAACTTATTCAATTACTTAATGGTTTATACAAAAGAAGTATGAAGAAGTCATAGAACAAATTAGGTATAATTTTATGAAATTTTATTTTTATAACTCACTTGTTTCCATGCAGCTTAGTTATATAAGAATTAACCTTTCATTGTGATTTTAAATAAATATATGATGACAGCAAGCATTCTATTCTATTTTTATTTCTGCCTCATGTTAACCAAACACTGCTTATTACATACATAACAATGTTTGTCATCTTATTTACAAACATTCGAAAACAAAAAAGCAATAACATTATTTCTAACCCACTTCCTGTCCAGCTGTAGTAGGTAACCATTCTGCATCTGATGTGTGCTTATTATAATACATAAAAAATAAAATATTATATTTATTCAATAATATAATTGTTAATGTATGTATATGTATAATATGTGGTTTAAGTTACCAACTAGTTCCATGTATCTTCCCATCCATCATTTTCATCTCCTTCATTATTATTAGGCACAAAGCTTAATTTGCTGCTGTAATCACCCTCATTTTTCACAAGTGCCACTTCTTGTTTTTCTATCACAGGTGTCATATCAGCAAAAAAATCAAATTCATCAGTACTTTTCTTGCCCTGATCAGTTTTATTTTTAATATCCAATTCTGATAAATCTAAAATATTCTTTTTAGCTTCTATTGCCGCTTTTTGTAATAATACAGTATGCTCCTGTGGTTCTTCATTTCCTATTATGGGATCAATTTGAGTCATATCCTTTGAAAATTTACTTTCAATTTCTCTGTCTAGTGATGACTCTTCTAATTGTGAACTATAAGAGCCTTCCATAGTTAATTTATTATTGCTGTTATCCCAGTCATCCCAATCATCCTCTGACTCCACTGTAACTTTAAAAGTAGTTTTTGTGGTGACTTCCACATCCATTGATTCACTACCAACAGGTGATGGTCTTTCATTAAGAGGTAAAGCTTGTTGAAAAACTGACGAATGCATGCTTTCTGAATAAATATTTTCTGAACATCTAAAGTCATCCAAACATTTCGATTTTACAATTGTATCTGCATTCCCAGACTCAAAGTTTGATGTTAAGGAATTAGAATTAGGCCTGCCATCAGTAAATAGTTTGGCTCGTTTTCCTCCAACAACTGAATCAGCGCCTAATATTGGTACCAGATCACTTAAACATATAAGAGTTGCAGATACTAATGAATCGTCGACATCTTTAATGCCAAGGAGTAACTAAAACAAAAGTAAAAAAAGAATCATAGAAAAGTATTAATACAAATTAATAGGTGAAGTAAAAATGTAACATACTTCTGGTAGAATGTGTTGTGACAACTCATCATGAGAAAAAACTTGAACATATTTTGAAAAGTGTCTTAACAGTAACATTCTTATTTGTCCATCTCTAACTGAAAATAATTGCATTATTCTTGGCTTTAAATGTTCCTTAAAAACACCTAATGAAAAGAATCCATTCTCATCTTCATTTTGAGTTCTGTCTGGAAGGGAATATAAGACAATTTTATATTCAAAAATATGTTGTAATTATTATTTTTTCTTATTTAAGGGATTTTAAATTACCATTTCGAGGCTTTAGAATATAAGGTACAACATTGTTTCTAGCAGTTTGATCTAACAGTGTTAATCTGGATAAAAGTAAGCCACCAAATTGTTTTGCCACAGTCTCTTCATCATAACATTTTAAACAATGTAAAATGTTAGAGAAAAATTGTTTCCTTTCATCTGTAGTTTTAAGTGCTAAAAAACTTAAAAACTTGTAGACTGATATGAACTCATGGTTAAAAAAGTCATGTTGAAGAACTTCAGAAAGGTTTGGTCTTTGTTTACAATCAGCATTTTGAAGTATATCATGACAATATTTTCGGAATTCATGTAGATATGGTACTTCATCTGTAAAAAGAAAAAAATTCTCAGTATTTTAATCTTAAAAAGTAATGTTTAGCTTAAAAAAAAAAACAACTGTTTGTCATTTTGGAAGTAAGAAATGTTTATATTAAAAGACTGTTGCTGCCTAGAGCCTAAATGAATTCCACCATTGTTTTCATCAAAGCATAAAATGAAAATGATTTCTTGTAGGTGCCACCTATCATTTAGTTTATCTTAAATAAAACACATATAATTACTGTATAAACATACCATTGCTACATCCGTTAAATATTTCTTCCACTAATGCTGCAAAGCCATATTGGTCCACTTTTGTACTAACTTCATTAGAGTCTTCATTAGGATCAATTGCTTTGTCATATCTAGTAAGAGTTTATAGTAGTTAACACAAATAATATTTAGAGAACAATAAAGTATAAGGAATACAAAGTTAATAAAAAAAACCTGTGAATTCTGGATTGTTTAAGATAAGCAGGAGTTAGCTCTGTAAAATTACATAGGTATTGCAATCCACCAAGCTTCCATTGTCCATCCCCAGAAACATATATTGCTGATGTACTTATATTGTTATGAGAAACTTTACCCTGTAAGAAATTTGATTGTTAGCATTCAAATCAATATAAAATACTAGCTGTTGCTCGCGACTTCGTCCCCGTTGGATCTATTTCTATTATTATGTTATAGTGAGTCAATCTTAGAAGATAGACATATACTGTCGCGGACTTTTTTTTAGATCATTTAAAGACGAATAATTATTTCATACATATTATTTTTGTATCTTGAACCGTTTTCGCAGCGCACGCAAAGAAAGCCCTCAAAGATGAATAATTTTCCCCGTTTTTTCCATATTTTCCATTATATCTTCGCTCCTATTAGTCGCAGCGTGATGTTATGTAGCCTAAAGCCTTCCTCGATAAATGGTCAATTCAATAAAACAAGAATTTTTCAATTCGAACCAGTAGATCCTGAGATTAGCGCGTTCAAACAAACAAACAAACAAACAAACTCTTCAGCTTTATATATTAGTATAGAAGTATAGATAAGATTTACAAATATAAAGCTAGAAATTTATACCATACATACCTTTTCATGTAAAAAGACTAATGCTTGTAGTATGTTATTTAGACCTATACATTTCTGTAAGGGAGTTTGTGAAGATATGACATGAGCCAATGGTTGAATAAATTCAGTAGCTAAATGGAATGTAGACCTTTGCGCCCACGATGAAATATATTTTACTATACAGGGATGTCGATACTTCAAAATATTCTGTAATAAGGAGAAAACTGAAATTTCAGGTTGTTTCCAAATTATTAACATAAATGACTGTTTTGATTTTCTTACGTTGCAAAATTTTTCTAATGGTGTTGACACCGTCCAAAGTGGACCTAAAACGGATTCTCCTTTGAAAACAGATACAGATCCATCACATTTTAAACTAAAATATCTACAACTGTCGCGAATGTTCGCCTGATAATGAGACCACAACTCTGTGCACTCAGTCGGATTTTCATCGATTTCCAAGCCTTTTATTTGTGAAACGTCGTTACCCATATCTTTGAGGATATGTTTACTTATTTACTCTATAAGTATTTCATTTTTGTCGAAAAGCAACAAAATACTATGTTATACTTTTTGCTTTAGATTATTGCCAAATGCCATAGATCATGATCTGTCAGCACTCAGCTGTCTGCTCACTGCTGTCATACTATTTGACAACAGAATCTTTTTTTTTTTCTTTCTTATATTATGGCATTAGCGTCTAGCTTTTTGCCAATGTCAAATAGCCTATTAGGCTATTTGACACTATTGGAAATATGCGTCGAATCATCGCCATCCTAGTAGATAGTAGTGTAATAAAGCGTATTTAACACAATTTAATAGAAAAATATGCATGATTCAATCATATTTTACGAATAAGTTCGAGATATTTTTCAATATGTCTACCACGACAAGAACGCTCTCTAACTAGTTGTAGGGCTGGTGACGTCACTGGGGAAATTATTAGAGATGGGTCGTTGACATATTTATCGTTAACGAAAGTAGACCGTTCATTTGCGTTCATGAACGTGTCAATCAACTAGTTCAATTCAACGACATGTCGAAACCAACTTTAAATGTTTTTTTTAACAACGATTCAACGCAGACGTCTTACGTATGAATCACATGTAGTAATGCGTAAATTTAAAACATGAATTGGTTGAGACCAGTTCATTTTTTTGTTGAATAACACTTTGGACCGCACTAATTTAAGTTTTATAGCAATAGTTTGGAATATATATATTTGTATGAACTGAATGTAGCTTAGTGAATACATAATACAAAATGGACGCAGGATGCCTATAAGAAATATTTGTATACGCTTTGTTTATCTTACGTTTCGTTTAAAATTAAAACTTTTTTATTTTGAATATTTATTTCTTGTTTTTTATCTTGAGTGATTTACGTGCAAAGCCAACCTTCTAATTAGTTTTAAATATAAGATGCCTAATAAAAGTTTTAAAATTAAATAATATATGTGATGTTTTCAAATAATTAAACAAATTTCTTATTCTAACTACCTAGTAAATATTTTAATATAAACTTAAAGAACACAAAATATAATTATATAATTTTTAATATGATGAATTTAATAATATGCTTGAAAAGATTCATTTAAATCATGTTTTAAATTTACGCATGATTACATATTGTGACTCGGTCCAAATGTAAGACGTCTGTGTTGAATCGTATGCCTTGAAACACTTAAAGTTGATTTCAAATTGTCGTTGAACTTAACTAGTTGATCGACGCGTTCAGGAACGGTCTAGTTTAGTAAACGATAAATACATCGACGACCCATCTCTACATCTTTGTGACGTAGCTCGAACAATATGCGTCGGCCATTAAAGAGACAGCGTTTTTAGCGCCAATTCTAAAATTCAAACTTTAGCATTAAATTTTGTTAAAAGTACTTCACGTTTCCCGGAAATATTGATGTGGTGTGTTTATTATGCTCTAAAGAACCATTTAAAACTGTTTTCAAAAATCAGTCAAATAGCCTATAAGAGGCAACGTGGTCAAGATAAAAGTCGATATGAGTCAAGTAAAATCGTCATCAAGTCGTCTTTAGTCGAGTCAGTCAGTCATTTCGTTGTGCCCTTCGTAAAGTGATAATGAACTTTACGAAGAACCTCGACGAATCTTGGAGCAATCGGAACGGCACTACTATGCGCTCTCGAATAAATTCTTCATTTCCTGGACACTTATTAGCTAATTTACTGCATGAATCACTATCACAATCAAACATTAAATCACTTTATGCACCAAAAAACGAATATTCAATCGAGATTACAAATAGACGCCACAAGATTCTCGCCAAAAACTCAACAGAATCATCACACAACACGATCAGTTTTCCAATTACAGAGCAAAGTGCGACATTTCGATCAATTTCGGATTGAAGAAAAACTTTTGTTAATTTTCTGTACACATATAATTACGCATCGAGCGAAAGCACAGATACAATTTCCTTTTATAATTCTAGCCTGTAAATAATAATTATGGTAATTGTTTGTTATTTTTTCAACTCCAACCTTAGCGTACATACTCTACTAATTCACGTTTCAATAAGCATCAGCATAAGTCGGCAATATGCCCCACAGAGTTTCACTATGCACTGTAATTGGAAAACTAGGATAATCTTCTATTCTATTCTTGGTGAAATGGCAGTGTAGGATCATTTTATGAGTAGTATATAATATTATGAGTCTGTTCACTGTCGAGT
>JADANM010001663.1:4148582-4207723 GCA_026213755.1 Eurema hecabe | reverse complement strand
TTTTTTATAAATTAAACTAAAAATATAAAATTTCCTCATACAATTATCAGTTGGACACTTCAGTTAATATCTACTACGTAGTGTGCGTCACTACTCACTATAAGTCTATAAAGTGTATTAATATTACCTACGTATTATGAATCGCAGTCCCTACTCGCTAGTAGACTACTCCGCTGACTGTCTGCCAGCCGTCGACGAGCAACGACCGATCCGGCGATCTCTCATTCTAATTTCCGTCAGTGGCAGAGCGTCGGCCGCCGAACGTTAGCCTGTTCAATGTTCTCCGCCAGTTTGCATATTTTCAATATTTCGTCTGTGATACCTTCAACTCTACAATAATAAAAGTATTTGATTTTATAAAAGTGACGTATACATTATAAAGAAGTAAAATTTGACGCGAGTGATAATTTTACGTCGGATTTCTAGTGTCGAATGACTGATGTGATTCCTCGAAAATTGAGCTGCCAATAGCCACTCGATAGTTTGGCCGCAAAAAATTAAACTTGTGAAGAATATAAAGAGAATACAAAATATTTAAAAATAAGAAGAAAATAAAATGGAATCAAAGGTAGTACTTAGAGAGAAGAATCCTCATGACAGGGCCAACATAGTTTCAAAAATATTTCTTTGGTAAGTAGTGACAATAAAATTTGCTGGATATACTTAAAGTAAACAAATTTAAAAATAAACTATAATGTGGCAACACAGCACTGCCATTTCACCAAAAATAGAATAGAATAAACTTTAAAACAAGATTAATGTTGTATGCGTTTACATTACAGTCCATGCGGGTAAATCTAAATCTTTACCTTCTTACTAAATATTATGTAATGTTATCGCGAGAATTAGTATGTATGTACTGCCTACGTTACTTTTCAGTTTTCACAAAAAAAACGAATTAATAAATTTGGCTTGCCGTTGATTATAGATAATACTGGATAGATTATTTTTATTAGAAACTTTTTAGTTTTTACTACCGTAGTAATACGGGATTGTAATTTCACAAGTACGCGGTTAAACCAGGAAGACAGCAGTTAAAAAGTATATTTTTATTCCGTTAGTTTAAATAAAGAGAAAAAAATGAAACGTAAAAAGTTATTTCTTGTATAATATCATAACTCTCTTTATATCCAGGGTAAAAAATTTGTTAACTTATTATTATAGACTTATTACGTTGTGTTTCACCATAGCAGCGGAAACGAATAAGGTCAAGGGCAGCAAAAGGAATAAATCGATCGAAGCGCGCGCGACTATTTATTATGCCTATTCATTTGTTTTGAGAGTTAAGACGCGGTCTTTCGTGTTGATAATTAATTATTTGATAGTTCCTTTTATTTATAAATAAAATAAGTACGTGGTAGTCCGTTTTGCAAAGTGAATTGGAGAAAAACGGTCGAATGAAAGCGTTTCTCACGAACGCTGACTTAAGTATTAAAGATATTTTTTTGAGTTCTAGGGAAATGATATTATGGTGCTTGATAATTCCTACAAAAAAGTCAACGACAACATATGTCTAACTATTATATCTAAGTTTCAAAAACAAAAAAAAATAATTATTAACATGGAAGTAGGCACGGGTCAGATAGTTTAGAATAATGTTAGAGACCCATTTAGTATTAATTATTAATTTTAATTCTGACGCTAGCTACAAGTCATAAAAGTTTACAAAGCGATTTAAAAATCGCTATCTTACTAAAGATTATCTTACATTCTTTTATAAAAAATACTATAATGAAATAACTTAAGCATATAAATTATAAAGAATATTAACTATGTCATTTAAAAGTATTTTTGACGTATAACGATGTAGGTTATAAAGATCATTGTTTGTTTTATACACACTTGAGTTGGAGATAAATTTGAACCCCGTTTAATTAAGATCAAGAGCATAAATTTTCTGAAAAATAAAATTGCTGAATCATCGTTATAATGAAGCGTTGGTTCGCGGATGGCACCGAAGTCATTGCGCGTCTCACATGATCGATGCGATTTGAATCGAGATAATGCTTGGTCAAGGTTTTATATCTTATGATTTAATCCTGTACCTTTATTTAGTGGGAACATTTACTCTATTACTATCACTATATACACATTTTACTAGTCTTTTAATTAATATTTAATTTAAACAAAATTTTAGATATTATATGGTATGCTTCAAAATGTTTAAATAAAAGATAAATTTAGCTTTAAACGGCCGCACGGCAGTAGTGGTATGGGCATAGGGAGTTTAAATTATAATATTTACACTGTACACAGAATATCTATTAATTTAATATTACTATTAAAGGACTCGTGTCCTTATAAAATTATAATTGATCATAGTAAACAATCCGTGTTCATGTACCTTCTCATTAGTATAGCAAGTCATCTCGCAGAATTAATTGCGCAACAATAAACGTTATAAGTAGGTATCGTCTATCGATAATATGTTTGACGAAAAAAAGTGATTTTTAATAAGTTTGTTTTACCATTCAACAGTAATAAGTAATAAGTAATAACATCAAAGTTTAAATTTAAAAGTAAAAAGAAACTCCCTATTTAAACCCTTCATCTATTATTCTATTATGAAGCTCGTCAATACGTATTCTTTGAAATTAAAATTATTGAACGTTTAGTTAAATAAGTTTTTATTCACGTTGCATTGTTTGCAAATAAGTAAGCGAGAAAGTACTTATAGGTCAAAAATTTGTATGCAAAAACAGGTATTCGATACCTGTTTTTGCATGTATATTTAATTATGAATAGGTTTTGTTATCTCATAAAATGAGGCCGACAAGAATTTTCAAGAATGTAGGTACTAGGTATAGTAACCGTCAGTTACCTTTAGCGGTGAACGAAACCTGCGCAGAAGTCAAAAATAAGGTATCGAGGTAGCGGTGCGGCGCGCGGGGCGCGTGATCGTCATGTGCGCGAGCGTTGATTGGTTGTCCCAGTCGTGTTGTCTTTCTCGCACCAACGAGCGCGATTCTACCGATGCGCAGCTATTCTCGTCAATCGCTAAACATTTTTTACGTTTACTATACCGAATTAATGAAGCCTTTCGATGCAAGTAGCATTAAATAATATATTATAATATTTAGTAATCAGATAATGATAGTTTTGTTAAGAGCCAGAGTATTTTATGTAGGTATATTGTTTGTTTTAAAAGGTTTAATTATTTCTTAGGTTTTAACAAGTAAGTACATAACAACCTAATGCACTACATTTAAGTGCTTGGAGCTAATCAACTTAATAACAAAGTAAGTCTTCATTTTTCTGTGAAGAACAAGTTTAACTAACCTTTAAGACCTCAGCTCTAATACTTACAGATTGGATTTAATAATAAAATAATGTAATCTACAAACAAAAGTATACCTAAATAGAAATACGCCAATACTCACTAGAGTATATTTAGTATTTCTATTTATTATTTAAAAAAATTGAAATTGTATATTTGAGATACCATTTTGTAACGAAGTATATATTTAAGATAGTTTTTTTTTACTTTTGAAAAATTTTCGGTGATATTTAAACGACATAAACTCGTTTACTTTTTAAAACAGGAGGTAAACGACCTCGCAGTTGATCACTGCCGCTATTAGAGAACCGAGAATATTGTCATATTATGAAGGTCATTGTTGTGTAACTATTCCTCTTAACAATCGAACTTTAACTCATGTATATGTCACAACAAGAACAGCAAATTTATAAATTTCCTAGGAAATTTATAAACTTTCGTAGGATTTTATACGGGAGATAAATTGTATTATTTTACGACCAAATTTTCGAAATTTTCTAAACTTACCGAACTCACGCGTAAAATAATAAGTAAACAATAACCAAACGCCATGTGCGCTCTGATTGGTTGAATATCTGTCATAACATCAACCAATCAGAGAGCAGTGTGTTATTTTCCGTATTTTAATAAAAGCGTTAAATTCAAAGCTCTTCAAAACTATTTCGAACCTTACGAATGTATATTCGTTAATTGATTAATTATCACGAGACGTCGCAAATTGATAAATTTACGAAAATGTGGTCGTAAAATAATACAATTTATCTCTCGTTTAGAATCCTACGAAGTTTATGGTATAATAGGTTTTAAATTTGTTGTTCTTGTTATTTTCCGGTGACATCTATACTAATATTATAAAGAGGAAAACTTTGTTTGTTTGTTTGTTTGTTTGGTTGTAATGAATAGGCTCAAAAACTACTGGACCGATTGCAAAAATTCTTTCACCATTCGAAAGCTACATTATCCACGAGTAACATAGACTAAATTTTATTTTGGAAATAAATGGGGTTCCGTAATATTTTTGGGTTTTTCGGACACAAGGTGTAAAAAATCAACCAGAAAAGTTACTTATTTTGCGTACGCTGCCTAAACTATAAAAGATAGAACTATGAAATGTTCTAATTAGTTGTAGATCTTTTAAATATCTACAAAAAACTCCGCGACACACTATACCTATCTATGTCGAGTGAGGCACAACAACCATTTTTTAAATCAAAAATCTTGATTTTTTTTGGACTACTTTTTAACGCATTTATTTTACTCATTCTATTAATCCTTATCAAAATAATTTATTTCATCATTAAATAAAGTTAATGTAGATGATATTTGGTCTTTGAATGATTAAAATTGGATGTTTAGTTTCGAAGTTATGGCGAAATTAAAATACTGCTGCACGGCCCGTCGCGAAGTGAGCGTCACCGAGGCGGGGGTGCGCGTGCGGGAGGGGAGTTTAGATCTATGAGTAATATACTATATGCGTAAGCTCTGATATCGCGTAATATAAAAGTGTTCCTATTATGTAACCGTTGTAATACTCTAAAATACCCGTGCTGAGCCGGGGCGGGCTGCTAGTATTATATACAATAAAAGATTTTGAAATAAATCATCCGACAATTTCACTGAGCTGTCAAATAATACCTACCCTAAATAACTTAACATTTTCATACTTCATACTATATACACCATATCACTTACCCCATTCAGAAAATTTTGGGAATACATTTCTGATTATTTTTTGTTTTATTCCTTTTTTGAATTTAGTAGCACAAAATTAGTAGGTGAAGATAGACGTGGAACTCGCGTTATGATATGAAAATCGATAGATAGATTAATCGTGCGTTAAAATGCAGGCTAACTCATAAAACCGTATAAATTCTTATATGAACATAGCTCCTATTTATCCCATCCAGAAACATAGAGAGAATATCGTTAAAAAAATTAAGCACCATTTAGAATTATTAGATGGAGAAATGAATTAAAAGGAGTCGTCCTCATTCAATTGAATTCAATTGATAGTCATAATAACTCATGGCAAGTGATTGGTGTATCTCACTGTAGTAATTATAGCCCTTGGGCAATGGGCTTATTTTAAATACTTGAAGTGCTCAGATTATAAAATCGTTTTTAGAATAGTACCTATTGTACTTAGTAAGAATCATAGTGTCGTGAAGCTTTTGTTAGAACTTTATATATGCATTACTAGCTGTGCCAACGACTTCGTCCGCGTAGAAAAGTGACTTTGGGCACCATTTTTGAAAATGCCTAACCCGCGCCAACAAACGTTCAGCAAGTTCAACGTGATTTTTTAAATTGCCATAACTTTTTTATTTATCAACCGATTGTCATGAATCAAACACTAAATGTTAAGTGAAGCTTACCACAATATATCATTGAAAACCCCATCTAGATAGGATGAACCGTTTCTGAGATTAGCGTGCACAAACAAACAGACAAACAGACAAAAATTCCAAAAATCATTGTTTTGGGTTCTATTGCATTAATAAAGGTCTCCTATAATATTTTTTCTAATTTATCTTCCATGTACCTACAGACAGCGACTCGTTACGTTTTTATTATATGTATTGATTGATTAGAAAGAATTTATAGGATTACCTTTCTAATTAACTCTTTGGTCTAAGTATAACATGCATTGACCAAAGAGTTAATGTGTGTGAATTGATCATAATTTATTTACTACAAATATAAAAAAAAAACTAAAAAAAAATCTACATATTCATCTAAGAAAAATAAAAGCTTTCTGCACGGACAAAGGTTACATCGCAAAACAACAAGAACAATTTGTATTATTATTATTAGAAATGCATGTGTATATTTTTAGTTGGAGTTTGCCATTGTTCTACAAAGGATATAAACAAGGCATCAATGTGGGAGATTTGTGGCAAGCCCGCGAAAGTGATCACTCGGGGCGCCTCGGAGATAGACTCGAAGAAGCGTGGAATAAAGAGCTTACTAAAGCACGAATAAAAAATACGAAGCCGTCCCTGCAAAGAGCTATTATTTCATGTTTTTGGCTCGAATATATGATGGTCGGAGTTTTAGTAGGAATACTCTTTATTATACTATGGTAAGTGTGTGTTTTTTTACCAATTCAACAGAACAAAGTCTGTTAGTTTAAATGTTACTTTATTATTTTACTATTTTTTCAGGCCTATGATACCGTACTTACTAGCTTTATTTATAAGTTATTTCTCTGGAAAGAGAACGCCAGAAACTTATAGGGATGCTCACATTTACAACTTTTTCCTTAATTTTATAAGCATAAATACGGCTTTATTTCTATGCCACACGCAATTAGGCCTCGGTAGAATAGGCATGCGATTGAGGGTTGCGTGCTGTTCATTAATTTATCGAAAAGTGAGTATAATCTCCTTTCACATGAATACGATATAAATGAATATATTTATATACACATATTATATAATTTATTTCTTTGTGCTTGGTATATTTTAGATCCTGAGACTGAACCGGGTTGGTTTGAGCAACACAGAAACGGGACAGGTTATTAATCTTATGTCGAACGATGTTAGTCGTTTTGACCTTGCCGCTATGTTCTTACATTACATGTGGGTCATGCCAATCGTTGTAATAGTAGTGTCGTACTTGGTATGGCAGCACATCCAATGGGCAATGTTCGCAGCTCTTGCAGTCATATTCCTTCAAACTGTGTTTGTACAAGGTAAAACTTTATTTGTTATAAATTGAGACAAAACAATTAGGTATTCATTTTAGATGCAAAAATGCTAAATAGGGGATAATTACGATTCATCTAACTAGAATAGTTTATTTATTGCAGCATATCTAAGTAATCTACAGGGTATTCTTCGGGGCAAAATTGCTTTGCGTACAGACGAAAGAGTAAAAGTAATGAGTGAGCTCGTGAATGGTGTTCAAGTCATAAAAATGTATGCTTGGGAAAAACCTTTTGAGAAGCTAGTGGATAAGCTTCGAAAGTAAGTATTGATATAGTTATTATTACTTAGAATATATTAACATTTTAAACACGAATCGAATGTTCTTCATGGCGTACCCTATAATAGATGAAAAGTACAGCGATCGTTTAACATCGGTTAATATGGACAAATCTAGGTCAACATTAACAGCTCATCTTTCGGATATTCTATTTTTGGACTGGGAAAATCAGATCCCACTCGTAAATTTCTTATGTAGTCTGTTAAGCGCAGGAAGTTAAAAATAAATAATAATTTGGCTACTAATATTTTGTTTGGGTATGATGTAATAATAGTGGATTTTAATGAAAAAATGATGTATAACGACACTGTTATAATTTCTTCCGAATGTTTTATCTGTTATATTTATGTGTACTTTCTGATAATATGAACAATATAAAAAGATAAGATTAATATCATAACAATTAGCAATATCATGAGCGGTATGAGAGGTATCTTTACGATGACAACCAAGGATGACTGGGGATGTGATTTAAGCAGTTTTACTACAGCGATTAATCGATAACAATGTTATTGACCGATAGAGTTAAAATTGACTTATTATTGGCAAAAATATCAACTTATCTGTCTTTCACAAAGACCAGTATTTTTTTCAATTAGGTATTGCATGTGATTTAGAGTTAAGAGTCACATATACACAATAGGATTAGAATCCTATTTAATGTTATTTTGCAATGTTGTACTTCATTCATTTTTAGTTTCTCCTAAGTTTAGTTAGATTCGTTTTAGTTATCACTATCTATTGATTATTATCAATGAGACTATTAATTATGTTAAGGAGGAAAAATAATGAGTATTTTAAATTAAAAAAGTCTCTTTTAAACTTGAAACAAGTGGCTTATCTTTCGTAATTATATCATATGTATATAATTTAGATTAAATTATTTGCAGGGTTTACGTTAATATGTTTATTGTCAAAGATTAAACAAATATCTTTAATTGCATTGCGAGATGTGTTAATAATATTATTCCTTATGGTTTTCTTAATAACTATCATAAAACAAATGAATTATAAAGGTCGGCAAATAGCAAGTTTCCGAGATCAGTAACATTGCCTGTAGTCTGTTATCGCCAACGTCCCATAAAATTAATATAGCGTTCAAGTACGCAAACATACCTAGTAGATTATTTTCTGCTGATTATAAAACATGTAAAAATATTGAACAGATGTAAATCTGCATTCAGCAATGCCCTATGCTCGCCTTTTATAATGTTTTTCTGACACATGACTTAGACAGATTTATACAGAATTTTCAAATTGAAAATGTATTTTTTTTTAATTGAAAATGTCTATGTCTATGGTATGTAGGTAGGTCAATAGCTAAGTGGTATGTTTTGGTTCTCAGGATGGAAGTGAAGTATATTTTGCAAACTTCTTTCATAAAGGGGTTCTCGACCGCGCTCACTGTATTCACAGAACGGTTCATTTTGTTTGCTGCGGTTGTGGCGTTTGTTTTGATGGGCGGAGAAATACGAGCCAGTATTACATTCTCACTCGTACAATACTACAATTTGTTGCAATTAGCTTGTAACATATTTTTCCCTCTCGCTCTGGCTTGCCTCGCCGAAGCTAAAGTTTCAATAAGAAGATTAGAGGTAAACATATCATACACAGTCAATTGAGGTCAGTGAATCTATTAGGAATATAATTTTATACGAAGCTTCATTTGCTTTTAGGAATTTTTAAGTTTAGACGAATTAGAACCTGATGACAATGATAAAAATCAAAAGAATGGTAATGGAGTTAGTAATGGAATAGAAAAAGAGAAGGATGACATCACAGAGAAAGTAACAGGAATGGGTCTTATACTGACAGACGTGTCGGCTAGTTGGCTCCCAAATCCAATCGTGCCAACACTGAGGAACATCACGATGACAGCCCAGCCCGGCGAGTTTGTCGGAGTAGCCGGCCTCGTTGGCTCTGGGAAGGTAATACCATATTCAATGACATCAATTGTATTTGTGATGCATATAAACCACGCTCAGCCTCAATATTTGTTTAGTGCAAATGACTATTATATTAATTGTTTTAACTGTTTTTCTCAACACTAATTTATGAATAGCGAAATATTTATTAACAGTTTTTATTGTTATGGACACATTAAAATTAATTTCCTTTATTTTGTTTTTGCAGTCATCATTACTGCACGTGATTCTGGGTGAATTGAAACCGCTTCAAGGAACGATGTCGCTGGGAGGAGCCCGCCTCGCGTATGCGAGCCAGGAGCCGTGGCTCTTCGTGGGCACAATAAAACAAAATATATTATTTGGTCTTCCTTATGACCGCGTGCGCTACAAAAAGGTAAGATATATATTATTAATTAATACAATTTAAACACATTGAAAGTAACAATAAAACTTATTTGTGTAAAACTTGGAATTTAAGGTATACGTAAGATCGTTATACATTTTGCAATGGGAATATATATCTAATATAGTAATTGTTTGAGGAGCTATAATTCTAAATTTAATCCTTTGACTCCATGTACATATTTTAAGAATTTCTATTCTTGGCAGTTCAATCTAATATTAACATGGCAACGTTCAGATCCTACGCTTTGTCATGCAAATGGTTATATTATAAAGATTTGTTCTTTGCAAACTTTGAAACAATAATAATAATGGGGCATTCAAGACATTTACATCTATGCATAAATGAAATTTAAAATAGGTACATATCTTATATGTAGGTAATTACTTATACTCAGAAATAGGAATGTAACGGGGTATCGGATATTATTAATGTATATTGTTCATCTTTATCGTTTAATGACTTTTAGATGGGCATATTAATTAAGAATTTTCCTCCATTGTTCTAGAATGTAGTTTTAAAAAATCCCTATTAAAGTATTCTCATTAATAGAAGCATGTTTAAAAGTAGATAATAAAATTTGCACGTGTCAAGCGATTGTTATGAAGCAAGGGAGGATAAATATTGTTATTATGCTAAATAATACGCAATCCATTGAAGCATTGATCAAGTGTACATAGACAGAACTAGCAACCGCCGGCGCCTGGTGAGCTTGTGGAAGATTTTTTCGTGCGTCCTGTCGAGCCGCGATTTTTGTCGGTATGTCCCTTCTAGGGAGTCCGATATAACTCTTATATAACCGTCTTCTCCTCCGAGGAGGAGGCGGTATCCGTAACGGGATTTCCCACCGGAAAAAAAGTGATTAATCAAAAGAGATATGTGTCAGGTGATAACGGCGTGTGCGCTGGTGCGGGACTTCGAGCTGCTCCCGGCGGGCGAGGCCACGCTGGTGGGCGAGCGCGGCATCAGCCTGAGCGGCGGCCAGCGCGCGCGCATCGGCCTTGCGCGCGCCTGCTACAGAGAGGTACGCCTGCCTCGATATCTCTTTGTCGTTTTGCGGTCACCGTGACCTCGCCTCGCTTGTTCGCATCTTCTAGAAGCAATATATGCATATGATATGTGACATGACAACCAGTCCTTTTTTGCCCGTCAAATTTTTCTTAGTTTAACAAAATATGTTACTTTAATAATATGATCTGTTAGTCTCATTATATTTTATGACAATTACCTATAATCGTTTAACCTCGAAGATTAAAAGTATGGTTTAAAGATATAAATCCCCCGTTTCTACGACTTCTGTTATTTATATGTAAATACTAAATATATTTCATATTTATATTACGTTTGCTTCGTCACGCATTGCGGTTTCGTCGGAATCCCGTAATCAATAATTACTTAAGCATTATGTTAGATAGCCTAATAACCTCTCTCATGAATGCTACATCATGCTCACCAGATTTTTTTGTCAGATTGTTTTTGAGACAAACGCGTGAAAAGTCCAATATATTTTTGAGACAATATGATATTATACAATCCCTAGTAAATTATATAGCTTGGAGAATAGTATTTAAAATTAAAATAATTATTTACACGTCTCAAATTTGAAATTGTATATATATTTAGTTTTTATATAGATAAATGACTTTGAAACGTCATTTTTCTTTTATGATGGCTATACATAAGGAATGTTAAATGTATAAACGATTGCTCAAATTTCTGACCATGCTTTTACGCAATATTATAAATTTTATTTTAGATATGATAACTTTCTTGCGTCAAGTAATCAGATAAATTGAATATGGATCAGATTTGACGAGAATTCATGAGATAAACATATACGTTTACGTAAACTCAAAAACAGATAACCTTGCATCTAAAACATGAATGTTATCTACAGGTATAATATGACTAATATCGGACATACATAGATCGAATCGGAATGCAATTTAAATGATTTTTGCTTTCGAGTAGACGTTCTCTTTATGTGAAATCGCAGCAGTTCTTTACCAATTTACAATTGATAGTGAAAATCAAATTATGAAATAGAATTCAGAAACAACCCAGAGAGACACAATAGTAAACATAACATTAATGTACATTGTACATATAATATGTATTTATTTAAGAACTAGTAGACCCGTGCCCACTTCGTTGCGCATAATGCTAACAATCCTTTTTTAATTTATATATAACCTATGACACTCAGCATTAATGTAGCATTTTATTGGTGAAAGAATTTTTAAAATCGGTAGATCAGTCGATCCCGAGATTACCCCTTACAATTTAACAAACACACAAACTCTACTTCTTTTTTAATATTAGTGTAGATTTGTGCCTGAGTATCTATAAATATATAGGTAACTAATAAATTAAAATTTTTACTCGAAATGTAAAGAATGACCGATATAAACAAAATATATTGTATAATAAGTAATAACATTAAATAATGCTTAACTGAGTGACTTCGAGTGTTTTATATTGATAATGATTGAAAATTAATCGGTTTTAAAGATGAAGTCTATATATGATTACTCAGCGAGTCTACATAGGTATAGTAGCACTTAACTCGTCATAGTACTCCGTATTACGAAACAATTGTGTACCACCAATATAATTAGGATTTATTATACAATCGGTTAGTTAAACTGACATGGAAAAATGTTCTTTTTGTAATTAATGTAGTTCTTGATAGATATATATTATGCTTTATTTGCGGGAATTTTTTTAATAGCATTAACACGACCATTGAACGTACCATTGAACGCATAGATAAGACCATATAGCAAATGCATTAATAAATTAAACGAATGTATATATTTTCTACTACTTTTTTCATATGAATTAAAACTGGATTATTTGAAAATTCTATTATTTTCATTTTACAATACAAATGTTGAAAATTTTAACTCATATGTGCTATGTAGATTTTTGGTTAACCTTTTTAGCTGATAGGTGTGGACAGCATACTTCAGATATACATTTTTTTCAAGTGGATTTTCAGGGCTATTTATGAAATATCATTGGAAAATATGGTGCAAGGATTGTGAAGAAACTCAATAAATATTTGAGGTATAGGTACACATGTATGTTTATCGTTATCGTGAAAAGTTTTTTTAATGTTTTTAAGTTATCACATTTTTTTGAATTTCATTGATTGTCAGTATTCTTTTAATAGAACTGTAAGGTTTTTATAGTCATTTCAATGTTAATTATTTTTATAGTATTGGTTTATTTGAATGAGTTTGGAATTGTGATTTAGAAGGATTTTTTTCGTTGATGTAAGGCGGACATTTACCTGCTGGACGATCCGTTATCAGCGGTGGACACACACGTGGGCAAGCACCTCGTCAGCGAGTGCGTGAACGGGCTCCTGCGTCACGCCACTCGGATCCTGGTCACGCATCAGCTCCACCACCTCAAGACGGCAGACAAAATCATCATTTTACGTAACGTAAGTAAAGTGACCATTAGTAGGATACGCTTCTGCGTCATTACAATTAATTTATACACATGTCATTTTCATTACACAAAAACTTTGTAAGGTCACGGAAGATATTTCACAACAACGCAATATTTATTTTTTTGACCTTTTGTGAACCGTTGAGACGGTCTTTCCTAATTGTGCTAAATATTATTTTATGTGCGGGAATATTATGTAGGTCCATTATTATGTACATTTCCTGATGTTTTAATCGGATGCGGCATACAATTTATATAAATATTAACCTATTAAGCGTATTTATTGTTGTGTATATTGTTAATAAATAATCCGATATAATGTGCCGGTAAAACGGGTAAATAATCTCCGTGAGATTATTATCAATTTCATGAAAATTAACTAATAAACTTTGATGTTATAAGGACTGATTTAGAAAAAAAGTTTTTTAAGGTACTTATTTCAAGTACTGATACATTTCTAAATTCTTGTATATTATGATTATTGCCTTTCTATACTTTGTATTATTATACATATATGGTTTTTATTAATCATTGGATCACAACTTAAAGATGTCTTATGATACATAAACGCGGACTGGGTAACAGGAGAAGAATAATTACTCGTTTGTATAAATTTGAATTTTAATATAAAATAAAAGATCTATTAAATATGTTAAAATTGTCGTTAATAATGATTAGCATAGTAAACATTTTATTATAAATAGCCAATAAATAGTTTTGAAAGAATAAGTAGGTATTTGTAATAAGAAAATGTAAAAAATAACACCACACAATTACCATTTCAATTACTTATTTCCTTTTCATTATTAGTTGGACAAAATAAGTATAATTATCAAGTAACGTTAGTTCGTGCAGATGTTACTATAAAAAGTCGTTTGTATGTTCTTATAAAGGAAATCGAACAAATAAGTTTTTATTGTATTAGAGTGTTTAAAATTTTAAAATTGAAATATTCGCACAATCATTGCTTAGACCGTCAGACGTCTATTAGTCAAGCCTTGTGAAGATTAGCTTTCGTCGTATCTAAGATAAAAAACTGTGATTTTCTTTATAAACATTATAGTTTCATTGCAAAATATACAAGTTCACAATGATGGCTGTTGATGACGTCATTATCATATGAACGTTTTATACATACAATTATAAACTAATATATGATAATGTGTCTTATCATGTATGTATCAGGTTCAATTAAATTAGATAGTATAGTATTAATAGAATGTTCTCATCTAGCCCCATACAAGGAAACGATACTCACCGGTATTTAACAGAGAGTCTTCATATATTTTTATATTTTCTTGTTAAATGTTTTGAGTGAACTGATTATCCAGGTTTTTTTCGGCCAAGTCGGTGAGGTATAACATGTGCGGTCGTCTAATTGAATTAATTAAGTAAAAAAAAAATTAAAATGCATGAGTAAGGCATGCCGAATTTTAACCTACAATATTCCAAAAAGTGTCAATTTTTTGGCGTTAATTTTTAAATAACCGTTAAGTAGGTACTTTTATACAATTTGGAACACATAATTTGCAAGTCTCCGGCCAACTTGATATTTTTATGGGATATATGTTTCAGGGGCAAACAAAAGTTGCTGTGTCCAAATGGTTCGTTTCATATCAAACTGGGTGCGGTATTACATTTCTTTAATTTTAACTTGGTTATATTAGGTATATTTTTAACCTTTAGTCGCAAAACCTACTAAAAAATTTGGCTACATTGACAACATTAATATAAATGACCCTTTTTATCCCGGTATTCTCAAAGGAACGGAAACTTTGCGAATAAACTGAGACATTGTCTTTCATGTATCTTAAACATTAATCAAACATTGTAATGCATGGTGTGTTTGTACCGCGATATTTCTAGCTTAGTATAGGATTATGATCAAAACGCGAAAAACTGTAAGATTACAGCTAATACAACTATGCAGTTGTCTTATCTGAATGAGTATTCTTAGTCAAACTTTACCGAGCTTATCGTTGATAAGAAGTATTAATATTTGTTCATTCTGAATAACTTTAGGACTTAAATTCATATGTATATAAAGATAAGAAAGAAAATACTAAAATTCTGTTTAAGAATGACTCCTTTTGTAATTACGGATTAAATCAGAATCTGTATACATTCCTATTTATGATAAGAAAGAATAAAAATCATCTAGGCATGTGTTTATGTGTATACCTACATAGTACATACAGTGCATATTAGATGCTTTAAAATTACAGATTAATAGGTTTAATTAGAATAAGAATTTTATTCCTTTTCAACAACCATTTTATAGTAGTAAAAGCCAATTTCACAAGCTCTTTGCTTCTCGCTTTAAATATCATTAAAACCAGACAAAGGCCTCCCCAGAGGTCCAGAGCGACCTATCTTCACTCAATAAAACAATATAATTTGCCAATAGGGTGAAATCGAGACTCAAGGATCATTCGAATTAGTATCAAAGACACCATTGTTTGATGAATTGCTGGAGGAAGAGGAGCCTGCTCAAGAGGAAGCACGCACACATATGAAAAGACAACGGACCATTTCAATTCAGGTATTGTGTAATGTTTTGCATATCTGTGCATTATTCAAAAGCGTTAATGAGCGTCGTTTGTATAACGGTCTGTGATTTTGAGACCTCACACGTACCTACTTATTTTATATTTAGAATTCGTTATGTGTAATTAAATTTTATTGATGTGATAATTTATATTTATAGGTATGTATCCTCATTCTAATCAAAATGTGCATCAACAATTCCAAACGTTATCATAAACTTTAAATAATATTTATTAATACAAAGTAGTATTTTTTGTCTCAACGTTTTCGTGTGCACGTTTATTCTTAACAGTTGAAAGTTCATAAGTTTATTATAACCTCCCCAACCATTATCTACAAGAAAGATACGATTGTTGTTAACATTTGTTGTAAACCAGAGATTCGTTTTTTATTATTTTTCATTTTAAATATAAAACAAGGGCTGTGCTCCCATAAAAACCTAGTGCTGTACAATACTTCGAAGTTCGAAGTGTAAAATGCTACATTATTATACTTAATACAACTTTTCCAGTCACAATCAAGTGTGAGTACAGTACAGGATGGACCACAAGAAGTGGAGGAGGAACCCGAAGAAACAGCAGAATTAATGGAAAAAGGTAATGTATTATTTTTAAAATATATCGACTAACATAATACTTGCGGGAAAAATAGCGAAACTGCGGAAAAAAAAATCGGTATCTAATTAATTATTTCCAAATTCCAAACAATCTCGAACAAGTATTAACCTACATAATATCCTAGTTTGTTCGTTTCGATGATTCATAAGGGACAGTACTTAGTGAATTATTGTAATTTGTAACTCTTGATAGCGCACATAGACTTTGTATGTAAGACGCAGATGCATCAAATAAAATTGGGTAATAGGCCTGTATAACTTCATGATTTACTCGCATCGATCGATCGTAAACATATTTAGGTCGTCGGCCCTTGTTCCTCAGCCTTATGGATACGCACGTGGAATAAGTTATTTAGTATATTTTTGAAAATCCAATGAACTATTCATATTCTAAAAATTCTTTTGTTTCATCGCTTCTAACGACAAATAACATAACGGGTTTCAAACTTTAGACTACGTTTGTACGAAATGTTATTTGTTGGTAGCGGTTTATGATAAATAAAAATTTAAAGAAACCTTTCAGACCAACTCTTGAATTTATAATGTAATTGGAGGATTCCATGAGGTTAACCGTTACAGCTCCCCATGACTGGAAAAATAGGGGACTAGTCGCGCCCCAGTGTATCTAACAAACAAAATAGTTTTCACACGCCCTAGTTTTATTCCGAGACCACTAAACATTCGTAGCTATTCATTCAATTTGAAATGACAAAACAATTTTTTGCATGCCATTGTTAAGGTAACTAACTAATGTGATTGAACCAATGATAAGAAATTAGTAAGACATCCGTCAAAGTTGGTTGATTTTGTAAACCTACGACACCTTTCTTTAAATTATATTCGTTGTAATAACTTTGTATAATTGTGTATAAGTATATTATCTCTCGGTGGGAGCATTATTGTAATGCTTTCTTCTACTCTATTTACACAAAAAAAAACTGTGTGAAAACCGCTTGGAAATCATTTTAGTTACTAAAATAAAATTAAAAACTACTAGGTACACC
This sequence comes from Eurema hecabe, assembly GCA_026213755.1. Classification (NCBI taxonomy): domain Eukaryota; kingdom Metazoa; phylum Arthropoda; class Insecta; order Lepidoptera; family Pieridae; genus Terias; species Terias hecabe. Next base: position 4,190,523 of record JADANM010001663.1, on the reverse strand, counting down.
ATCGTAACTTTAGTATTTTCAAGTTTATTTTGAACAGACAACAGTTTTCGTTATAACCTTTAGAATGAAGATGAGTATATTGTTCTTATTATTAGACGCACGCTCACTCAAATAAAATTGCAAGTCATCGTCATATGAAAAATAATAGTTATACAAATCTGTGTGTCATTTGTTGACCTATGCCGTGATCTCACAATTGTGAGACTATGTACGACTAACGGAATCGAGAGACCGTTCCCTTTGTGGAGCACGATAAGACCGCTGATAACGGCTAGATAACGGATATTCAAGAGGAATAGCTATATTAAAAATCGTTATTGAATATTTACCAAAGGCTATCTGACTAAAGCTTTGTTCATATATGCAGACTAATGTCTGCTTACATTTTATTTCCAAATTAATTGTTCTTCAGCATTTCCGTAATTTCATAACTAGTTGAGAAGAAGAAAATGTATTTAAATTAAACAATAAATAGCACACTATAGGGTATTAAATGTTACGTAACAGTAACAAAATAATGACATGTAATTACTGCATGTGTCTTTTATCGTTGCTGAACATTCTTCCTGTTTTGAGTTATAATACCAATGGTTCTTATTATTAGCGTAGGTACGTCTCCTTTTTCTAAATATATTTATGCGTACGTACACTAAAAATAGTTTTCGGTAAAAAGTGAGAAGTGTCAAACGAAAAAATAAATAAAAACAAAAGACTCGCGTAAAAAGTACTCGAGATTGTTGGGAATGTCATTTATTCATAAAATCGACTTTGCATTATCCTATCTTATAGGTTGAACAACCTCTCGACAAAATAAAGTATTAATGATAATGTTTGCTATATAATGCTCACTGTTAGTAATGTTATACTTTACAGGTCGGGTGCCCACAACCATTTACACGAAGTATTTCCGAGCAGGAGGCAGTTGGCCATTTTTAATATTTACATTGATTTTTATTCTCATCGCACAAATAGTTACATCATTCAGCGACCTCTGGCTTACTCAATGGTAATGATACATATAATATCATGCCATCATGATATCTTATATTGTTTAATAAACAAAAAATGTGACTTGCAATTTTGTTGAATTCGTAAAAACATGCTGATTAGCATATTGAAATTTTAGGATGAACGACGTCGAAGCGACGTATAAACCGGACGTGTTGACGCACAATGTCACAGCCCTATCAAACCCCGGCGACGCAAACGACACGCTGTCCGTCGTGAGCGATGCCACGGAGCCCTCGCCCCTTTTAGTCGCCACAGATACTCCTACTACTACACTAAACCCAAATCTAACTGTAATCGGTACTATAATGAAGACCGCTATAACGATGCAAAACATCACGACGCACGAACACTTCGATCATTCCTTTTACATTTACATATGGGCCGCTGCAATATTGGGATGCATTCTGTTCACGACGGGAAGGTATGCACTTTCAAATGCTAATGTAATAAATCAATGCTTGATTTATAACATCCTTTATAATTATTATAATAAATAGATATGCAATGATAAGTAACATTGAATGCTAATTTTGTTCAATTAGCCTTCTTATAGAGACAGGTGTTCTTCTAACTATTGTTTACAATCGGTGTACCAAAAAGCGTTTGCTGCTTTTTTATAATTATATTAATTACCTGTTCACACAATGATGAACTCGATCTTCTTAAATATTTATTTTATAAACGTTTGTGTAGTATGTAGATATATTTAGCAGGTAGATAAAATTTACGACACGCTTAAGTAAATATTTCTCTACTCGATACGTCACTATTGTATAATTGTTACCTTTCATGTTTCATGTCAAGACAAACTACAATACATTATATCTATAATTGTGTTTAACCTATAACAGACTATTAAGCAGAACTAATTTGAAAACAAAAAAGTGAAATATTTTGACGTAAAAAATTATCTTTTTTAGGTCTCTGGTGTTCCTATTAGTGTGTATGCGCAGTTCTATAAAGCTTCACAATCAAATGTTCAGTAACATAATGTCGACAACGATGCGGTTCTTCGACACGAACCCGTCCGGTCGTATCCTCAATCGTTTCTCGAAGGACATGGGAGTCGTCGACGAGACGATGCCCAAAATGTTCTTAGACAGTATACAGGTTGGTATTATTTTTAAATTTATGGGATAAATTCAGTTGTTAAAATTTTTTTTTCCGACTATTAAACCAAACTGTTTAGCATTACCGTACGCGTATATACGCGTACCTATTAGTGCAAATTGTAATCCTTACCAAAGAGAAAGTTGCGAAAGTTTGTGAGGTCAAATGGATGTTTGCAACACTTTCGTTCAAAAACTACCGAATCGATTGAGCCGAATTGTTACAAGCAGAAAGGACACTTTTTATGTTTTTTTTCGGCTCTTGATACGAGTCCAGTGAAATGGTTGTAGGAGTGTAACGGAGCAATACGTGAGCACACGCGGTGCAATTGCAGGTGTTCATGGTGATGGCGGGCATCATCGTGATGGTGGCGATCGTGAGCCCGTACATGCTGCTGACGACGCTGGTGTGCGGCGCGCTCATGTACGCGTGGACGCTCGTGTTCCTCGCCACCTCGCAGGCCATCAAGCGGTAACTCCTTAATAATAATAAAGCCTTTTATTCGGACAAATATACAATGTCTGTTATATCAAATTTTATTATTTTCTTTTGAATGTCCGTTTGCCAATTGGCAAAGGCCTCCTCCAACTATTTTTTGCCGCTTTCCCTTTGTGTTGATTCTGTGTCGTTGGGGGGTTGTAGTCATTTTCTCCCACGAGGACCAGTCGGCTTGGTCGAAAGGACCGAGCATTTTCTATCGTTATAGAGTTATAAAGAATTACGTTAAAAAGAGTTTAGGTACAATGGATTTGTTTTTGGAACATTCTTCGTCGTATCTACAAATTTACCACCCACAAACCTTTTGTTACCATTGAAAATATAACATTCGATTGACAAAGAAAGGAATATATTTATTGATTGTCTATACTAATATTATAAAGAGGAAAACTTTGTTTGTTTGTTTGTTTGTAATGAATAGGCTCAAAAACTACTGGACCGATTTCAAAAATTCTTTCACTATTCGAAAGCTACATTATCCACGAGTAACATAGACTAAATTTTATTTTGGAAATAAATAGGGTTCCGTAATATATTTGGGTTTTTCGGACACAAGGTGTAAAAAATCAACCAGAAAAGTTACTTATTTTGCGTACGCTGCCTAAACTATAAAAGACAGAACTATGAAATGTTCTAATTAGTTGTAGATCTTATAAAAATCTACAAAAAACTCCGCGACACACTATACCTATCTATGTCGAGTGAGGCACAACAACAATTTTTTAATTCAAAAATCTTGAATTTTTTTGGACTACTTTTAAACGCATTTATTTTACTCATTCTATTAATCCTTATCAAAATAATTTATTTCATCATTAAGTACAGTTAATGTAGATGATATTTGGTTCTTGAATGATTAAAATTGGATGTTTAGTTTCGAAGTTATGGCGAAATTAAAATATCACGATTTCTGCTGCACGGCCCGTTGCGAAGTGAGCGTCACCAAGGCGGGGGTGCGCGTGCGGGAGGGGAGTTTAGATCTATGAGTAATACACTATATGCGTTTAAGCTCTGATATCGCGTAATATAAAAGTGTTCCTATTATGTAACCGTTGTAATACTCTAAAATACCCGTGCTGAGCCGGGGCGGGCTGCTAGTTGTAGAATATAATGATACCTTGACCTAGGTATCTAATCCAGAATCCAGATCTAAACTGATAGTTTATCCGATATTTATGTTCATATTAGGTAAGATTTTAAGTAAGTCTTTGTAAGAGTTTATTAATGTTATATAGAGAAAACATGATAGTATTTTGTACATATGTGTAGGCAGACTGATTAATTATACTTAGCCAAAAATTAGCTTCCCAATAAACAAAACCGAAACGAGAATGTTAAAGAATTCGTCTTGCCTCTTCTATTCGATTGAGCAGCTGTTGAATGTTCAAACATCTTATTATCTTAACAATACAAATATAAGAATTTCCAATGCATTATATCCATTATTGGAATTTAATGGCTTTATAATTGAATCATAAAATGTATCTATTTATAAGTAATAATAACAAGAAAAAGTATTTAATATGTATATAAGCTATTACAACTACATTAACTGTGTAAAAGCATCATAATAATCTTTTAAGTTATATAGCGTCGTAAATTTAATCAGCAGTTTTATTGTTGAAAAACGTTGCTTTTATGTTCGGTACATGATAGTACAATGTGCCGTATAGATACTTATAAGTATGTAAAAATTACTTCAGTTTATTTTTAATTTAAGGGTTTCGATGTGTACGTTTCGGAACCCTTATAGTTTTGTCAAGTTCGCTACCGGCCCTGGTCTACAGATAGTTAATTAAAAACATCTTAATAGTAGCTAAAACAATTTTTGACAGGGGTATTAGCGGGATTATCCAACAGTCATAAACTAAAAAGTAAATACTTCTATATCCATCTATTTCGACTGTAAACAATCGTAGATAAATCATCTTTACATCTGCGAGAATTTATTGTAACATAGGTAAAGACAAAAATACCGATTAAAAGTTGCACAAGTCTTAATAACCAATTAATTAAAACAATTCTCGGCTGTCAATTGACATACAAATACTACCAACACTGTTTTCCTGTACTTATTACATATTATTTGTTTTGTCACATAACATCGTTATGATTTTGCGTCGTTAAATTTAAAGTCTCCCTTTACACTTAGGTGATGATCTTTAAACGAAACAATTTTAGTATAGATAACATAAGTTGGGTTCTCACATACCGTGCCCATTGCCCGTGTCACAATAGCTTAAAAAAATAATAGATTTTTTTATATCAACTCGAGTATGCACTATTATTAAAGTGACCAAACGTCCCGTTTTGACCGGGACGCAAAATTGTCTCGATTTGTGAAACAGCGCGAAATTTGTTATAGTGAATACTAATTTCACTAAGTTACAATTATTCTGAATAAAGAAAATTAAAAGTTGTGTTTATTTCTACCTGAAGGCTAGATGTTGGTGTTTAAATTTGAATTTTAAACAATTTTTTTAGAATTGTAGCCAAATTAGGCAAAATTTAGAGAGGGTTTTTGATTTCGCGATAATAAGAAATATTAATTTACGTCACTTTAAATCGATATTTACATTCTTAAAAAACTGTTTAAAATTTGAATTACTCGCCAGACCCTTACGTTTAACCTGAAGCATTTAAAGTAAAAAAAGGTAACTTTAACTATTATTGACTTTTGAAATAGGTTGAGTGTATCGATGTGTGTGTGTATGTGCAGGGTGGAGGGCGTGACGCGCAGCCCGGTGTTCTCGCACGTGTCGGCGAGCCTGGCCGGCATCACCACGGTGCGCGCGTGCGGCGCGCAGGCGCTGCTGCGCGTGCAGTTCGACGACAAGCAGGACGTGCACACCGCCTCCTGGTAACTACCCATCCCTGCTTTCCCTACTAATGTGCGAAGGTAACTCTCTCTGTTTGTCTGTTACCCTTTCGCGCCAAAACTACTGAACGGATTGTAATGAAATTTGGTACACAGATGGCCTAGAGCCTGAGAAAAGGCATAAGCTACATTTTAACTGGAAGAAAGGGTTGTAAGGGTCAAACTTTATATCCTTTTATATATAGTAAGTCCACGCGGAAGGAGTCGCGGGCAACAGCTAGCATTCTATATACTTACTTTTCAATAAAAACAATGTTCAATATCTGTACTAACTACTAGATGGGTACCACACAAAACGGTAGATATATTTAATAGTACAGTGTTTAGCGTAGTGTTAGATTATGTCATAATGAGATTAGCAAACTACAAAAAAGAAAAAAAACTAACATCTAAATTTTAGTTCAAAATCTAAATTTATACATAGAAAGTATCGCGATTAAACGGAACAAAAATTTAAAACCTTATAAAAAAATAAACCTGATAAAAATTCTGTGTAGATAAGTTAGCTTTTCTTATATTGTGTTCTATATTTAAATGATAGCTTACACGTATATTGTTGGTTAAGAAACTAGTTATTACTCTGACTCATGTGGTAGACGAGCACTATCGCTTGTAAACAGTAATTGACTTTCCGGGTTTGTTACCCGCCACAAAAATAAACTACAAAGAGTAGCCGTTGCTCAACTAAAAAAAATGTTTACGCAAACATTATTCTTCTAACCGTTTTCCAAATCACGTTATAATATATCTAACATATTATTATTTTTAAAGGTATTTGACTCTGATCACCAACACCACCTTCTCAATATACCTAAGTTTGATGTCGGCTTCGTACGTCATCATCGTCGCTTACACATTCTTGCTAGGCGACGACGGTAAGAACAAAATCGTAATCAACTATATTTCACGATTTATTAAGTCTACAATAATTAGTCATCTACATATACGAACAAAATTTCAGGGACCACTAAGTCTGGAAACGTCGGGCTAGCGCTGAGTCAAGGGTTGATCCTGGTGAACATGATGCAGCACGGCATCCGGCAGACGACGGAGGCGATATCGCAGATGATCAGCGTGGAGCGCGTGATCCAGTACACGAAGCTGCCGCGCGAGAAGCTGGAGGGCATCTCGCCGCCGCTCGAGTGGCCGCAGCGCGCGCGCCTCGTGTTCAAGGACCTCTACCTGCGCTACGACCAGGAGAGCGAACCCGTGCTCAAGAATCTGAACGTCGTCATCGAGAGCGGTTGGAAGGTGTGTAGTGTTTGTCTATCCGAATGGTGGTCTTTAAAGAAATATTGCTATGTACCGGCAATATCCCGGTATTGCCCCGAGAACGGGAACTGCGCGGTAAAACCGAGGAGAGTAGCTAGATTTTTTTTTAAGATAAAAAAGTAAATTTTATTAAGAAGTCTCACGCAATATTCTTTATTTATAATTTAGCAAACTTCAAACTTTTAAATTGGTCGTAATATGTAATTAATTGTACCACTAGTTACAATCAAAAGTATGTGTCGCGTACCCAGGTGGGCGTGGTGGGGCGCACGGGCGCGGGCAAGTCGTCGCTGATCGCGGCGCTGTTCCGCCTCGCGCCCACGGACGGACACGTCTACATCGACGACCTCGACACGGCCGACGTCGCGCTCAAGGTACCTTTCTCACTTGCACTAAACCACCTTATAATACCTGACTCCTGAGGGCCGCAACACATGCACGTCCACGCTTTTCTATAAGAACACCTTTAATAACCTATCTAGTATCATTTTATTTTATGTTATATTTTTCAACCGTCCATAAAAAAAACGTAACACTTAGGTACTTGCCCTCTTTATTTTAAGTTAATTTAAGGAAAACGAAAATTTTAATTGTTAGATAAAAACATGTTAATTATACAGTACCTACCTATAATTGTTTGCAATTGCATAATATTTCGCATTACTATTAGACACATTTTATTCCTCTTCCAAATAGAGTACATAAATGAATAGAATAATTTAATAATATAAATTTAATTAATACGCATAATGTAATTACGTCATGATTACAAGGTCAGTGGGTTGAGATAAAGTGTAATGTACTCGTGGCCTGGTCCAATTTTGCTCATGATGTATTGTTACATTGTCTTGATAAAGGACCAAGAGACAGAATGTGATTTAGTGCTTAATAAGTATGTCACAAAACCATCGCTAGTATAAGAATAATACCACAGTTTTATTCCGTAGTGGCTAAACTCAAGTTTTTAATTTGAAAATAATTTTGAATATTCATGTTTGATACAGGAATTGCGATCGAAAATTTCGATTATTCCACAAGAACCCGTGCTTTTCTCTGCCAGCCTTCGATACAATCTGGATCCCTTCGACAAATACTCCGATGCAGATATATGGAAGGCATTAGAACAGGTTAGTTTAACGGTTTCTTTTTATAGAGATACAACCAAGGAATCGATGTGTAAGATAAACTGAATCTGTATATTATACTCTCTGTTCAGTAGATGTTATTGTAAAGTATATGATACGATCTACTTAATTATTGAAAATAGAAATTTTAATTAATACTTTCCAAAGAAGTCGCGTCGATAAACTTCTCCATGCCTTATCAATTACTTCGAAATGACCTCAAGAAATGCATATAAAGAGCTCTTATGTTGAGTTGCATCAGATTGAATTATACGGTTATACAAATAGTAGTATCTAAGACGCAAATCAACACGAGTTTGTAGACATATGCTTATATAGACCGACTATAACCGATCACAAGTATTTTCTTCGTCGATAACAAATAGCGCCCTAATTTCCCCAAACTAGATTCTACATAATTTGTGTTTCAGTACAGTGTATTTTTCTTATTATTACAATTACCACTCGCTTTACGCCACTAAGAATATATAAATTTACAGGTATTATTAATTGATACTCACACTTTTTATATGTTAAAACTTTCTTATTTATATTGCGACCGTGTAGAGTATAAATGATAAATAATTAATTGTTCAATGACTACAAGACTGTTATAATGTCGAGTTACTTAGGCAAAATCAATAAACTACAAAAATAGGGTGCGGCCGTGTCGTGGATACGAATTTGTAATGTAATTACGAACCTATATGCTAATAGCTACTACATACTGTTATATGAAACCAAGTGACTCTTTCTATGTGTGTATATTGTAATGGTTGTTTTGTTATATACATTAATTACTATCGTTTTTATATTAAAAGAGCAGTTTCTTGCCGGTTCTTTGTAGAAATTGGCTTCCGAGCCGGTGGTACATGATTTTGTAAAACAATAAAAATTCCAAAGGGTCACTATATGTAGCCTAGTTGAATAAAGATATATTTTACTTTAACTTTGAAATAAAAAACGAATTTAAACTTTTACTCAAGTAATTACATTTTAACCGACTTTAAAATAGGCGGATAGGCCGTATGTATGCTTTTTAATGAGTGTTATGCGTCATTCACTATTAAAAAGGCAATATCCATACTAATATTATAAATGCGTAAGTAACTCTGTCTGTCTGTCTGTCTGTCTGTTACGCTTTCACGCCAAAACTACTGAACCGATTGTAATGAAATTTGGTACACAGATGGTCTAGAGCCTGAGATAAAACATAGGCTACTTTTTAACTAAAAAAGCGGTTATAAGGGGGAGAAAGGGGAAGTTAAAGTTTATATGAAAGTCCACGCGGACGGAGTCGCGGGCAACAGCTAGTAATATAATAAAGAAGCATTGAGAGCGAGACGGTTAACTGTTCGGGACAGGTGGAGTTAAAGCACAACGTGACGTCTCTGTCGGCGGGCGTGGAGGCGGGCGGCACCAACTTCAGCGCGGGCCAGCGCCAACTGCTGTGCCTGGCGCGCGCCGCGCTCGCCAACAACAAGCTCATGGTGCTCGACGAGGCCACCGCCAACGTCGACCCCAAGTTCGTGATCCTTTTGCTACCTACATTAATGCTAAGTCTAGTACCTATACATTATTATTAACCACTACAATTTCAAATAAAAACTGTCCTTTGTTATCCAGGTTGAAGTATAGAACTATAGAATAATTTTCAAAATCGAAAAGTAATTTACAAGGAACAGTTACAGATATGCTTTCTCTTTGATGATGAAAATGAATTTGCTTCTTATAAAGGTTTTTTGCTCATTATGGGGTTGTTCTGGGTTACTATTTAATTTGTATAGTAATCCAGATAATAATCTCTAAATTCTTGAAGATATACATTTCTGATTTTCACAATCTATGCTCAATTACAAAATTAAGAAGTAAATTGCGCTAGCCCATAAAATAAGTTAATTAAATACACGACATTAGAATAAATAAAAACTGTGTGTAATAGTTTTATTAAAAACGTTTTCTTTTTCAGCACGGACGCGTTGATTCAAAAATCAATCCGAAAGCACTTTGTGGACTGCACAGTCGTTACTGTGGCACATCGTTTACACACGGTTGCCGATTCTGACCGCGTTATTGTAAGTTTGTCAAATGATTTCTCTTCCAATTTTAATACTTTTAATGTTTCTTTAAAGTACTCAATAAAAAAAATGTTGACAGGTAATGGAGGCCGGACAAATAATAGAATGTGGCCACCCTCATGAATTGCTGCAGAAAGAAGAGGGTCCTTTTACAAAGATGGTGAAACAGCTAGGGGCTGCCTCAGAACAAAGTCTGCGCGACCTAGCACAGAAAGCTTACTTGGAACACATCAAATATGTGGACTCTGACGACCAACAAATTGCATAGCACGTCGTTGACATCATAAACTTAATAGAAATGGCAATGAGATAGTAATTAAATATTATACAGCATTTAGTATTGAATACTGGTAGATATAGAGTTGATATTTATTGTATTTGAGATTAATATATTAGTTGTAAGATTTATTTTCTTCTAATGATAAGTAATACAAAGACAAATTATATAAAATACTTAATAAGTGAAAGTAGGACTGCCTTTTCTTTGTGATGATAATCTTCAAAATGTTTATAATGTTAAATGTGAAACTTGTCACAAATAATTTTGTATGTACTTATATAAATACTTAAAAAGGCACTTGTACTTTGTTTTAAAATTGTGACGATAATTAATTATAATGTTTAATAGTTATAAACTCGAATGATAAGATACATTTTTAAAGTTGACATGATATATTATAAAATAATAAATTGCCTGCTGGTAGAAACATTTTATTAAATAAGACTTAAATGTGCCTGATTCATATTTAATCGTAAATACATATACTGTACTTATTTGAAAACAATAAAGACTTATAATATTTTCTGTACTATTTATTATATAAATAAGTGTGGTAATATTTGTACTAATTATTGATTAAGTGTTATTCTAAATATAATTTAAATGCTTCACTGAATGTTTTATTATTAAGTTTAAAAACCTTTTTTTTTGACAATATTAAGAAAAGAAATCAAAATAAAAATTAATCAAATTCATATACATCTTAGTCATTTTAAGAAGGTACTAAAAGAAAAATTATATCACTAGCAAAAAATCAAAACAAACCAATTCAATAAAAATCATTATTATTTTATAAAAAAGAACCTTCTATTTTATTATTATTAAAAAGAAGTTGGTTTTATAAAAAGCAATAGTCATAGTCATAGTACTTAACACATAGATCTAGAATTTAAATATTTTTATTACAACATAAAAGTAAAAAAGAGAATTGGATAATAATAAGGTAAGTAAGGTAAAGTAATCCAATTTGATCTACTACAATAAATACATAAATGATTCTTTTAAATTAATTCTACTTTACCATTCTTGACCAGATCAGCTATAAATTTGTATTGCAATATATGTTGCGATCCCTCTGCAAGAAAATAAATAAATATGTATACCATTATATAGCATTTTATTTAAAAACATTGCACAAATGAATTTATACGCTTTCAGTCAAAAAATAAAAACATACCTTCTAAATCTATTTCTTCATCTTGATCGCCAAATAAATCTTCTAAAACTATACCATTTACTGTTTCATTTGCTTTTAAAAATACATGTGATTGTAAATTTGGTGTAATTGCCATTTTATTTAACTCAAATGATTGCATATTACTGGAAACACGATTCAGTACTGTTTTCTTTAAGTGATGTTCCATATTTTGCAGATATTCCTGAGCATACTTATATTCAGAAGGTGTCAAATAACTAATGCCTGACTCTATCCGTTGTTTTTCCTCATTAACAATTGTAATACAATATTTTTCTATTTTATCTAATCTAGTTTTAAGGTAATTACATATAATATATTTTATTCGATTTAATTCCATTTTATGTATTGATGCTCGCAAATCTGTCTTTGGAAGTTTGTTTATATTGTGTTCCATGTGCTGTATTTGTCCCAACATACATTCTACCATATCATTACGATGTGGAAGAATTTCGGGAGAAAGTCTTTCGTTTTGCCAAGAGCTTTTTAAAGTATTTAAAACAGTTTCAGCCGTTATCTCCTCTTCTTCATCACTTAGAACTATATCTTCTGTATCCATCTCATGAAAATGAATATTTAATTGTTTTTTGTAACATTTAAATTTCTCCTCTCATATAAATACTACAATATGATATAATATTAAATTATGTTTTAATATAATTTTTATTAGTAGTAGTAAGTACAAAATACAAATAAAATTAAACATGAAGGTTCAAGAATCAAGCCTCAAAACAATCTATCAAACTTCTAAGTCATTAAAAGTGACAGTGACAGTTCACAGTAGTCAGTAACTATTTTTTTCGGATTCGCAAGATTAGAATTTGGATTGGGTCGATGTTTGGCTGTGGTATTGAATGCACGTGTTGCTAATTCATCATCATCATCATCATCTCAGCCTATCCCTGTCCACTGCTGGACGTAGGCCTCATTCAGGGTGCGCCAAAGCTCCCGGTGTTGCTAATTGCCATAGCCAAATATCGACCCTCAAACTTGTATTATCTATGCTCAACTAAACATTGGCGAAATTGTGGTAACGCAGCACCGCCATTAAACCAAGAAGAAGAAGTAGAAGTTTTAACATCACTCGTTATACAGAAGCTTAACTTAAGTAGTGAAGTACCGTAAAACGGGGTGAATAAGGACTCAGGGGTGAATAGAGTCAAATCGAGGAATCTAGTTTCGAAGCCAAAAAATTAAAGAACAAACACTTCCAATTTCTACTTTTTTTTTCTTCTAAAAGTAAAATATATTATCTTCTAACTCTCAACACAGAAGCGTTGTAAAGTTAGTAAAAGGTGTCGAAAATCTTATCCTACTACTATTATAAAGGCGAAAGTTTGTAAGTATGGATGTATGGATGTATGGATGTATGGATGTATGGATGTATGGATGTTTGTTACTATTTCACGTAAAAACTACTGAATGGATTTGAATGATTTAACACATAGGCTACAATTTTTGAGGATTATAAGGGAGGAAAGGGAGGGTCACAGTTTATATGAAAGTCCACGCGAACGGAGTCGCGGGCAATAGCTAGTTTCAAATAATACTGTAGATTTGAGATTGCGGTATTGTCCCTTAAGTTGCCCCTTTTTGGAAATTCAAGTGTTTTTTTGTCAACGTGTGGAGTTAGTCAACGATGTTAATATCTTTAAGAAGCTACACAAAAAGAGGTACATCTAGATTTTACATAGATTTTGTTTAAAATCGTTTTCTTTAAAACCTCTGGGATTGTTTATTTTTTTGAGGTGAATGAATACGGTAACGGGGTGACAAGGGACTGCTAAAGTACAAATAGAATCGCCTATAGGTACTTGGTAAATATGAAAGTTGATAAGGAACGGTAAAGTTTGAATAGGGTCAGGGCTGCTACTATTGCTGCTGCTATTTCACTTTTTATTAATATAAGGCATTTTCAATATATTACAATATATGGGTCTTCGTTGTTTTATGCATTACATGTATTAATCTTTTAGCAGAAGGTAATTAGTTCTTTTTTTAAATAGGAAAGAGACAACCCTACTAGTTTTTCCCAAGTTACCCATGTCTCGTTCCAGGTCACCCCACTTCAAACATGAATAGTGACAGCCTATATTTTTGGTAAAATATCTAAATTTAAACTAATACTGGTGATATTTTTAACATTAACGTAAAGTATTAACTGCCGGAAACCCTTGGAAAGAGTTATCAATATTGCATTCGTCCTACAACATCGATTAATTTCAGTGAGAAGTTCGATTTTGTGCCTATTCACCCCGTTTTACGGTACCAATCAGTTTTTACTTATAATTATATTAACTTTACGTTCGTTTACCAAAAAATAAAAGATGTTTGCATTTTGTTTATTTGTTTTATATGTATAATAAAAATTGTAGTTTTATACTTAGTATTTAAAATATTACATAACATAATAATCCTGCTAGGATAATCATTAAATAAAAATATAAGAATATTTGAAACTTGAGAAAATATGTAAGTCTTAACTTAACTCATACTTAAAACTAAAATTTATCGCTCTTATCTTCTGCTAAAATCCCAGAAAAGTCTATTTCACTATCGTCATTTTCTATAAATGTTTTTGTTTTAAATGTTGTTTTGTCATTTGCTGATTTTAGCTGTTCGCGATTTCGAGATGATATATTTTCACTGTCATCCAATATAGAGCTACCTAAGCTTGTGTTACTACCACCTAAGCTGGTACGCACTAGAGGGACGGGTAGAACATCGACACTACCTGCTAAAACTGTACTAGGAGTTTGGATTCTGCGAGACATTTGCGATTCAATGGCCTGTTTTAATTCAGCTATCTTTGGACTAGTTCGCGTAGAAACTCGAATGGTCGATTTCTTAATGTTTTCATTCTCTATGCTGTAAATTATAGATATTTTCTGTTATAACTTATATGTTGCATTAAAATAATATTTAAAAACATTTATTAGAATTTAAGGTTAAGTTTTTACCTAGATGGATCCCATTCTTCAGTATCTAAATTATATATTCCTAGTGTATATTTATCAGTGTCTTCACTATTCTCTGCTAAGCTTTGAGAGGGAGTAGCACTAACGGATTTCATTTGTATGGCATCCATATCGAACAATACTTTCTTCTTATTTAGAGAAGTTGTCGAAGATGCATTTTTTAAAACACTCTTAGTTTGTTTTAGACTTATGTTTTCTTCAGAAAATGCTTTTCTGGGTGTTGTTTCTAGTAAAGATTCTACGTTATCGCTGCTTTTATCTTGTATATCATGAATTTGTTGTTGTTTTTTTACACCAGTTTTTGCTTTTTGTTCATATGGTTTACGAATAGGAGACTTAATAATTTCATCTACTGATTTAGCTACACTATCTGTTGCTTTATTCATTTCTTCTTCACTTTCGATTTCTGATCCATTGCTCGAAGCATTTTCTTTATTTAATGTGTACTTATTTGTTGCTGAACTGGGAATCTTACCCTTGCCTTTTATTTCGTATGGACTAGATAGTTGGGTAGCCGTAGGTGATAAATCTTTGTCGTATGTTGGACTTAATTGCAACGCTTTTTTTGTACTATTAAATAAGGGTTTACTAGGGACATAATTTCTTCCATTTTTAATTATGTTTTTCTCGTTTGGTTTTACCAAAGATAGTGCTTTAGTTTTCACGTTAGACAAAACAGTTGATATGCTAAATGGTTTATTGCTGTTGTTGGGAGAATTAAAACGTGATTGTTTATCACTTAATTCATTCTTAACAACATTAGTTGTATTGGCGTTCAAATGAGTCTGAATTGAATGGTAAATTTTTTCTCTTGACGGATATTTCTGTAAATAAAAACACTTTTTAAAAAAATATATCCATCAGAATAATTACTAGTTACTAATTGGCAACGCAATGACAGATTTGTATAACAAATTGTGAAACAAACCAATTTCAGCTGTATTTAAATTTCATTTTGGATTGGGTATTCGTGTAATGTTCTTTGAAATCTATAATATTTTGTGAGGTGTCGAAAAGATTGTGTAAATGGTGTATATAAACCAAATGATTTTTATGATTTTGATATTGCGATGCTATAATGCGATTATGCGATAGAATGTTGTATTTTTAACAGAAAAAATAAAATTAAGGCCTTAAAAAATAAAATTAAGGGTTGTTGTTGCGGTCGGGGTTAAATAGTTAGTTTATATTCCAGCACCATTGAGGAAGCCAACATCGACAGTAGGCTCCAGTTTAGCCTAAAAAGACTTTGGTCGATTCGTGGTTTCCCTAGCAACAAAATATTTACTGTTTGTGTCCCTATATTTTCCTCACCTTCACTTTTAGTTCTTGCTGCTTTTGTAGAATGGTACGTTGTTTCTGAAATGTATGTTTCGGTAGTCTATTTTTTAATGGATCAACTCCCAGTTTAACTAAGCGTTGATTAACTTCTTCCGTAATTTTTGCTCTGACAACCTTAATAGGACTGAACAAATAATTTTATTAATGTTTTCTCTATAAGAGAAACTTATGAACTTTTATTCTTATAAAAAATACGTACCTTGCTGGTACAGACAAAGAACCATTTTCTTTTGGCAATGACTTCAATGTTTTCAATTTCCTTTTTATTTTCTTACTAGCATTACCTTTAGTTATATCGTGTGGTTTTATGTGATTTAAGTTTTGTTCTGATACAGATGTCACATCAGTTTGATTTCTTTTTAAATGAGGTATCCGATCATCTGCTTTTCGTCTCTTATGAGAATTGGGATCTTGTTTTGGTTTTGAGATGTTATTAGAGTCGTCGCTACAAGTGGACAAGTCAGATGAGCTTGTCTTCTCCATTGACAAAAGCTCTTGGGCTTTTTTTTGAAGTTTCTCAAGGGTCATTTTATCGGCTAAAGGTTTTCTTTCGTTAACAATATTTAATTTCACGTAATCTCCTTGGGTATTTGCTTCCTAAAAAAGGTAAATAAAAAAGTATAATAAAATATTTCTATTTCTTCAAAATTTCTTAAATGCTTCAAGTTATATAACCTGTAGTTTTTTATCCAGAAGTTCTTGTAATTTGCATGCCTTTTCTCTTTCTGCATTGGCAAGCGCTTTGTATTCTTGGACGTCTTTCGACATTTCATTTAATTTTTGTAATAATGTTTTGCATTCGTGCGATTGTATTTCGACTTTTTTTGCCCAACCAGAAATTTGAGTTTGTACTTCTTGTTTCCTTTCTTCTTCTATTTTTTCTTTAACCGATTTCTGTAAGTAATTGAAATTATAATATAATTATTAATTATATTATAATAATTTCAATAACTCAATTAATTATTAAACTACTATTTAAAACATTTATACATATTGTAATAAAATAGCTGTTACCGAGTCCAATAGGTCTTGCTTTAATTTCAATAGTTCATCTCCTTGCTGCTTTATTGTCATCTCTAACTTTTCGATAATGTGCGTGTCATTGCTCACTTTTTGATCCGAATTTTTTATTTCCTTTTTATCATCAATCATGCACATTAATTGTGTTTTTAACAATTGTAATTCATTTTTATATATACTAAATTCTTGATCTTTCCATTCTTGTATCTTTTCAAACACATCGCCTTGATCATGGGTAAGAACTTCCGCATCTTTCATTACCTTTATAGGAATGTTATCCGACTTATTAACACTAGAAGTAGTTTGTACATTTGGCTCTTCAATTTCATTAGCTTTATTTTTTTGTGTGATAAGATTTTCCATTTCTTTGAGCTTACATTTTAAATCGGCCACTTCACCTAGCAAGTCATTATTTTCATGGAGTTGAACGTTAGAACTGCGTTCTATATCTTTTTGTGGTGTCTCAGTTGCGGTCGGATGACGTCTTAAGATATGACTTTTCAGATAAAGCTGGTTTAAAAACACTTTTTCGCAAATATCACATTTATTTTTCTGTAATGTTTCCAAATGATTACTGGAAGGAAAAATATCTGTTTGGTTTTTAAGTGTATTTAGGATAAGTGTAGCTATATTCTCATTGCCATATGATATTGGGGGTCGAAGGTTTTGTTTGGATTTTCTTTTAACGCGTCGTATTTCATCTTCCTTTTCTCGTAAATTTCGTTTAGTTGCATCGAGCTCCTGTAAATATAAGCGTAAATTATGTTGAAAAGTGTTATAAGTGTTAGTGTAAGAAAATAAAATTAGCAACAGTTATATCACACCTGCGCTAGAGATGTTATTTCTTCGCGAAGAACATTAACGCTACGATCCAAATAGTGGCGACAAAATTGTTGATATTCAACGGCTAGTTGCGCTAATCTAAATATCTTGACAACGCCTTCATCCAAAATGCGCACGTCGAATTCAGATTCCAAAACACAATCTAGGATCTAAAATAATAATAAATTACACAAACTATTTTACTTCTTTAAGAGATTGTTTTTTGTGGGGATACCGTATTCTTATCCTCTTAAGAGCTTTTGCGTGAAAGATAACAATATTAATTACCCATATAACCATTTATACACATTCATACGTTCTCACAAAACTTTCGCTTTCGCACTTTAAAACTACACTTGCACATTCCGTTGTTCAAACATTGTAAGTTATTTCTGTTTGTTACTTACATCGTTAATATGTTGCTCTACTAGAACGAACTTTCTTTCTCGTATGAGGCTTTCAACATCTAGAAGTCCTAGAAAAGAAAAAAAAACTTTGTTTATAAATATGGCAAAAATAGAAAGATGTTAGTTATTATTGATTAAACCGCAAAAAACAGCTAATGTAGTTATTACAATTAAAACAATTTAAAAAAAATACTCACGTATTTTATTCCATTCTATGTGCACACGGGGACGATGTGTATTAAAAGCAAAACCAGCCTCTTCAGCTAACTTGGGGAAGTTGTGATATAATTCAAAAGAGGCTTTACAAGCCATTGCATTACAATAAACAAATGTCAAGAAATAACAAAGTGGACCTTTTTTAATTCTGTTAATATACAAAACATGCCCCAAGCACAAATTATATGATAATCCATAATCATGTATCTGTTGTTGAAACCAATATTTGTTTCTTTATTTTTGTTGCTACGCAACCGCTGTCTATGGGGAAGGATTGTATACTTTTTGGATGCTTAAATTTCACTTACGGGATTAAAAAGTAGGTCCAAAATATTTTTTTATAAAATGAAGATGATTTTATATTTTAAGGTTCGACGTCGGAGTTTTGGCGGGAATCGTGCGGCGTCTATATGTTATCTCGATTGAATATTCCTTTTTTGGTGCATAAAGTGATTTAATGTATGATTGTGAAGACGACTTGATGACGATTTTACTTGACATTGGCAAAAAGCTAAACGCTAATGCCATAATATATAAGAAAGAAAGAAAGAAAGAAAGGTTCGACGTCCTCTGCGGTGATGATTAAACTTTAACGACTTGAATATTTGTAATTTATTATTTCGAACATGTTTTATTTTCTGGTTACCATACATAAAGTTGAATTGTTGATTTAGTAATTGTTAATCAATGTTTGTTTTTAATTACAATTTTATTAAGAATAAAATGGTTAATGAATAATAATATCCAAGACTGGTAGACAAAAGAGAATAAAATAAATAAATTGATACATTTAAACACTGCTAATACATGATTAAATATTATTCTATTAATCTAGGTACCAAGTTATAGTCATAGTTTACCTTTGTATGTACTGTGCTAACTGTGTACTGTGTATAACTACTTATTTTGTACTAGCTGTCTTTATTAGTTTACTATATTGTTTAATAATAATATTCTTTTTCAATCTGTATTGAGAGATACGAATCAAATTGATGTTTAAATTGAACTGTTATTAAATATTTGAAGTTATAATAAGTAAGTATGTGATATGTGTACAGGTAAGGTTAAAATAAGACAAATAAATTGAATGTGGCCGTTCACCACGTTGCATGTAAATAATTTATTGGTCCAAGTTACAAAGCGTTTTTCATCGAATAGATCTGTCACAATTTCTAGTTTAGTCTAATAGGAGCAGTCTCACGGTAATTAGGGTGGTCTTGCGACATACATTTCATTTAACATTTTTTTGTATTTTTTTAAATGTCGCCGACCGATGATTTAAAGTAAGGTAAAATTAACGTGTGCAATGTTAAACTCGACACACAAAACGTGGACTCAAAATATGCAGGAATTAAAGGGACAAAACAAAAGTTACTACTGACATGGATATAAACAAAATTAATATGATAACATCCCGAATACTTTGTACAGCCCATGTTCTGTGTCCATGTTCACAACTTTGTACAATTATATAAAAAAAAATAGCAATAAGTTCGTTTCGGCAGAATCGTGTCCGAGCCATGGGTGGGTAGTCCGTGTGTCAGTTAGTTGTTCACGCAGATGGTTTTTCCTCGGTGCAAGCAGTGGCGGCAGATGCTACCGAGCCGCTCTCGTCAGGGGAGGGCTGGCACGCCAGTGCTGGGAACCTCTGGTATAGAGCCGCGCGGTATTTCGGA
This sequence comes from Eurema hecabe, assembly GCA_026213755.1. Taxonomy (NCBI): domain Eukaryota; kingdom Metazoa; phylum Arthropoda; class Insecta; order Lepidoptera; family Pieridae; genus Terias; species Terias hecabe. The sequence goes on along the minus strand of JADANM010001663.1, from coordinate 4,170,617 downwards.
TGGCTAGAACGAACAATCATATTAGTTATTGACAACAAACATAAGATTAGAAAATGATAATATGAGAGACATAAAGTGAAACCGAATTGAAATGTGGCTACATTTTCATATTGATCAAGCTTAGTTTGAATATTGTTTTGTCATGATTTTAATATTTTTGCCATGTGCTAGTTATGCAATTTTAAATTTAAACCAAATTAATATTTCTCACCTGATGCCATATACAATAGGATTGTACACGGCATTAGCTTTAGCGAACACGGAGCCCCAGATGGTAGCGAGGGGGCTGATTGGCATGGTCTCAAATACACCCGCGAAGTTGATCACCAGGTAGGGCGTCCACGCCATGAACCATAAGGAGATGGTCATCAAGGCAACCTTATAGATAAATACATAGATATATCAGTTTTTTCGTTAAGCTATTAATATTATAATATTTGAATGTACACATTTCGTTATTACGTATTCACCTTGGCCAGTTTGCACTCGGCGCTAGTGTTGGCATTTTCAGAGGACCTGAGAGAAGCAACATTCATTTTCTTAGCCTGTTCCCTCATTGCCTTCTCGTGAGCTGCTACAGCCTGAACGATGAAGAAGTAGGAGTAGATGATCATGAACAGAGGCAAGAAGTAGCACGCCACGGCGTACAAGATGATGTAGCTTCGGCTGATCCAATCCTTGCTCAGGTAGTCAGTGCCACAAGCGGTCATGTTACCCTCTGGTACATACCTGTTGTAATTTTTTAATGGTGATTGGTTAATTAATATAAACAATTCACATCTATTGTTTATGTGTCTTATGTTTGTTTTTTTACCTGCCCCAGCCCAGGATTGGTGCAACAGTCCATCCAAGAGAGAAAAGCCAGATTCCAAGGATGCGCAGAAGAGCCCCATTGATAGTCATGGGCTTGGCTGCAATACCCTTTACGATAACGTTGTATCGGTCGAAGGCAATTGCAGTCATGGTCCAAATTGAGACGCAACCGAAGAGTGACCCACCGCAAGCGTAGAATTGGCAAGCTAGCGGACCTGCATATTAAATAAAAATAAATAAGCATAATATTTCAAAATATGTGTATCGTAGTAAATAGGTAAAGGTTAAATTCTTACCAAAGACCCAGGTTTCATTGTAACAATTTATTATCATCGGTGGAGCCATCATTGCCATCATCAAGAAATCGGAGAAAGCCAAGTTTACGACCAGCAGATTTGAGGGCGTTTTCAGAGTCTGTAAGAAAATATTGATAAGTAGTATAAAATTTTATCGATGTATAAAGAGAACGAAGATGAAAATTTACTGCTTTGATACCACCATACCTTTGTCGTTGTGAAAATATAAACAACCATGCCATTGCCTGAGATTGAAATTATGGCCAACATGCAAATGGTAAACCCTAGAAGACCGTGCCATAGTGGGTTCAATGGTGGGAACTGATACCTGCAAAATAATATTTTGTTTGAATAGATCAAAATTTCACGAATTTTCAATGTATCATTAATTATAGGTTCATTTTTTACCAGTGTGCATCAATCAGGTGTAACATTTCAGGCAAGACCTTGTCGACCACAGTCTGGTTTGAGCTGTATGCCTCTGCATGACCGCCCCAAGACTGCATGGCGGCAACACCTGGTCCTGGGTCCATGCTAGTGATTGCCATTTTTACGAACTAAATTTCTTAATCTAAAAACTGAAAAGAAGAAAAATTATTTAACTCTGCTTGAATTATGACACCAATCTCACAATGGAACAAGAAAAGGACACCACGAAAAGCATTGAGCCTGATATAACTTGGTGACAAGATAAAAAAATTTAAAAGTGCAACCACTAAATGTTTTGGACTCACTAAAATGTCCTACGAGGAAGGGCGGGAAGGTGGGTCGCCCCGAGATGGTTATTACCAAAAATACTGAAGAAAATCGCTTCACGAACTACTCCAGTCTTTAGTTTAACCAATCTCCGGCGGTTGCTGAGGTTGTGATGCGGAGGCTACTCATATTTTGCCGTCTTCCCTTCGCTTTTATAAGAAAACAGCGAGGATTAACTCCACGACGTCACAAAAAATCAATATTCATAATTAGATATAAGTTAAGTCTAAGACGGTGAATACATTATCTACTTATTCTTACAACGTATTTACAGGGACTCATTTATAAGAACGTAATATTTTTTGTCGTAAAAGAATAATAAAGTTGTAGACATGTAAAACTGACTGATGTGCAAAGTGTAATTCTCAATCAACCAAATCTCACGAGGATGTACTCAATATGTCGATTAGACATTTCATTAACAAATTGATAAATTTGGTATGTCCTGAGTATTAAGTGGCAATGTCGCTATATCTTATTGCATAAAACTGAATAAATCATTCCAAAGACCTAATTTGTTTAAATACTTTGTATTTGTAAATTTTGTAAAATCGTAAAGTTCTCGTAGATGAAGTTGAGTGAAGAAAATTATTAGGTTTTAATTATTATATTTATATATATTAGTTTATAATGATTTCATCATAAGAAGATGTATAAAAACAGATTTATATGCTGAAGTTATGTTCGAAACTAATCAGGCAATTTTAAATATTTATTAGTACCTATAGCTGTAGATTTTTTGTTAGTATTGAATGAAGTGAGTCATATTCATACGATTTAGGTACATCTTAATTGAAAAGGTAGAAATTTAAAATAGGTGTGTTCCTTAGGAAATTATGCAAATACAGCCCTGCAAGTTTTCAAGTATCACCCTACTTATGTGTTGACCGGTATGGTTATGTAGGTATGAAGGTATTCTTGTTAACTGGATTATGGTTGTGGAAGAAATTCAATTTCAGTACTGAAGTTGTACCTGCCGTTAATAGACGCAATAGTCATCATACGTTGATGTTATAAATTAATCATCAATTACCACCCACATGAGGTTCCTTTAATTTGCACCTTGTATTTCGGTACTTCATGATTCTTGTTGTTCATTATTTTAATTTCGTTAATTAGGGGTATGACCATGATATATAGAATATGTTCTAGAAAATGTTGTAGATAAACTCAGGAGACTGTTATATTTCGTTGGTCATATTTTATTGCAATTGAACGTCATCTCAATCGTATTGTGTCCGCTGTTAAACAAAGCATATAAATAACATTTCCAGAACGGCTGGTGGTGCCACTGTAGTCAACTCACGTCATCCAACTTTTTTATGGTGTCAAAATAGTTAAATATGTAGTTAGTAATAATTATTGCTGTTTTCCATACATGAGGTTGGTGGACGTGGAGTAGGTACCTACTGAATTCACACTAAATATCATGCAAAGTTAATATTGTCTATGTACTCTTTTATGCCATGTTAATGAAAATTGATACAGAGAGTGTAGTTGTATATTATAGCCAATAACTTAATTCTTTTATCGCAAAAAGTTTTGGAGTAAAACTCAAAGTTTTACAAAATTTGAATTCCGAGAGGTTTGAGCACCAAACATCTCTACATAGTATACCTAATACAAAGTCGCTTTCTGTTCTGTCTCTATTTGTGCTTAGATCTTTAAACTACGCAATGTATTATTATAGTCATATATGCGTGCGAAGCCGGGACAGACCGCTAGTAAAAATATATGTTAAGAAAGAGACGGCCCAGTTATACCATTTGTTACTAGGAATCGGCTGAACTGATACCTATTAATTATTGCTGTCTGACAACTGGTATTATTTAAATTCCATATAATGATTCTTATTTTTTTATTTTATACGGTTCCGTGCCTAAAACTAATAGAACGGAACCATTACCCTGGAATATTCGATGTCTGTCCATTTTGCCAAACCCCTCTCAATAACGTATTGTTTAATTAAACCGTTTACGATCTACGTCTAGTGCCTTTAAGTCCTGTAAAATTTGTGAAGTGGTCATATACCGTACTTTGAAATTTGCCCGTTTAGCAGTTCTTTATCACTAACTAGCGACCCGCCCCTGCTTCGCACGGGTGCAACTACGAAATGTCCTCATACACAACGGTCACAGCTTTTTTGGCAAGCCGCGGTCGGTACGGCCACGGCGCCGCAACAACTACGTCTCTGCATTTTAAATTTGTAATAACTTCGGAACTAAGTATTCACTTAAATTACTTGCGGTAAAAAGCATATTGATCTATAATAAGTGCAAAATAAATGATTATTTAACGTACTTAATTGGATAAGGATTAATGCTGTATAGTTTAAAATCACTTCGTAAATAACCATTTATTAGTAAAGGATTAAAAATGGTTATGGTGGGTTATCCCTAAGAGATACATATGCCATCGCGGACTTTTTTGTAGAACTTTTTAAGGTGGACAATACTTTAGTACAGTATTTTGGTCTATCTCGTAGGGTTTAGCCAGCGTTTACAATATAAGCTCAAAAAAACGTTCTTATTTACATCACATTAGAAACCTCTGAATTTATCAGTATTTCTCAACTGTATTGTGCATGTATTATACATATCAACCTTCCTTAAGAATCACTCTATCTATTAAAAAAACTGTATCAAAATCCGTTGCGTAGTTTTAAAGATCTAAGCATACATAGGGACAGACAGACAGCGATAGCGACTTACTATGTAATGATGCCTAAAACATATGCGAATTATGTACGGACTGTTAAAAAAATACACGAATTTTATGTGTAAACGCGTTAATCTCAGAAACTACTGATTCTAATTGAAAAAATACTTTTTTGTTTGTTAGTCCATTTATCGAGGAAGGCAAAAATTATTTATATGTATTTGTGAACTTCCTTTGCGTGCGCTCCGTAAACAGTTCAAGATACGCAAAAACGATTTGTAAGAGAATTACCTTTTCCTGTTTAACTGATATAAAAACTCCGAGACAGTATGTATAAAATTCTCAATCTCACTCTCAAACAATTCTCACTCTCTATTAGCTTTTTATGGTAATCAAATTTGTACGTACAAGAAATTAGTTTACGATTAAGTTCTTTAATTATCATATTCTTTAAGCTATTTTTAGTAATCATACTAGAAATCAAAGACTTAGTCGCGCGCAACTATATTTATTTACACACCCTACATGAAATTCTGGTTTTTAAACGAAAATGCATGTGATTTCATCTTCGAGGCACGAATGCATTTTACGTTTAGTACCATCGACGTGCTTGTTTTACTTACAAGTGATATTGATCAACAATCAAATATAGCACAACAATGACTATTTAGAACACTTCAGGATTTATAAAGAATTTTTACAAGTTATAAAACTCGATCCTGATTTTTATATTCATGGATTAATATAACTCACAAAATTTAATGTAGGTTTCTACTTTCTTTAGACGAAGAATTCTCATTATGACAATATTACCAAATATTATGTTGAAAATACTCCTTTAGATAAATCTCATTAAAATTAAGTATGTAAGCTGGCACTGTAACTAAATATGCATAACCATTGAAGTAAGGTTTTAAATTAAATGAAAGAGTTTCCTTTTTGATCTTATTTTTATTGTGTATACATTTACGTCTCCTTCTTGGTTTCTGTCTTGCCACCACGGATTCTTCCAGTTCTGCGGGCGGCGATAAGACCGACCTTGCGACCAGCAGATGTTCCTCGCTTGACAGTCGAAGCCTTACCTGAAATAAAAATAATATTTAATATTTCATTATCCTTCTTTAAAAAACATTGAGGAATTTTAATATAAAAATGTAAAAATCCTGAAGTATTTTGAGTGTGATATTAAAATACATTTGAACTGGAAGGCCAGAAAACTGCAATACTTTTCAAATCCAAGTATAACTGAAATCATTCCTATTTGACAGTTCACCATACATATTTGTCTAAATAATATGAGGGCATTAAAAATATTCTGATTGTTGTAAATTTGTAATAACAAAAGGAACTTACCAATGTGTTGATGGTTACCACCTCCGTGAGGATGCTCCACAGGGTTCATGGACACACCTCGGACATATGGCCAGCAGTTACGCTTTACCTTGTATTTGTGGTATGCTCGGCCAGCCTTCAAGATGGGCTTGTCGATACGACCACCACCAGCAACAATGCCTGGAAAAATGCCTCTAATTAATAAAGCTTGTTTTATACTGAGCTTATAAAGATATTTGTTCAGTATCTTCAGAAAGAGCCTCTGTGTAATCATAAGATATTCAGAGTAGGTAAGTGAAAGTCATCATTTGCTGTTTTTTATCCAGATAGCAACAATCATATATCTCTACCTCTTTTATTTTCAAGAACAAATTCACATTTAATAAATCTAGACCAATTTGTTTAAACATAAAAAAATTACATCTGTATGTTGTTCAGTCATGAAATTTTTAAAAAAACTTCTAGCCTCTCTGTATGTTACTCTTACTTTCATTTTACAATCATTCTATTAATAAATAATTGTAAGCTATTGCTAATAACTACATTACAAGATTATTATTAAAATTATTATAACTTATATGCATTACTCACCAACCATTCCTCTATTGCTTGATGGCAAAACTTTTTTGGCTCCAGATGGCAGCTTTACCCTGGTACGCTTGGCATCAGGATTGTGACCAATAACTGTAGCAAAGTTTCCAGATGCACGAGCTAACCGACCTCGGTCACCCATCTTTTCTTCCAGGTTACATACAATTGTACCCTCGGGCATAGCTCCCACGGGCATAACATTTCCTGTAATTGTTTTCAATATTATAATATAGATTTGTTAAGATTTAAATGTAGATTTACTTATGTTGATAATGTCAGAAAGAGCCTCTTTGTAATCAAATCTATTGATCAGGGTAGGTAAGGTAGTCATCACATTAATGTAATAAGAACTATTTCAATACATACATAATAAATTAAAAAATAATGAATTTCAGTAGAAGCATATAGCATAAATTGGCAATGTACGTACCGACTTCCAATGTAGCTTTCTTTCCACAGTACACAAACTGTCCAGTGTACAGACCTTCAGGCGCAATAAACAGTTCCTTTCTGGTCTTGAACTTGTAGGGGTCACGGAAGTGAACAACCGCCAAAGGAGCACCACGGCCGGGATCGTGGATAATATCCTACAATAGAATAATAAAAATTATTGGTTAATACAAGTATCAGAAAATATATCAACAATAACCTATAGAACCTTATTATTTACTAACCTTTACAACACCCTTGATGTAGCCATGGCGTTCAGCATAGTCCAATGAACGAAGTTTGGGAGCACCTTTACGTTTCTTAGTATGCGATACGAAAACTGAACCGGCACCTTTACGCTGCGCACGAATCACACGACCCATGGTGTCGATTCAACCCTCACTGTAAATATTGGGCACCATAAATAAATAATATACGCATATTTAAATAGATGAATAAAAGCCATTATATATTTTACAAATAAAAAAGTAAAATTAAGCATTTTCAACATGATTTTTAAAGATACAAAATATATCTCAATTTTACGTACACACTCTTTGAGGGAAACTTTTGAAAGAACAATTTACTAATGACATTGACAGATTGTCAGGACAACCATCATTTAATTGTGCATAGATAAAATATTTAAGCCGGACAAACAATAAAAAATTATATACAAGAACTAAAATAAAATAAACTGTAATAATACAATAGTATGTAAAGTAGATGATACAGTGTATAATATAAATATAATTTCTGGTGAGTATCCCCAACTCAAATCATCACGTCTCGGAACTATACATATAGTATATGAGTACCAATTAGAATTGGTTACCAATTATTACTCATTTACGTAAAATATCTTAACGTTTTACTAATTATTTTAAAATTAAAACAATTTATTTTAATTAATGGATATTAAAAAAACAGTGGAAGTTAGTTAAACTCAAAAATTATGAATTTAATTCCTAAAATACAACGGAAGAAATTTTACAAAAATGGACAAATTAATATACTAGCAATATTATGACATAAGCAACTGTCAAATTTAGTTCCACTTGTTACCACCGGCGCCGTAGTTTGACTTGTTTTATGTTTTGTGTTATGTTATAATATGTAGATAGATTACAGAGTACTTCAGAAAACATACTTATAATAATTATAGTATATCTACTATACATATCTACTATACAAAGTTAAAGTCACGTTGCAAGCGGCGTGGACGATCTCAGGGCTTTTGGCTGACAGTCCATTTGTTAACTGTGTGCCACGATCGAGTTTGTGTTTCTTGTTTCTTCTATTTAATGTTACGACGTTAGTTAAGAATTTGCATAAGTTCTAGAATCTACATCAGTGGCGCTTAATTATCAGATGAAAAGTGAAAAATCCTACACCAGGGCTAAGTTTTAGTAACGTACTTTTGTAAAGAAGGACCTTGAAGTGATAATAAACATAGGTGCATTGTTTCCGTATGACTTCAAATAGTAATGTTTGTAACATTTATTTTGGACTAACAATTGAAAATTAAGAAAGTGACATAAGTGCATAAGACAAATGAGTTGTTTACTCTTACGGTTACTAAGTTTTTAAGCATTAATTAGTGTTGATAATTATTGCTATTGTTGAATGGTGAGTAAATTTTTATATAAATCATGAGATCAAATAGTTTAAATAGTCCAAGAAAATTTGAATTTTTGATATAATGTACTTTGAAAGATCCGTACACGATTAGTGAAAGTCTTTTTTAAATTCCACCCCAAGAACTTTAGAAAGAAAACAAAACTTGTTCAAAATTTTGGGGAAACAGTAAGTACTAGAAAAAATACCTTTAATCAAATTTTACATAAAAATTCATTTATATTGGCTATCCCAAACTGTTTTTTATAATATCTGATACAAAAACTGTTAAATTGTAATTGTTAATTGGAGTATTGTAAAATTATTCCTATCCAACATACATAAGAAGCTTAATGTATGGCGTACGTAATATTTTTCGTACTAAAATATTTTTATTTGTATAAATAAAAAACCGTAAATAATAACTAAATCAAGAAAAGTTTCATTTCCTTATGTCTTAGGACTTTTCAACTTATTACTGATTTAGCAATTTTATTATGAAATAATAAATAATTTAAGTTATTAAGAATGAATACCTTTTAAAATAAAGTTCCTCAAGTAACGATGGTACAAATGCTACAGTCATAATATAATAAATACCATTATCATTTACCAAGAACCTTAATTTTTTTCTTATGATTTAAATGAAAGGATAAACTGTTACATGTGCAAAGAAATAAAACAATTTAAAAATCTTAATATTTTTTCAGGTAGTAATGTTGACAACATAGTTGTCATGTCGGCTGCTGCAGAGACGCTGCCAGCGTCTAGCTCAAATAATCCTGGCTCCTCGCCAACTTCCACTCCTCCAATATGTCAACCAAACGGTAAACACACTGTACATTGGTTTCGGAAGGGCTTGCGTCTTCATGACAATCCTGCACTAAAAGAAGGTCTGGCAGATGCTGTAACATTTCGATGTGTTTTTATAATAGACCCATGGTTTGCAAGCTCTTCTAATGTTGGAATTAATAAGTGGAGGTATGTGTGTTTTATTGATATTTTATAAGTTAAATAATTTTGATAGTTATAAATTAATAATAATTGAGTATTTTACAGATTTCTCTTACAATGTTTGGAAGATCTAGATAGTAATTTAAGACGACTTAACTCTCGTCTCTTTGTGGTACGCGGCCAGCCCGCCGATGTCTTACCAAAACTCCTTTGTGAGTGGGGCACCACTGCTCTTACTTTCGAAGAAGATCCCGAACCTTATGGCAGAGTTCGAGATCATAATATCATGACAAAATGTCGCGAAGTCGGCATAAGTGTAATTTCACGCGTTTCTCACACCCTGTACAAACTGGACCAGTAAATATGCTTTTAATTTTAATAAAGCTATTTTTATAAGGTTTTTTATTTGAGTTAAATATTTTTGTTTATTTTATTATTATTTTCAGAATAATAGAGAGAAATGGTGGAAAAGCACCCTTGACGTATCATCAATTTCAAGCCTTGATCGCCAGCATGCCAGCCCCTCCTCCTGCAGAAGCTGCAATTTCGGTACAATCTCTCAATGGTGCTACGACGCCGGTATCCGTCGACCACGACGATCGGTTTGGAGTTCCCACTCTTGAAGAATTGGGTTTGTTATTAATAATTATTTCTTTACTTTTTCACTTATACCTTTATATATATATTTTGTATAGAGAGGGGGCAAATGAGCTGGTGCGTCACCTGAACCACCTGGAAAACAATAAACGTCATGTATAATGCGTTTTTCACTCTATCGATAGGAATAAGTCGTGGTTATAACTTATCATTGCAAAAAAAACACCGGAGGAAAGTTACGAAAGTCAACATCAAAAAATTGTGCAAGAAACGTTTGTGAAATGAGTTTGTATTGCCCCATAACAATTGAAATGGCTTCTATTGAAACGAAGTTACCTAGTAGCACTACCCACTTTATCTTGTTTACAGTATTTTTATGTACCTAAAGCAAGGATTCAACTAGCTTCCCTTACGTTCGATTTAATGAACAGTTCGGAGTTTTAAGTGAGCAATCATGCAGGTGATAGAATACCTGATTGATAAACTATGATCATATTGTTTTTTCCTTTATAATGCTATATACGATGATATATAATGAAGTTTTTAATAAATAGGGCATAGATGAATCTTATGTACAAATAACAATACATATATACAAGTTGGGTTGGAAAAATAAAAAAACAATGTAAACAAAAGGGGTGGCGCGCGGTCACGCGGCACTTGGCGTGGCGACTTCGGCAAACTTATTGCTAAGAAAGTATCTATAAGTATAATAACGCTTACGACATTCATCTGTCATTTAATCTATACTAATATTATAAAGAAGTAAAGTTTGTATTATTTGTTAAATTGTAAGGGGTAATCTCGGAATCTTCTGAACCGATTTTAAAAATTATTTCACCAATAGAAAACCACATTATTGCTTAGTGAGTTATATAAAAAACTGAAAAATATAAGGCTTTTACGTGGTAGTGCGTTTTGCAAAGTAAATCGGAGAAAAAACGGTCGAATGAAATCGTTTACCTTTACGAACGCTGCCTTAACTATGAAAAATATATTTTTGAGTTCAAGAGAAAAGATGTGGAGCTTGAAAATGCTTACAAAAAAGTCAACGACAGCATATGTTGTTCTTTTAAATTTAAGTTACAAAAATAAATAAAAAATATTAACATTATGCCCAACGAAGTGGTCGGGTCAGCTAGTAAAAAATAAAATAACATAGTCAATTCGCAAAACAAACACCTGCGATCAGAAAAAACGGATTAGTTTATGAATTTTTCATTAAAGGCCTATGTATTCTTTTGTTAATTCAGGTTTCGAAACTGAAGGTCTAAAGCCTCCAGTATGGATCGGTGGCGAGAATGAGGCACTGGCAAGATTAGAGCGACACCTTGAAAGGAAAGCATGGGTCGCTTCTTTTGGTCGGCCTAAAATGACGCCACAGTCTTTGTTAGCTAGCCAAACTGGATTATCGCCCTATTTAAGGTACTCTTCCTTCATCGGCACATTTGCATAAACCCTGTATGTATTTCACACGAGATTTATTTTCACTTATCATTTAAATCACGCAACATTATTAACATGTTATATACTATTAATAAATTATTGGTTAAAATAATTATTGGTTTTAGATTTGGTTGTCTCTCGACGCGTTTATTTTATTACCAATTAACAGAATTATACAAAAGAATCAAAAGAGTTCGCCCGCCCTTGTCACTCCATGGACAAATATTGTGGAGAGAATTTTTTTACTGCGCAGCGACAAGGAATCCAAATTTTGATAGAATGGTTGGTAATCCTATATGTGTACAAATTCCTTGGGAGAAAAACCAAAATGCTCTTGCAAAATGGGCAAATGTAAGTCATTAAAACTTTATTTTAAACTCCATAAAAAATTAAAGTAGAGTTTTTTCTTTAAACTACTCCAATGATATTATTATAATTAGATATGTTATAAGCACAAAATATTGAAGACGCAAAAACGGTGGCTGGTCTTAAGTTTATTTGCATTCACGCGCAACCGACTAAACTTACTATGTATGTCTTTTTTTTGTTGCTATCATTTATCTATTTTCCATCGTTTTGACTTATGCATGTGTGCTGCCGCTGCTGTGCGGAACATTTTTTTTTTCGATTGGTTTGTAGGTGTATAACATATCTATTAAATATAATATCATTGCACTACTCGGAATTTTAACTTAATCACAATAACAGGTACAATTATAATTTCTTACATCCCTACTAGTATTCTTAGTCCCTAAAAGTAAAAAGGCAAAAAGTCTTAAAATAATATTTATTGTTTGGGAAAAGTCTCTCTCTCTCACAGTCTTTTAATACGAAAAAATGTTTGACGACGTGAAAATAAGAGTTTGTATGCAAGTTCGTTATTGTCGTAGGTAAAAAAAGAATTTTTAAAGATAAATTACCATCCAGAATAACTATAACTATAAAATTTAAAAAAAAAACGAATATTACCCGGAAATGACCGCTAGATGCAGCTTAAATTAATTTCATGCCATTTGGTTGACATATTATTACACTTACTCTTTTAGGGACAAACTGGTTTTCCGTGGATTGATGCGATTATGGTTCAGCTAAGAGAAGAAGGATGGATTCATCACTTGGCGAGACACGCTGTCGCTTGTTTTCTTACTAGAGGCGATCTATGGATCTCTTGGGAAGAAGGGATGAAGGCAAGTTTTAAAGGTTAAATTTTATTTTGAGATTTCTTATTCTTGTGTTTCATTGATCTTAAATCAAATAATACTTATTCAAATGTTATAAACATTCAATTAGTATTATTTAATTAAAGATCAATGTCATTCAATGTTTTATTTAAGACATTATCCCTTTAAAACATGGAGGGCACATTTTATGATTTATATATTTGATTTTAGGTATTTGATGAGCTTTTATTGGATGCAGATTGGTCAGTTAATGCCGGAATGTGGATGTGGTTATCATGTTCATCATTTTTTCAACAATTTTTTCACTGCTACTGTCCTGTTCGTTTTGGTAGAAAAACAGACCCAAATGGAGACTTTATAAGGTATCATAATAATTTTATATGTATTAAACATTTTATTAATAAATAGAATTAATTTCCTACATTTTAACAAAATAAATTAATTAATTTTAAGAAATTATTTGATAATATCATTAGGTGTCGAAATTTTTTGTTTATTTGTCTATTTAGAAATATATAGGTAAAGAAAAAGGAGGGGATGTATTTGAGCTTTAAATTCATTGACAAGGAATTTTATAGTTCTAATAATATATTGCAGAAAATATATTCCCGCATTGAAGAATATGCCCACTAGATATATTCATGAACCATGGGTAGCACCAGAATCAGTGCAACAAGCGGCGCGTTGTATTATCGGGAGAGATTATCCTGTGCCCATGGTGGACCATACAAAAGCATCAGAAATGAACATTGAACGGATTAAACAAGTTTATGCACAACTTGCTAATTATAAACCTCAAGGTATTAAAGTAGTTTTTGTTTTATCAATTTTTTTTGTCTTAGAAACTCAATTAATTGTAATTGCAGGTGTGATAAATCAAGCCATTCAACGACCAAATGTGATGCAGTCATCACCCAGTCCAACATCAATCATTACAAGTATTAATCAATCAAATTACTTATGTAGCCAAACTACAGAAACACAAAATACAACTGGATCATCTACCCAAACATTAAAAGAGGATGATATATTTATCCGTCCAACTTGCAATAGCACAAGGTCCAATTTTGAAGCAAAGCCTCCACTCTTTAAGCAAGTTATATTAGTTCAGCAGCAAAAGGTCTCAAAACTTGTGAAGCAATCCAGTTCTTGTCTACCACCTAAAGAGCGGTACTTGATGAATGGTGGTCTTAATATATATAAAATGGTTAATAATGATGAAAATATAAAATCGGATAAAATCGAAAACTGTAATTTTAAGACATACAAAATCAATTCATCCAATTATTCAGAAAACAAAAATGAGTTTGCCAAAAATTCATCTGATACATCTGAGTCCTTTACTCAAAATGTAATTATTGCTGAAAAACCTAAATTGTTTTTAAGAACAAATGGTATAGTACCTCATGTCATTGAACCAACTTATATCCCTACTCCTTTAAGAAATGACTATGACATAAAAGATAAGAAAACACAGAATAAAGGTGGACAAATACACCAGATGGTGGTAAATAATGACAGACAATTTTTGGGTTTGCCAGATAATAATACTAAGCAACATGAAACTTAGATATTATATAATATGTAATATATGGTATTTTTAAGTTGTGATTGTGAATTTCACTAAAATATTTTTATTAATAAAACATAAGTACTTGTTGTAATTTGGTTTTAATTTTATATCCATTATTTATAAAAAACTCCTTAAGCATCCATGTTTAAAGATGCTACAGTTTCCATATGTTGCTTTTGCGCCTTTTGAACCTTTCTTGATTTAGCAGTTGGCTTTTCTTTTGTAATTTCCTTGTTACTACGTAGTTCTTGTTTCATGGCTGATATTATTGACACCTGTTAAAATAATTCAGTACAAATAATATAGTTGTTTCATTTTTTTTACTTTTCAGATTATAAGTTTTATTTCTGTTCATTTCCTTTAAACAAATATTTTGATGCATGGCTTCCATAGAAATAATTAATACAGTTCAAGCTGAATACTCACCGATTCAGGAATATGAATGTATCTAATATTACGTGCTTGTACAAATAAGTTTTCAAAGAAGAATTCATTTCCTTGAGGGTCACAATAAACAGTGTTACTTAGAGAGAGATTCATGTATCTGTAATGAAAATTATTTTACCCTCATTCAAACAGTACATGTATTACCATATTTTTTTATAAATTTGACTCACCCATCAACTGATGCAAGTTGTCCACAAACGTAACTATCATTCCTTAGGTCAACTGTTATATTTTTATTTTCAATTGACTTAATCAGACATAGTAATGTGTTATGATAATAGAATCTTTCTTTTCTAGTTCCAACAAAATTATTTCTATTATTAAAACTCATAACTAAGTAACAATGTTCTTTCTGAAAAAATGAAAGATCATAGATATGTAATTATTATTTATTTACAGACAATTTCTACAATTTTATAACTACAAACATTATGACAGAAACCTTTGATAACATCTAAGATTTTATGACTACTAATCTCTCATCTGGTCTTGATTTTAACTCCAATTCTGCTTTTGTCAATAACCATTGATCATCCTTATTTTCTGCCCATATGAAATAACTTCCTTTATCCTTAGACCCTTTGACAGGGATTTTAAACCTAGCTGTTTTACTGTCACAGTAATTATTTTCACTATCACTTATTTTAAATCTTATGTCCTTAATTGGTTCCCCTAAATGATAGATGGCGCCTGGATGAGATCTCAACTTTTTAAGTGCCAACTTATAGTAGTCCAAAGCTCTTACTTTGTCTATAAGTTTGGTTTGAAGGTATAACCCTGTACTGGCGACCACAAAACCACCCACTGCAGCAATCTGTACAAGTCTAGAAGTAGGAATATACATACTTACACGTTAGAACTGATAGAATAAGTGTTTTACTATCGTAAACAATATTTTGGTTATTTTTTATTAATTTAAATTTTCACCGCATTTTTTTTCAATCTAATCCGTTTAACATTTAAAATTATTTCTCAGTTAATTTTTTCTCAAGTGTTTATTTTATTATATCAATATATTTAAAAGTAGTAAGCAATTTAGAGGTTATACATAAATATGTATTATGTATTACATAGTCAGAAGTGTGTTCAGTCTTCACTTGTCACCTTGTGTGATGTGTCTAGTGTCCGCTCAGCTGTCAATGTTGTTATTATTTTTACCGATGTTTTAATATTTTATGCGTTTAAAATTTGAGATTTACAGAAATGCTAAAATATATAGACTTTTTTGACGACCGCTTGGTGCAGTGGTAACACAACTGCTTTCTGCGCCAAGGGTCGTGGGTTCGATTCCCACTCCGGAAAAATATATTTGTAAATTACACTTGTATTTTTCTGGGGTCTGGGTGTTGCTATGTATTGTATGTATGTATTTACAAAAGAAAAGTATGCATAAGTAATTTATTCCGTTATCTAGTTGCCATAACACAAGCTTCGGCTTAGCTTGGAACTAGATGGTGCTGTGTATAAATGTCCTGAAAATATTTATTTATTTATTTTCTATTAAACAGAATTACAAGCATACCTACGTTTACTAGATTTCAAATAATTGCTATTTTTATTTAAATATATAATCTATAGCATCTTCTTTTTTATCTATACTCCACATTCAACAATCGGAAGTGAATATGACCTAAAGGTCTTTGTTACCAGGTCATTAAATTAAAAAAAAAAAAAAAAATCGGAAGTGAAAATTGACGTATATTTGAATTGTTTTGAGAAAATACTATGTAGTAACTAGTACCTATGTAGTATAATTCTTCTCTGTTTTAAGGTTATGTATTTTTTGTTGTAGTTTGTATACTTTTGTCATTTATTTTGTTTCCTCAGTTGGACTAATATTAGAACTAACTAAAATGAGTTTATCAAAAGGAAATATTCGAAGAAATCGACCTCAAAAACATCAAAACAGAACTGCGTTTAAAAATGATCTTCACGACACGAGTAAAAGGACAAAAATTTTGAACTCCTTGCAAATTTCAGGAGTTTGTTTGCGGTGTAAAGAAATAATAGAATGGAAAATTAAATATAAGAAATACAAACCATTAACTACGCCAAAGAAGTGCGTAAGTTGTGATCAAAAATCAGTTAAACAGGCCTATCACATACATTGTAGTAATTGTGCTACAGAAAAAAATATCTGTGCGAAATGCAGTATTCCTAGAAAGGTAAATCCATACATTTATTGATATTGTGCTACCTGTGTTTTCAACACTGGTTTTATTTATTACCTACCATACCTGTTTCAGGATAACGAAACAGATGATAGACATCAGGAGTCCAATGAAAATGATATTCAAGGTATTTTAAAAAAATTATCCGAAAGGAGGAGAAGAACAGTACTTAGGTAGGTTAAGTTTTAATTAAATTGTGTTAAGATTATGTATGATATGTAAGTTATATACCCTTTTAAGTTTTTAATAATTCTCAATAATCACCATGTCATAAATGTAACCAAATGTATTGCCATTTTACTTCTAGAATGATAAATAAGCAAGATGGAGAAAAATCAACCTCAGAAATAGAGAAAATAGTGGCTGAAATGTCGACATTTGATTTAGATGATTTATCAGATGAATTCTCAAGTGCTGAAATATCTGATGCAGATGAATAGATTGTTATATAGATTGCCTCTATTATGGAGTTAAATCAAGATGATTCTCTTTAATCAAAATGTTTTAATTCTTTGTAAATATTAAAACATTTCAAATAAAAGAATAAAAATAACAAGATAAATTTTATTTTCTAATTGAAGTGTCTGCCTAAGTAACAATAAATATTAGCTATAATAAGCCAAAGATGTTTGGATAAATTTGTATAGCATAATTATTTACATTATTAAATGCCTTTGGAAAGCTGGAATGAACGTATTACTTGCTAACAAACAGATTTAGACCTTTGTTGATTCAAACTCAGAATACACAAACATTTATTCCTATTCTTTTGATTTAAAACAACTTAAAATCTTATCAAATGACACCTTATATAAAGTTAAAATAATAATAGTATATAGAATAAAATCATTCATTTAAAATTGGTGTTATAAGTATATAACTCTGCTAACTTTACGGAATTAGTTTAGTTACATCACTTATAAGTTGTAACTCATAATACAATACTGATTTATGGGATATTCATTTAGATCAGCTGAAGTGAAGTCATCAGAAAAACGACATGTTTTATGTTAATAAAGGACAGGTTTTGAGTAGATTAGATGCAGTTAGACATACAATAAACTCAAAACAATTTCATCCATACAACTGCTGGAAGAGATGACAGCATTCTTAGTATCCTCATGTTCTTTTTTTTCCTAAAATGTAATATGTATTGTGTGTTATGCTATCAATTGACAATACTCGTAGTAGAAATGAAAAGTTGTTTAATTTTTATAGATATAATAATAAGTCAAAACAGAGTTATTACTGGTAACTGAAAATTTACATCAGTGTTAACACCTATGTCCACGAGAAGTCCCATCTATACTAATATATAAAGCTGAAGAGTTTGTTTGTTTGTTTGAACGCGCTAATCTCAGGAACTACTGGTTCAAATTAAAAAAATCTTTTTTTATTAAATTGACCATTTATCGAGGAAGGCTTTAGGCTACATAACATCACGCTGCGACTAATAGGAGCGAAGATATAATGGAAAATGTGGAAAAAACGGGGAAAATTAATCATTTTTGATGGCTTCTTTTGCGTGCGCTGCGAAAACGGTTCAAGATACCAAAAATATGAATGAAAGAATTATTCCTCTTTAAATGATCTAAAAAAAAGTGCGCGACAGTATATGTCTATCTTCTAAGATTGACTCACTATGACATAATAATAGAAATAGATCCGACGTGGACGAAGTCGCGAGCAACAGCTAGTTTATTATGTAAAGGAACTTCTAATAACCTCTCCATAAAATGCACAACACGGGCGAATATGCTAAATCGTAATATTTTTTCAAGCAGTTTAAAAAGCAGTGTTATAATTTATCTACCTTACTTTGTTTTGTAATTTTTTTTTTGTTTGTAAATAAGTCATTACATCATATGGCAGGTTTTTCTAGACGACACAAGTAAAATATAAGCTTAATCATAAGTCTATCATTTTATATTATATGAAATCTATAATCTAAAATTATATTACAATAATTTATCATTACATTAAACTATGTTAACAATAATAATAAGTTAATTATGAAAAACATGAAATTACATTTGTTTTGTACATACGTATATGTTACATTATATAATCATTAACGTTATTGCTTCATTAGTATCTATTTATACAAAAGTGAAAAATTGTTATTGATTTGATTAATAATTAATTTGCATTTATTATTTGGTTTATATACATAATATATATAGCTCCTTCTAGATTTCCTCATATCAAATAATTCCTAGCTGACGTAACTGAAAGAAAAGTATTCAAAAATTTAGTATGTATGTTAAAATTAAAAATCTTATAAACAATATTATAATAAACTTACAAATCCTTGTCTTTCCTTTTCTTTTTGTAAAACTTGTTCAGTTTGTCTATCGTCAAATTTTACGACAGCTGCTAGTACTTTAGCTAAAGTTATGGAATGAGTCCCAGAGCCTGTGAGGTATTCATAAAGAATATTTCTTAAGTACTCTAACTCGGTATTCTCTTCTAAAGCATGTAAATGTCTTAGACTTACAAGGGCTTCATCCAGTTTCCTTTGTAACTTTTCATTAGATAATTTAAGCCTATCGTAATTAATTTGTGTTTGATCTACATTTTTATTTAAGGAATTGTTCATCTGTTCAAGCTCATTAACCTTTATCTCAAGTTGGTTTTTGTTTTCTAAAAGAGTGGAATACTTTTCATTGTCAATGTCCACTTTATGTTGATTTTGGTAATTCTGATTACTTTTATTCATAGTAGTACTGTGTATTTGCGATTGTATTTGGTCTTTTAACTCCAAATTTTCTTCAATTAGCAACGAGTTTTCTCGAAGTAATTCTTCAATTTTATCTTTACCAATTTGTATTTCATTTCTTAAGTAATCATTCCCTTCGGGATCACTAGACGCAATAAATTCCCTCATTTTATCATTCAAGTCGCTATTTTCTTTAGATATCTTACTTAAATATGACTGTAAGCCTTCTATATCGGAGCGTAAACGACGGTTCTCATCCTTGAGACTATTACACTCGCAGGTTTTGCTGTCCTCAACGTTTTGCCCCGCCCCATTTTGTTCTTGTATGATCTTCAATTGATCTAAATCCTTTTCTAATTTTTCTACAATCTTTTGTAAACTCTCTTTATCAGTACTCATACCAATATGAATAGTTTGTAATTCGTTAAATTTAGTTTCTAATAATTTATGTCTATATGCAATATCGTCACACGACGACTTTAGCTCTTGGTTCAAAGTTTTCGTTGACGTTAATTCTTTTTCGACTTCCAATTTATCAGTTAAAATCTCTTGTAACTTGGACTCTAGTTGTTTATTATTATTTTCTATAACTGTTTTAGAAGATTTTATTTCGTTATTTTGTTCTTTTAATTTTTCTACGTTTATTTCCAAATCATTGCGAGCTTTATGTAATTCTAATAGATCAGATTCTATCTGTTTGGTATTATTTTCGTTTTCATTATGAGCCAGTTTTAACCTTTGATTTTCCTGTTCTATTTGTTGTAATTTAAGCTCTATGATACTATTAGCAGTCAATAATTCCTTGATTTTAGTCTCAAATTTCATATTTGTGTCGTTATGATCAACTTGTAATGCCTTTAAAGCGTCATTTTCTTTACTATATATTTGCAATTTGCTTTCTAGTTCATTAATAAAATTAACTTTGTCAATACATTCTTGTTTAAGTTGTGACACTTCAATATTCTGCTCCAGTAATGTTTTAATTTTATCGTCATATTGTTGACTTTCCTCTTTCATGGAGTTTAGTTCTTGTGTTAATAAAGATATAGTGTTTTCTAATTCTTCTTTTTGGTTCACTAATAATTTATTTTCATTTTCCAAGTCACTAATATTCCTTTTGGAAGTAGCGACAATATTTTCAGTGTTACTTTTAAGAGTCTCCACTTGTATGGACAAAGACTCGCACTTAACAGTGCTTTCTTGTAATAATTCTTTTAAAGATAAATTGTCTTCTTTTAAACTAGGAGCCTCTTGCACAAATAACTGAAGTTCTTCTTTTACTTTTTCTAGTTGTTCTTTGAGAGATAAATTAATTTGTTTTAAATAGATACTATCTTTAACAACATTGCTATGAAGTAAAACATTTTTTGTTAGTTCAGGTAACCATTCTTTTAATACGCTTTCTTTTAACGTTTTCGCTTCCTTTGAGGTCGATGAAATAGTCTTTTGTATATCTAACAACTTATTTTTTACATCCATAAGTTTAATGTAAATATTTCTTTGTTTACTCAGTTCGTTGCGTAAACCGTCGTTGTCCGATTTTGATTTTTCAAAGGCTATGTTTAATTCCATATTCTGATTTTGTAGCGATTCATGATTTATAAGTAGTTTTTCTATTTCAGTTTGAAGTTTGCCAAGCTCAATTCTTTCTTCTTGAATTTCTGATTCTAGGCTGGTACATTTCAATTTCCAAGCGCTCACTTCTTCGGCTAATCGTAGTTGATTGGATTCTACCTCATTTTCGTTATTTTGTTCAAGTAATAGTTTTAACTCTTCAATCTTACTCTTAAGAGTAGTAGTATCGTTCTCGAGTTTATTTATTTGAGTACCTTTTTTTTCGATATTATCTGTTAATTGTGAATTTCTACTTTCCAAATATACGTTTCTGTCAATCACCGATAACTTTTCAGCAGTTTCTTGTTTTAATTGTAAATGAAGGCAATTAATATTTTCTTCGGACTTTGCCTTTAAGTTTTCTAATATTTTCACCTTTTCATGCAAACTTTCTAATTCCTTCCTTAAGTTTTCTGCTTTTGCCAATGCTGTATTTAGATCAGAAAGGTCATTGGTTATTTTTGCTTTTTCAGTTTCTAAATTAATAATAGTATTTTTTTGATCATGCACTGTTTCGTTTAATGATTTAACTTCATTTTGAATATCAGTTAAACTAATTTTTAGAGATTTTATTTCAGCTTCCTTTTCTTCTAGTTCCTTATGGATTCTTAATTTATTTTCAGCTAGCGAAATTGCATATTCTTCTTCTCTTTTACTTAAAACTTGAATTTTCTGTTGTAATTGCAATATTTCCTCTTTTGCATTTTGTAAATTAACTTCTGTTATAGATAATTCTTTATTTTTTGAGAATTCTAGGGCATTCTTAATGTTCTCTAAACTTTCAATTTTTTCTAATAGTTCTTGATTTTTATTTTCGTTATGTACCATCTTATTTGTTTTC